>CM054124.1:63581244-64181244 GCA_028751855.1 Ambrosia trifida | reverse complement strand
AGTTTTTTTTATATTAAATTTGTTTTTCATCTAAAAAACACATGTTTTTTTTGTTTGGATTTATAATTTGATTTTTTTAGTGAGATAAGTTGTGTGAAAACATATGTTGTTTTTGTTGGGTTATAATTTTTAGCGAGATAAGTTGTGAAAACATATGTTTTTTTGTTGGGTTATATTTTATTATATGTTTTTGGTGAGATAAGTTACTTTGAGGCTTTAAACATGTGTTTATCGAACATATTACAAAAAACATCTGTTACTGTATGCTTGAAACCTGATAACATCAATTTGTTTGTTAAAATTTGAATTTTCTTAAGATAAAAACATGAAGCTATAGTGAGAGAGGAGAGAGGAGAGATAGAGAGGAGAGTGGATAGAGGAGAGAGAATAAAAAATGTACTTAAAGAATGAAATGTGTCACTGCACTTTGAACACATAGAAGCATGATATATTTTGGTTGGACGATACTACCCTTTAAAGCTTAAAAATGTATCTTTAATTTACATAAAAGCTGCATAAAATCTTGACCCTAGATCACAAAGAATGGATGGTTGTGATTGGGGTTTCATGGGTTTTCACAAGTGGGGAGGGTTTTTAAATTATCTCTCCCCTATATATATATATATATATATATATATATATATATATAAGAGATAGATCAAACGATCAGAAGAATATAATAAGGTGAGTATCGTGAACTCCCCACTTTTTATTGTTTTACTATATGTTTTCGGGGAAATACATGTCTATCTTTATCAAACATTAGAAATGCTTTATATAATAGAAAAATAATTATCAATAGAAGTTGTATTATTAGAAGGGGACATAGAAACTACTAGAGGCAGTATTGTCTGGCTATTATTTCGCCATTTCCTTTCTGTCTTAGGGAGATGGCATTGAACCATCTTTCTACCATTGATAAAGTGGTACCATATAGGAGTGACACATTATTAGAATATCATAAGAAGTATTAATAGAATATATTTTCCCCTTAGGAATTATTATCTGTAAAACATGTTTATATAAAAGAACATTATTAAAGAATTATTAAAAGAATTGGCCATTCATTTTATTAAAACACGACCTCACCAACTTTATGTTGACGATAACTATTTTGGGAATGTATTCAGGTAACCCACCAGCTGTAAAGAAAGATCACTCTTCATGGATCCTGAGAAAGTAAAGATGTTATATTATTCCGCTGCGCGACCCTGGACCCTGGTCGTTACAGGTGGTATCAGAGCAACGCTTAAAATCTTTACTATTCAGGATCAACTAAGTATTCCTTAAAAGAAATCTTTATTTAGAAAAAAAATAATAAAAAATATATCTATATAAAATAATATCAAAGGCGATCAAATCTTTGGGTAACTAAAAGCCTAACTAGAAGAAATTATTAAAGTTGGTGAGAACCATAAAAATATAAGAAATAACAAAACAAATCCATCAAAGCAAATTACTAGAATGATATTGTGAGGTAAATTGACAATTACTCCACAAATTGTGAATTTACAGTACATTTGATTTCTAGGAAATCCTATGAGGATACTAAGGCCATAAGAATATAATAAAATGTACAAACAAGAACTACAAATTATTATAGACATGGAAAAGAATTGTTTTATGAAAGTATCATTTCTATTCCACATACCAGTTTATCAAAAGAATATCAAAACAAAAAGGCAACAATAAAACTATCAGAAATATAAGCTACTTAGAAGAAAACTTTGCAAATATCTAATAGAAAAGAATCTAGTCTTTCTTAGAAGAAATTCATATTTAAAAATATTTGAACTCAACATAATTAGAAGAATACATCTTATAGCTTCCAGATTCAAGATTATAGAACATTTAGTCATAAATCTGTACAAATATTGTACTCATACTTGAGCATTCCTATGATCAAGTTCCCAAGAAAGATTATTCCTCTCACAATTTCGTTCTATTTGCAGCATATGTAAATTCCATTCTGGTTAAACCAAATGAACACAAATATATTTTGATAAAAATATACCTTTTTAAATCCCTTCATATGACTTACTCTTTGAAACCATCTGTACAAATACTTTTCACGCCCACATATCTGAAAATATACAAGAAAATATGTCCTATAAATTCCCTCTAAACCTCGTTTTATCCATTTTGTAAGATCATTTCTCGAATCTATAAACCTAGCAAGCTGCTTTCAACTCAGAAATCTTATAAGAAGTTAATAAGAAGAATATTTGAATCCACGATATCACTTGAAATTATCAGGACATAATACAAGTTTCATCTTGATCTTATAATCAGAACGAATCAAAAGAAATAAGATTGAATCCATATTAATGATCCTTTCAAAATTAAATACATTTAAAGATAGTTTCATTCCTTGGGAAACAAATCCTGAAGATTAAAAGTCTAGTTCTTTAGACTAAAGTCGAATGTTTTATTCTGAATATAATATCATATCCAATAACTCCCTTACAATTCATCAGTATACAATTACTATACAAATCACCATCCTTTCCCAAAATTTGAAATCACTAGTATGACGAGACACGTGCAATCTGGAAGGGTGAACGCCTGTATCATGAGTTTTCTGTCTAAGGTTGGCATTTCGTACAAATCCTAATCAACTGCGGGACCCGTATGCCTACCTGGGAACTCTTGGGGATGAGCATTCACTTATAGGCTAAAACATTTCTTTCACAGGTCACTAGAAATTCTAAAATCCTTTGGATACTCAAAAGTTTCCATTGGAAACAATCCCAATCACCTTTCTAAATCACACCTGAATGTTTAGCTCGAAACCACGCCTAAAAACACCTCAATTACCTTTTGATCCTATCACAAGTTATCCCTCGACTTCATCCGTAATATAAATTTTCACAAATTTGTTTCAATTCGCCAAGTTTATAACTCGGTTATAACAACTCTATATATATCTCTATTTATGTTATCAACGTCTCCGTATTATTCAAATCATTACCTCAGAAATCCTAGAAAATATCTTAACCCGACCATTACGAATATCATCATTCAATTCATCATAGTTTGTACTCAGCTTCTTAAGATGATATGTACTTCTTACCTCATAAACTTTAGGTATCATTTGATAATCTACCGAAATTATCCCTAACTTACGATACCTTAAACCTTTCTTTCAAAATAAACATTTTTTGTCAAAATATTTAAAAACTCCAAATTTTCCCCGCAGATAATCTAACGACATGTCCTATTTTTGAAAATTTAGAAATCACCTTGTGACAACAATTAAGTTTTCAAGCATGAGAATTGATTATTTATTCTTAAAAATATAAAGAAAAATATGTACATCGTCGTGAATATCTATTTTCTTTATATGAATATCTATGTTCTTCACATTATTCGAATAAAATTATTGGAGATCAAGTTCGAAGACTTGTAAAATCCAGTAAAATGTGAGAAAGATATGGAACTGTAATACACTGATAGTATTACCACGTACCATTCCATTGACTAGAACTCCAAAGAAAAGAATATAATAATAGTTGATTAGAGAACTCTAGATAATGAATATACTCTATAAAAGAAACTCACTATCCTATAAGAATAATCCCCGACAAATTAGTTTGTCATGATATTGGTTTAAAATTTTGAAAAGTAGTATTTGACCCAAAAATTACTTCTTTAGAAAAAGTGCAAATCATTATCATTCTATATTCCAAACTCAACTATCTAAAAAATTCTAACAAATATAGTTGAAGAAATTCTTGAACAGTTATTATACTCGGTAACCTCAACCATTGAAGTATGAACCTAAAAATTATGACAATATGATTTGAGAACTTTGATTATACCAAAGGTGCAATATATCGTAAAGATAAACCACCTTCATTCAAAGTAAATAAATCGAGATTCTGAAATCAGGCACATATACGGTAGCCTAGACCTCAAAAATCAAAAACTCTTCATAACTAGATTCAATTATGTTGAACTTATTAGAGCCCAACCTCTAAATCGGTATGTAAACCCGAATCTGGGTACCTATCCTCTGTGTAAAACTTGTGGCAAATGATATCCGGACCCTTACATAAGGTATATCCGGACGTTTGCCCCTAAGCCACGGAATCATGAAAAAGGGATACATGATGCTATGAAGAAATGCCACACCATTCGACGTTGGAGAAAGAATTTTCACACTTTCTGCTACAGATGTTGTTAGTGTCCCAAGTACAGTATCAAGAAACCTTTCAGCTTGGCAAAACATAATATTTATGTTTTATTCTATATAATTCTCACTTATTTACCAAGTGTCTTAAGATCAGATTGACTTCATTTTATCATACTTTGATCATTTCACTCAAACGGGAAAATTTTATCGGAATTATTGTATGACGTATATCTTTTCTAATATATGACATGGACAATTATTTTCAAGCATGAATAAGTTTATCATAACATCACGCAGCTATGGATTGTTTATCTCAACATTGTATAACTATAGATTGTCATTCTGACGGATTATTTTAGTGATCATCATCATCCTAGTTTCGTATATCTGAGGATTTCTTCCCATAAAACTTTTGAAAGTATTTCTGCATTGAAATACTTTCTTCAAATATAAATGAGGCTTTATATAGTTATACATTTAACTTTCTGCAAAACCTTTCTTAATATACATACGTATATTTATTTCGAACTAAAATATCTATACCTTCCCGTTCCTTCACCAGCCAATAAATCGTAGAAGACAATTTGAGAATGTAAGACTCGATTTTTTTTTTAAAACGTAATGATAATACATAAACATCCATATATATACATTACCCAAAACGTCTTGTCCAACGACATACCAACAACCTTGGCGACACTAGTTAAATTTACAAAAGACAATGCCCAAGTTGGCTACCATGTGAATCTTTGACCCATATTCAAACTATGTACAAAACATTAACAACTTGTTTAAATGACTCAAAGATCCTAATACTACCATGGTACCCAACCCAAAAGAATGTGAGCGTGCATAATCCGACCTCCCTCAAGACTTGATCTTCACTCGTGAGCTTTACTTATTACAATTCAACAAGGCAAACATTTAGTATGCTAAAAACAATATCATCATCTTGTCCAAGGAAACCAAACAATCCGTGGGACCATGATAAATCCTTACTTCTACCCTTTTGACCCGTTAATGGTACTTCTACCATTTTGACCCGTTAAGGGTACTTCCACCATATTGACCCGTTAAGGGTACTTCTACCGTATTGACCCGTTAAGGGTGCTTCTACCGTATTGAACCATCCTACCAATTTGCACCCTTGTGTAGCCACAAAGCTACTTCATACTACTTACATTCCATCAAATTCAACCACAACAATGCATACACAACAATTATGACTAATATATTCATCAAACTAAATAGTTGGTAGTAACCAACTTACCTTTGTCGTGTGCACCTTGCTCCTTGTGACCACTTGAACCTTCAACCTTCACACCTACATAGTGAAGGAATTCCATACTTTAGTTTTCATACTTTACCCATTACCATCGTTGGTTCAAGGATAATAAACTAACATGATTTCATAGTTACATACACTACCATCATGTTTGACATTTATTTCTCACAAATTCACCTATTCTAAGGTGCCAAGCATTTACAATCCACATAAATTTCTAACAATAATGCATAATCAATTGAGCTCTCATGAGATTAAGGTCCTGTTTGACTTTTAAAAAGTCAACAGGAACCTTCATTCCAACACCCACTTAACAATTCTCAATTCAGCCCCAACATACCCAATTTAACATGCGATCTCATCAATTTTACACTATCATACATACAAATCATGCTTTCCTAAGCCACAAGAGTAATTATCATAATAAAATCATGAAATCCCACCAAACTACTTCCAAACTCTACTAAAATTAATCATAAAACTTACCAATGAGATTAGCACCACAAGAGGGTTAATAATTCAAGAACATGCAGGGGATTAGAGGTGATTTCTACTTCTAATTTTCAGCTATGGATGGATGAGGTGAAGGCCCCTTTTTGTCGCCTCTTTCTCTCTCTCTGCGATTTCTCTTCTTTTCCCACAAGACCACCCTTTTTCAATTTACCCCTTCCACTTTAGTGTAATTCTAGCTTTACCAAAACCCACTCCTCAAGATAGATAATGGTCCATGTTTAACCCTTCCCTTTACCAACTAGACTTTCACCAATTTTACCCAAGTAACTAGCTTGGTAAATATTAGGTTTTGTTAAATGTACAACTACCAATGCACTACTTACAACTCGGGGTACACCTATACATACACATATATTCACGCATACATACATACTCATACTTACATATATATACACGCATATGTATATATATATATATACACATGTTTACTAATTTTTATCCTACTATTATTACTTAGCATTTTTGGGGTGTTACAGAGAATTAATAGAATATCGTGTTATAAGGACAGAATCTTTATGTGATTATATATGCCATCGGTAATATGATAAGTGACTACCACTTAGTTCATTTTCAGTACATATAATCGTGCAATAAATTTCATTAATAAGAAATTAAAAGAACTGAAAATTAATAAGAAATTCAAAAATTAAGAAAATCCATGAATATTCAAGTACAGAAGTATTTTAAGATGTCTTGAAGAAATTTCTCCAGACCTACGGTAGTAGATAACCTATCATAAAACGTAAAAATATTCCAAGATATTGTTGATTATATTAATAAGAACATGAGGTATAAACATAAGATTTAATCATGTGTACCTGATATGCTTAATTGTTCATGAACCTCAGTAATGGAAGACACCATCATCTTGATCGGGTTCCCTTTAGTGTGTACACTAATGATGGCTAATGATCACAAAGTGATCGAATGAGAGAGAGGTGGGTGGCGGCTACATTAGGTTGCGGTGTTATTAGAGTCCAACCTAATACCTTTAGTTATCTCTCTATTTATACACACAGGGGACACCCTAATTAGGTTTACTAAGGGTAATTCTGTCCATCAAAGAATCGCCAATTATAAACTTAGGGATATTGTAGTAATTGATCAATATAATATAAATGATAATGATGGCCACAAATAAATATAATAAACATAATATATATTTATTCCAACATTCTCCAACTCCTGAGTCCTCTCACAAAGAGGTCGTAGCTAGGAGTCATGAAGTCCGATCATGTCCCTTACAGAGTGAAGGGTATGAGGAACCGGTAATGGCCTATGTCCAGTGGGTAGAGGGGTGTCAGGGGATGGCTGGGACGACTCTCCAATCTCGAATGTAGAAGGAACCTCATTTTCAGACTCCTCATCGTTGAACACGAGGAATCCGTTAACAGTAGGCAAATAGGTCCTCTTACGTGCCTGAGATCTCCTCAAAAGCTTCTTCCTGGGCAGCTCTGGATCTACTGCCGCTGGTGCCGGTGCTGGAGCTGGCACTGCTGCTGGTGTTGGCGTTGGCGTTGGCGTTGGTGGAGCAACTGGAGCAGGTGGAGGGTGAGCTCGCTTCCTGGGGCATACATCACACGTACCCCATCGGGAATCAGGCGAAAGGAGCGAAACGAAGGTACACATGGCTCAGCTGGTGGTGCTGCTGCAGGTGGAGCCTCTGGTATGTCGTCATCCGAGACTGGGTGATCTCCCTGTGCATCCTCCTCCGGGCAAAGACTAGGTAATCGGGCTCCTCGTCATGTGAGCTGTCGGGTACGACCATAATGTCCTCTTCCGTGTCAGATAGAATAACAAGTCAATGCGTGGTGAGATGATCCTGTAAATCAATAGCACACGCGGATGTGAGAAACCATGCAACTTAATTACTAAACATATCTAAATTTAAATGCATAATTTAAATGCATAATGTGTCTGGCATGGAACTTACGGAGCGCATTGGTGATCGGCGTCGAAGGACCGATCAAAACTAAGATTAAAATCAGTTCCTTATTACCTTATATAGATAGGGTAGGTCAGGTGTCGAACCACGAGAAGTACTGTGGAAAGTGTTTGCTTAAATCGATTGTTTACTAATTAACTAATTACTAAAAAAGTACATTCGGTTGTTTGAGAATGATCGTGAAAACAAAAATAAAAATTAAGATGTAAACAATCGGAGAAAAGGTGTTTCCTCTAGGTTTTAGATTCAAAGTGGCTTTAAGTAATTATTTTTTATTGAGAAAATCACATAGACATGATCAAGATAATTAATTAGTTGATTGTGATAAACGAGGACTAAGTACTTTGATTGCAGAACAACAAAAGGTTATCACACGGTTATCAATTGAAGATTACCAAACCCAATCCCTATCTAATATTGTAACATCGCGTGATTTTAGTTTTACATGTATTTTAAATTCTATACTTAACAAATTCCAAGTTCACATTTATTCGTTTTTTTTACCCTACAAATTCTTGACGAGTCGTCAATATAATTTATCCTAATCAATTTAGAAACTCATTTAGTTAAGATCTTAATATATTTATTTTAAATAAAACATATATATATATATATATATATATATATTTATAATAATACTTTAAGTTTGAAAAAGAAATAA
This sequence comes from Ambrosia trifida, assembly GCA_028751855.1. Lineage (NCBI taxonomy): Eukaryota > Viridiplantae > Streptophyta > Magnoliopsida > Asterales > Asteraceae > Ambrosia > Ambrosia trifida. The sequence continues at coordinate 64,172,705 of CM054124.1, read as the reverse complement.
AAAAGAAAGAAAACAAAAAAAACGTGATTTTGTGTTGGCTTCCATCTCCAACAATAACATACTAGATTATTATCAAGTTTTGCCGTTCGTCTTATGTTATTTTTTTTATTTTTATTTTTTTTGGGATGTCAACAATTATAACCAAATTCAACCCCCACCTAATTCACTCTCAACCACCTCTTAACTCTCTTAATTACCCAACCACTTTACCCCAACTATATATACCCCCTTTCCTTCACTTCCTAACCCTTTTCCATCCCAAACCTCTCTAATCTTCAAGTTTTTCAACCAAAAAAATTCTGCACAAAATTTGTAAGATGAAAAGCCTTAATTTTCACTTTTCTTTCACTTTCTCCACCTCTCCTCTTCTCTTAACCCCTTGGGGAAACCTCTAGGACCTTGCTCTTGTTTGCTATGACAAATAAATATGAGCAGGACACCAAAATGAGGCCTCAAAGGTGGTTCATCTTCTATTGTTTTTATGCACTAGAAGGTTAGTTGAAGTGATACCAACCAAGTTCACCAACAACTTAATGTTGGATGTACTTGTGCTATGGTTAATGTTGACAAAGGAAAGCCAAGACTCTTCCAAACTAAGTCACCATACACTACTTTAACCTTATAGTTATATTATGTAAATACTAAAATATATACTTTCAAAACTCTATTAATCTATTAACTTGGAAGGTTTGTGGATACATCCCTACCTTACCAATACTTGACTCTCTTGACCATCCGAATCACCTTTATGGTGGTTTGTGTTTTGGTTAGCCTTAAAGGAACTACTTGACTCTCATGACCATCCGAATCACCTTTATGGTGGTTTGTGTTTTGGTTCGCCTTAAAGGCAATGCATGACTTCCTTATACTCTTGAATCTTCCTCCGAATCTAAATCTATTTTTTTCTTTTCTTAACTCTAGTCTAACCGGAGCTAAAATCCTCATTTCTCAAGACTCGTTTTTGAGAACTTAACAAACGCACCCTAAGGTGAGTTCATACTTGTCCCCCTTTTATTCTTTATTCTTTGGGGCTCAACATGTATCACTATCAAAACTTAAACGATTTCATACTCTTAAAACTATGATGCTCAATCTAAATGCTATTATGCTATGCCATGCTAGAATTCAAAGTCTTACATACAAATGTGCGATTAGTTAACAACCCACCTTACATGTATAGCGCTATAGGTTGACATGCCGCCCCCTTTATGGGTCATGATAAGATGAAGTCTTTTGTGTTTTCGAGTGTTGTTGCCATTTGTATGGTTCTACGTGCATATGCTTATAACATGATGATTCGAGTAGACTTTTCTTATACTATGTACTTAGACTCAAAACTCGTATGCTCACCAATGCTTTATGTGTTGACGGATATTTTATACATGTTGCAGGAAATGTTTAATGCAGGTTTATGAAGAAAACTACTTAGGATTGGACTAGAAACTCGCAACTAGTTTAATTTTCTATGTTTTGATGTTATACTTTCCTTTTCATGAAACAATTTGTATTTCGTTATCTTTTAGACAATGATTATGCTATGAACGAAATTTTATCTTTAAATTATATTGTCACGAATTCTAGTGTCATGAAGTCTTTGAACAATCTATCCCAAGTCTCGCCCCGATGTATTCCGCCATCGGTTGGGGTGTGACAAATATATCCCAATTACTAGAACTCTCGGGAATTGAAAGAATCAAAACTAGGTTTTAGATAAAAAAAAATCAACCGTTTACAATCAAACTAATAAACCACTAAGAAAAAAAGCATCGAATGCTTAGATTGCTAATCTCAAATACAAAGAAAAACCATAAACAATCATCCGCTTACAAGAATCCTCCACCCGGAGGAAACTGCAAAAAGATTAGCCACTCATGTTCTTGATTTGATCTTCAATCTTGATTAGGAATTGCATGTTTGATGATTTGGGATCAATTGGATGGCTTGGAATGGTGGAAAAACCTTCAATCCTTGCTCCTAAGATCTATTTGGGGCCACTCCAGTCGTCTGGGATGTTTAGTTGTGTTGTAAACCTTTTTTTTTTAGGTTTCAGTATGTTTCCATCCCGTTAGGGCCGTAGGCTACACCTGACAGCTTCTGCCCAAAACTGTTTTCTTCATAATTTTCTCATTATGACTTCGTTTTCTGCACCATTTGCGGCCACGTCTTCGTTTTTCGACCCTCTATCATGTCATCCACTATATTCTTCAATTCCAATCCATGTATTTTCTCCAAAACACATCCAAACTTCGTGTTTAACCTGCGTACCCAAAACCAAAACCGTAAAGTGACAACCAACCAACCGGCCTTTCCTCACCACATCAAGGCAATGCATTGAACTTTCTAGTACTCGGGTTGCAAATAAACACACCATGTTCCTCATTATCCAAACATACCAATCCATTACACGAGCCAACAACGAAAACCGATTCACAGAACGGTTTCGGTGGATAGTAGTGTTTCAAACCATTAATGGAATTATCATAAAGCATATCATACAGATGACAAATCTTGAAGTTTACTTTTGGGACTTTGTTAAAGTTTTGAATATAGTCAAGTAGCTAATTGGTGTGCTAGTAAAGAATCGATGATGGGCATAATTATTAGAGATGGTAGTTGACATAGTAAGGTGGGATTTTATAAAATAAGGATAAGAAATAATAGAGCGCCATGATTTGCAAATAGATCTACACCTTAGAAGTGAATCAATGGGAAGCCTGGAGAGACCGGGTTAGGGTTCTTCATCTTTGAGTGTCGTACTTAAGGATGGCGTAAGGGGTAAAGCGCGAGACTTGAGCCTACCTAGGGATGAGATCGAGACTGATACCGAAAATATCGATACTGAATTTTATAAAAGTGGGTATCAGATACCGTATTAAATTTTTCGGTACAGTAACGGTTTGATATGGTACTAGTACCGCATCATTATTCATTAAGGAGGAGGGTGTGCTCTTAGGTACCACCCTCAGTTATGGGGTAGGCGATCAGCTACCCCTCCCTCGAGCACCTAATTCGGCAACCAAACTCAGTTGGTAGTACAAGAATGGATAGTGTGCAAAGGTTGGATTTTTGGAGGTAACAGTCGGATATTTGAGTGAATAGTGTTATGGTAACTTCTAGCTCCACACCCACCAAATATGGTGTTTCAAAGTGGTGTTAGGGTAGTAAGGTATAAATCTGATGTGACAGTCTATGAGTGGATAGTGTTAACGCACATTCTAGCACCACACCTCTTCCCTAGGCCTAGGTGCGAACAAAGCGCTTAAAAATGATTGTTTTTTTTAGGAGAAGAGTATAGCATAAAATTACAATTTTTAGTAGTTTTTGACATGTTTTAGGCTTTTTAGGGCTATTTTTATTAATTGAATCACACATAAACAATGACATGTTTAATTGAATCAAAACTAAACGAATAGGGCGTTTGAGATTGCGTATTTAACTCCAAAAGTGTGCTTATTGACTAGTGACTTTTCCGAAATGAGATTTTTAAAAAGTGTTCAAATTAGCTTTTTGCATCTGCATGATGACATTAATACATACAGAGATGCACAATTTGCATACCATGTTTCTCAAAAGAGTACTAAAGTATCCATAAAATGTTAAACTTACCGTTCAACAGAAGCATAAAAATGAGCAAATCAACAAAAACGTATTGGTTTTTTCATATAAAGATAAAAAGCTAATGTGTTACAAGAAACAAATTGATTTCTGGTTATTAATACTTGAATTCATAGCAGCTAGGAAGCACCGTTGGGAGTTGACCATCTTTTGCTCGGTTCAACTAGAAGCAATAACCGCTGTAGTAGCCTTAGAGCCTGCATTAATAGGAAAAACAAAACCACCAAGTTATTTACTCTTTTCTTTTAAATAAGACTTTCATTAACAAATACCATTGCAAGTTCACAATAGGTACTGAACTTGTATTTATGTTACTGACATTATTTTTTTCATTTGGAGCGCATTAGTCCATTCATAAGTGTTCACTACAACGTATGGGTACAGTAAACAAAATTTCCCTTAACTCACAAGTCAGAACACAATATACATGGTTTCTTTAGAGTGGAAAAAGAGGTAAGACATCATGTTGTCAAAGTTTAAAAAAATAGAAACAAGCCTCAAGGCGTTTTCCCTTCGCGGCGGAATAAAAAAATAAACATAAGAATTATATATCTTATTAAAAAAAAATAACTGACCCATAAAAGTCTAAAACATCAAAAATAAAAGATACCAGACAAAAAGTCTAAAACATCAAAAATAAATAAATAAATAAAACCCATCAACTTCACCATAAACCCCCTAAGGCGCACCTTAGGTACACATTTTCTTAACGCCTTAGCCCTTAGAGGCGTATCACGTATGTACAAAATGAACCCCATGAGGCGTGCCTCAAACGGATTATTTTAAACATGCATGCATATTGTTTATTGCAATTGACAGGAAAGTGAAAGCAAGTTAAAAGAGCAAAGCTTAACTATCTCCAATACCTGCTACGGGCATAGGCGAAACCAAACTCTCAACGAAGGTAGAAACTTGAACACATTCACCAAATTTCTGAATTTCATAAAATGAATTGTTTTTGGAATCATAGACAATCAATTTCCGTCCCATCTCCAACAAAACTTTTCCATCATTTGAAATGCACAAAGGCACCGAAAACCGACCAGTCCCGAGATCAGTCAAATACATGATGGAAACCAATTTAGTCCAAGAATCTTCCACTCCATATTCCTTCATTACCCATAGATCCGCACGAACTTCATGATAATTACTAAGCACACACAACTGTTCCCTCAAAGACCCCAATGACAAATCCCCATAATCATTACCTTCATCATAAATCGGTTTCAAAACTTCCCCATAAGTCTCTGTTGCTAAATTCAAAGAAATTATAGTCCAATCAAAAGACAACTGAACAACTCCATCCAAGTACGAAGCTGGATAATCACACCCAATATCTCTATTAGTAGCCCAATGAAGAGCTCCATTCACGAACTTAGCAGAATATTCCAACAGCATGCCATGAGGAAAAGTACCAGCATTCTTCCAACTCCCATCCCTCAATGAGTATATCAACACAGACGTTTCGTACTTCAACTCTTTAAACTAAACACACATTTCCACAACTTTGTAATCATCACTAGACTCTTCATACCCAAACCCATAATGCTGAGACCAATAACGCCCGCCAGTATGAGCATTGCGCGGTAACCTGTTGGACTTTCTAGTACTAGGGTTCCAAATAAACAAACCATCCTCCTCAACAACTATACATACCAATCCATTACAAGAACCGACAATCCGAACAGACTTACGTGGCTGTTTCAATGGAAAATCAAGCTCTAAAGGACTAACGGAATTATCATACAACACATCAAACAGATTACATGACTTAATAATATTATTTATTTTTCGATTTCCTATACTAGTGGTAAAAATTAGTCTATGGTGAGGATAGTGATTGTTGGTAGTTGATAACTTAAGATGAGAGTTTATAAAACGAGGGTTTGATATTAAAGAACGCCATGATTTGCGAACAAACTTACACCGTAACAACGAATCAACGGGAAGCCTTGACAGAATTTCGACGATGATTTCCCTTAGAAGCGTAGGAACAGACTGTGATGCTTCGATCTGATCATTTGGTTGTTGTTGATGATGATTGTCTTCTTCGTCTTCGAGGACCATTTCAGACCTAGCTAGGGTTTCGATCAGTGATTAATTTTTGGAAAATGCTCATGCAATGCTGACAAGTGGATGCACAGCTAGGTTCATCCGATGGTTTGTGTTAAAGACAGTTGGACTAAAATAAAATATGCTAATCCACTACCGTTAAGAAAAAAAAGAAGCCTAACATAGTTTAATTAATGAGAAAGTATACGATATAAAGTGTGTTAACATGAGAAGCAATAAGAAGCCATCAGGGGATGACAAGTGTCACACACATTACGTTTCAATCCAATTACGATTCAAACTCTATTTGATTAACACGATTACAGTTTAATCGATCAATTCATCATGTTCGGTACGTGTATTCGTAGTTAATTAATCCATTGTTCAATAGTTTTTTGTTTAATTTTTGTTTTTAGTTATCAGATTTAAACTTATCTGTTGAAGAGCAGAGAGTTGCTGCTGAGAATTCGAATCAATTGCCTGATTATAATGCTTTTCATGGTATGATCATCATCCTCTGTTTTTAGTCAAAAAACAGAGATATGTGTTTAGATAGATTTGTTAACATGAATCTTTTTATGTGTGTTCAGATTTGATCGAAAACACTAACCAGGATGCTGATTTTCATAGTTTGAATCTCATCAATGAATTCAGAGTTCAAGGTATGTTATAGTTTTAACCTGTTACCTTATATTAGTGCGTTTGATGTTATATACGAGTGCGTCTGTTTTTAAATTGTAGTTGATTATTGCTGGTACTGATAGTATATTAGTGCGTCTATTTTTATCACATAGTACGTTTGGATTTAAAATCCTTTATTTTATTAAGTGCGTTTGAATAGTCAATAAGTGCGTTTGTTTGTTATTTTTTTGAAAGGTGTTGCAACTGATGTTCCTGTTGATGACCAAGCTAGTAACACATACATCCCTAATGTACCTAATTCTCTCAAACCTGCAAAGGACATGGAGTTTCTTAGTATTGACCATGCACAAGAGTTTTATGCAAAATATGCAAAGGCTGGTGGTTTTTCTATTCGAAAGGGCACGTCAGATGTGCGAAACGGTGTTCTAAAACTTAGATACTTTGTATGCTATAAGGAGGGTTTTAAGCCAGTCAAGGCAGGTGAAGAGAGTTCTAACAAAGATGTTAAGTCAAGGAAAAGGCCTTCCATCCGGACTGGATGTCCTGCATTTATTAGGCTAACCTCTGAGGATGGAAAAAAAATTCAAGGTTTATGGATTTAATGAAGGTCATAATCATCCTTTTGTTCATGAGAGTGACATTCATTTTCTAGCAGCAAATAGGAAGCTGACACATACTCAAGAAGAGATGATATGTGAGCTGTCTTCATTGAACATGGGTCCTGTCAAAGCTTTTAACATCATGAAGACTAATATATGGAGGTTTTGAGCATGTTGGTGCAACTGCAACTGATTGTAAGAACTTTAAAGGTGGATTAAACACCTTTATTGATGAGTATGATGCAGATATGATTGTGACTAGGCTTAGGGATAAGAAGAAGTTCCTTCCAGATTTTTCATTTGAGTATTCTGTGGATCAAAAGAATGCATTAACTGGATTATTTTGGGCTGATGCTTTATGCAAGAGGAATTATATGGAATTTGGGGATGTGATCTCGTTTGATGCAACATTTAACACTAACAAGTATGTTTTTAATTTTTACAGGTTTTTTGAAATTCAACTTTTACATGTTTATAGGTTTTTTTCTGGCATTTTTTTAATTTTTTTAATTTTCTTAATTTTCTTACAGGTACAAGATGGTGTTTGTACCATTTACCGGAATTGATAACCATTGCCGGAATGTCACACTTGGTGCAGGATTGTTATCATCAGAGACAACTAAATCATACACATGGTTATTACAATCGTTTTCCAAATGTTTTGGGAAGCACCCCAAAGTGGTTGTAACTGATAAGATGGTGCTATGAAAAATGCAATACAGTTGGTTTTTCAAAATAGCAGACATAGATTGTGTATGTCGCATATCATGAAGAAGGTTTCTGATAAGGTCAACATGAATTTTTATTTAAATTAAAGAGTGCGTCTGTTTAACATTAGTGCGTTTAAATACTCCGTTGTTTTGGATACAATATTTGGTAATGCGTCCAAACTTACCTGTTAGTGCGTTTGTTTTCCATATTGTTTTTTATAGGTTGGTAGTGCATTATGCAGTGATGATGAATTCAAAAGGAGAATTTGTGCAATGGTATGGACAGACTCCATCAGTCCGGAGACATTTGATTTTGAGAGGGGTGTACTTATTGTCGATTACAAGCTAAAGGAGAACGATTGGTTGACGGACATGTTTAATATGAGGTCAATGTGGATTCCTGCCTTTTACCGGGATGAACCTATGTCTGGGCTAATGAGGATAACATCAAGATCCGAGAGTGAGAATCATTTTTTTTTCAAGTGGAAAATTCTCAGTTGACTCTTGTTGAGTTCTTCAACTATTTTGAAACGTCCCTTGAAGGTCAGAGATTCAATCACAGGAAGAATGACCATGATTCCAGACATATGGTTCCTAACCTTTGGACTAAGGATCCTATTGAGGAAGAGGCGTCTAAAATATTTACACGAACTATCTTCTTTGATATTCAGGAAAAAATATATGCCACTTATGAATGTTTAATAAGTGTTCATATGCAGAGGGCTGATGAAGAAGGTTTTTTGAAGATTTTTGTTGATGATCCACAAGCATATGGTCAAGGCTTTATTGAGGTAATTTTTTTGGTTTTTTATGATTAGTGCGTTTAAATTAGTTATGAGTGCGTTCAAAAGTATTACTAATATAAATTTTGGTTTTTAAATTATTTAAGGCGTCTGAACCTACTTATGAGTGCGTCTGAAGTCAACATTATAATTTTTTATCTTTTTTACAGGTTCTGTTCAAAAAGGAAGTTGTTATGGTGTTGAGGATGTGACTACATTATGTACATTCAGGAGGTTCGAGCAGTACGGGTTGCTGTGTAGGCATATTTTTTTATATATTAAGGTTGATGAAAGTTTATAGATTCCCGAAAAGATACATTTTGAGGAGGTGGATAAAAGATGTTGTACCAAATGAAATCAAGTATTCATTTGAAACATGAGAGTTTGGTGATGACAAGACGAAAGAAGCCAGACGTATTGCACGGGAGATAGTTTTGGGCGGTGAATATCTTGCAAACACACTAATTGCAGATTTATCCGAGTTGACTTTGGTTAATGATAAAATCAAAGAGTTGGTTAAGAAGGTTGATGAGGGCAGGTTTAAGAGACCTAGTCATCAGAATAAGCATGATAGGTATGCTTCTCTTCTTGGTTTTGAGAAACCATCAAATGCGGAACCCACCATTCGACTTCCGAATGGTATCAAGAACAAAGGTCGTGGCAAGCAGAAGTGCATAAAGTCCAGCAAGGAAAAGCAGGTTAGTCGATCCGGCAAAAGGAAGAGGAAATGTGCAATATGCGGGGAGAGTGGACATGATCGACGAAAACACGCAAAGGAGGGTGTTTCAACCGAGCCGCAAGGTGAACAAAATGATCATTTTGTGGAAGAAGACATTGATGATAATGAAGACATTGATCTAGAAGTTTCTGATGATGATCAGGAGTTGTCTTAGATGTCTTTTTTTAGTTTTTATGATGTTTTGACTTGCAAATCTTACTGTTTTAATGAGTGCGTTTGAATGTACACAGGGTGCGTCTGAACATTATACAAGTAAACAAGAGTGCGTTTGTTTAAAACATTAGTGCGTTTGTTTTAAACATTAGTGCTTTTAAATAAAAGAACAAGTGCGTTCATAACACAACTATTAGTGCGTCTATTTCATTAATATTAAAAACATGAAAAACAGTTACATAAACACCATCACCATTACCAGTACCACCACCAATACCACTACCACCTTTACACCACTACCAACCTAACAACCACATAAACTATTAAAAGATCTACAAAAAAACCACCACCCCAAAACAACCCCAAAACAACCATTATAAAAACATCAACATCACTGGGAAACCAAGATTGCATCCCTTGCCTTTTGCTTGGATTCCATGTTCTTCATGATGCATGCTTGTGTGTTGCTAAGTGACTCACAGATGAGGTTGTCAAAAGATGCCTGAGTATGTGTTGGGAATCATGGTATCGTATACACAGCGGAAGCGGTTTATATATTTAACGAAAACGGATTATATATACAATATATATAATAGCCGATTTATATATATAAATTGTTAGTTAATTTTATTAATCCGATTAATAAAATATTCCCAATCAGAATCTCAGTTAAACGCGTATAAACAAATAAATAATAAACAACCATAGGGGGTTTAGTAATCAACCTTTGACGACTACACCGGGATTGTAACACGCGGGTTACAACGAATCCTCGCTAGTAGGAAGTTCACACCGAGCACGAACCAACCGGGAAGCAACACTTGCAAGAGGAAGGCGGCGGCTTGTGGTGGTTGTTGGCCGAACCAAAAGAAAAAGAGGCGGCGGCCTTTTTCTTCTTGGGTGGCGGCCGCTAATCACAAGAGGGAGGCAAGGGATTAGTTGTTTTGATAAAAGGTGTGATTAGGGTTTACTCCTTAACCCTCCTTTTATAAGACAACAACTTGCAATAAACCCCCTTGCTAAATATCTTAATACTCCATAATACTAATCTTATTAATATTAAGTCCCTCAAGACTAAAACAATTATTATTTCATAAATAATAATCCACCAACGCGTGAACTTATCTGATTCGTGTACCAACGTGTAACTCTTCGGATCGTACCGGGTCGGGTTACGTTGACCTCGACTTTTAATTACATCGGACATACCATATGTCCAACAATCTCCCACTTGGACGATTTTAATTAAATGAGTCAACGTGCGCAGAGTTGGACACCTAGCTGCATCGCATTGCACCCAAACCAGTATGACACTTTACAGTCGTCAACTAGTTCTTTGAGTTCAAGTAACGCTTTACTTAACCAAATACTATAGCCCTGATAATTATATCAATAAGTCCCTTCTGTATAGACATTCGTTGATCATAAGACATGGATCATTCATTCTTATATAGTGATCAACTATTCTCTATTCTCGTCTCTAATTCAAAATGGTCTAACGAACTACCTTAGTCCGAGCGTGGCCACGCGTTTATACCAGTTTGAGTTTTACGAGGGCGCCAGAATGTCTAGACTTCTAATCATATAGAAGTACAGAATTCCATCAGCGTCATACAACTCCCACTTAGTCTCGGATTTCTCCCAATGCTACCCTTATTGCTACCCATGTTTCAGGATAGTGTAAGATAACATCAAAGATAGTCCTTGATCAATGTAGTTTAATATGTGCCTTAGGAAAAAGGACAGATTGAACATATCAATATCAAAACATCTCATGACACTGATCCATTTTGAAGCGAGTTACATCCAATATCATTCCCTAATGATATCTGTGAATTATGATTCTCAAACCCTTGAGCTATTCATCTCATGAATACAATCATCCCAATTCACAATAGTCTTACATTCAAATTCATTCCCATGTAATTTGATCGACTACGGACATTTAGAATACTCTTATTCAAGGAGTTAAACATACAAATAAATGAACACAGTTAATGAATATTTAAATTTGCATTTAACCCATTAAATCAAATAAACATTCAACATAACTGTCATTGTTCAAAATAAAACACCAATACTAATTACAGATCATGCCCATTGTCTAACAACTCTAAGCCCTATATTTCCAGCATGCTCCTCATGTCTAGCTTGAGGTAAAGGCTTAGTAAAAGGGTCAGCCAGATTTAGATCTGTATGAACTTTGTTCATCACGACATCTCCACGTTCTACTATTTCTCTAATATAGTTGAACTTCCTGAGTATATGCCTTGCGGTTTGATGTGACCTTGGTTCCTTTGCAAGAGCAATGGCACCAGTGTTGTCACACAGTATCTCGATTGGTTTCTTTATGCTAGGCACAACATCGAGATCAGTAATGAACTTCTTCATCCAGGCAGCCTCCTTTGCAGCATCCGATGCAGCAATGTATTCTGATTCACAGGTGGATTGAGCAACCACACTTTGCTTAGAGCTCTTCCAAGTAATAGCCCCACCATTCAGAATGAAAACATATCCCGTTTGTGATCTTGAGTCATCACGATCAGTCTGGAAGCTTGCATCAGTATAACACTTAACTGACAGCTCCTCATCCAGTCCTCCATATATTAAGAACATGTCCTTAGTCTTTCTTAAGTACTTAAGAATGTTCTTCACTGCAGCCCAGTGACTTTCTCCTGGATTCTGTTGATATCTACTCGTCATGCTAAGAGCATACGAGACATCAGGTCTAGTACATAACATGGCATACATGATGGAACCAATCGCAGAAGCATATGGAACACCTTCCATTTTCTTCTTTTCCTCTTCAGTATTTGCACACTGCTTGTTATCAAGAATGGTTCCATGTGCCATGGGCAAGAGCCCCCTTTTTGAGTCTTACATTAAGAAGCGTCGTAAGACCTTATCAATATATGTACTTTGACTCAAACCCAATAACCGCTTTGATCTAACCCTATAAATCTTTATTCCCAGAATATAAGCGGCTTCACCAAGATCTTTCATTGCGAAACATTTACCCAACCAGGTCTTAACATCTTTAAGCATAGGGATATTGTTTCCAATGATTAGTATGTCATCTACATACAGTATAAGAAAAGTGATATAGCTCACACTAGATTTCTTCTAAACACACGGTTCATCTTCATTCTTGAGAAAACCAAACTCTTTGATTTTCTGATCAAAACGGAGATTCCAGCTGCGAGATGCTTGTTTTAATCCATAAATGGATTTATTCAGTTTGCACACCTTATTAGGATTCTTTGGATCGACAAAACCTTCAGGTTGAACCATATAGACATCTTCCAGTAAGTGTCCATTAAGGAACGCGGTTTTTGACATCCATCTGCCATATCTCATAGTCATAATATGCAGCAATGGCAAGTAGAATTCTAATAGACTTAAGCATGGCTACTGACGAGAATGTTTCCTCATAATCAATTCCTTGAGTCTGAGTAAAACCTTTCGCTACAAGCCTTGCTTTGTAGGTTTGCATATTCCCATCCATGTCAGTCTTCTTCTTGAAGATCCATTTGTTTCCCACAGTCCGACATTCGGCAGGAAGATCAACCAAATCCCAGACTTGGTTATCATACATGGATTGCATCTTTGCATTCATGGCTTCTTGCCATTTCTTGGATTCTGAATCCAAGATTGCAGCTTTGTAAGTAGTAGGCTTAACTTCATCAATTATGAAGATATCGTCATACCTTACAGGTGCACGGCGATCCCTAATACTTTTCCGAACACTTGGCGTTTCTGTTGTTTCTTGAGTCCTCTCAGGCTCAACTTCAACAACTGGATCAATTACTTCTGTTTCTGTCTGATCACCTGGTTTAGTCACTTGTGAATCTCTAATTTCTTCAAGATCCACATGATTATCTCCAATCCCTCGCGCCAGAAGCTCTTCCTCTAAGAAAGTGCCTCTGCGTTTAGTGAAAATCTTATTTTCATTGGGGTGGTAGAATAGGTAACCGATCTTCTTACCGTATCCAACGAAAACCACTTTTTCGCCTCTGGGATCTAGTTTATCCGAAGATTCTAGAGTGACATAAGCATTACATCCCCAGACTTTTAGGTAGGATACATGAGGTTTCTTTCCATGCCATATCTTATAAGGCGTTTTATCAACCTTCTTCGTTGGAGCTATATTCACAAGTCTTGCGGCAGTTTCCAAAGCATAACTCCAAAAGGATTTTGGAAGGTTTGTTCGACACATCATTGATCAAATCATATCTAATAGAGTTTGATTTCTCCGCTCAGACACACCATTATGTTGCGGTGTTCCAGGTGGAGTGAGTTGTGAAACTATTCCACAATCCTTTAGATGGTCGATGAATTCCTGACTAAGATATTCACCGCCTCGATCTGATCGAAGCATTTTAATAGTTCTATTTAGCTGATTTTCTACTTCGTTTTGGTACTCCTTGAACTTTTCAAGAGTTTCATGTTTATGCTTCATAAGATAAACATAACCATATCTACTGAAATCATCAGTAAATGTAACAAAGTATCTTTCTCCATGTCTTGACATTGTTCTGAATGGACCACATACATCTGTATGTACAAGTCCTAACAGATCATTAGCTCTTTCTCCAACATTTGAAAAAGGTGCTTTCGTTAACTTTCCACTTAAGCATGATTCGCATTTTCCAAACGACTATGAACCCTTGGAATCCAGGATTCCTGCGGTTTTGAGTTGTTTAACACGATTCTCACTTATGTGACCAAGTCTACAATGCCACATATACGTATCATTAAAGTCCAACTTATTACGTTTATGGGAGATATTGCATAATATGTTATCGTTTTGGATTTCTATCTCATAGATCCCATTGTTGGGTTTTGCATCAAAGTAAAATACATCGTTAAAATAAGCAAAAATAAATTCCCCATTGAAACGATAATTAAAACCTTGTCCTCGCAAAGCCGAAACTGAAACAATATTTCTAGTCACACTAGGAATGTAATAAACATTGTTCAAAACAAGTTCTAAACCAGAAGGAATTAAGAGAACACATTCTCCTATAGCCTTCATAGCAACTCTTTGTCCATTGCCAACATGGACCTCCAAGTCGCCTTGTTTCAGCTTTCTAATCTTTCTTAGTCCTTGCAAAACATTACAAATGTGGAAACCACATCCTGTGTCAAACACCCATGTTTTGCTAGGAAAAGCAAAGATTTCAATAACATATATACTTGAGGACTCTCCTCCTGAAGCCTTAGCTTGCTTCAGCTCAGCTAAATACTTAGCACAGTTCTTCTTCCAGTGCCCAGTTTCATCACAATGAAAACACTTGGCATCTTTCCGAGGTTTCTTATTGGCAACAGATTTGCCTTTGCCCTGATTTCCCATTTTCTTGGTGTTAGGTTTCTTAACTTGTCCCTCCTTGATCACTAGCACTGGTGCAGTCTTGCTAGGTATGTTCAACTCAGCAGTTTTGAGCATCTGATGCAGTTCTGCAAGTGTCTTTTCCATCCCATTCATATTGTAGTTCATAATGAACTGGTCATATGACTTGGGCAATGAGTTTAGGATAATATCCTCAGCTAACTCATCGCTCAAGGGGTATTCCAGACGAGCCAAGTGATCAAGATATGCCTTCATTTTTAGCATACGAGTGCTAACTGGCGTTTCTAGAACATACAGCTTGTTCTGCGCCTTGAGAACAATTTTCAAGTTGCGGTGCCAGTCCATGAAGTTGGAGTGGTTAAGTTTGTCCTTCTCTAAGATGGACTTGAGAGAGAATTGGGAGGCGGAATTGTTTTCAGTTGACATCTACAAAGTTCAAAATCTAATTTATTAGTATTTCATGTTTTAAGTATCCTAATTATTTTATGACCCAAAAAGCAAAATTAATTAGGATGAGATCCCGATTCATCAATACACAATGAACTGGCTTAGCACTGTCCACTGGCATGATTAGGTAGGTAACAACGATTGTTAATTGTGTCCACTACACAACTCTCCTTTTTGGGGTTATCGCTAAAAGCGATGTATGTTTAACCCCAACTATGCCCACTTGTCAAACAAGCGATGTTTGGTCCTTTACTGTTAACTGTAACACCGGCCTATGTTACACAGGAACCGCGATAATTACCTTCACTCATGATCAACGCCCAGATGCAGGGTCAGCACTAACATTTGGGTTCGATATAGAATGGAGTGTTAACTCGTTAAGGGTGGCATGAAACATCAATTTAAAATTGGGATTTAATTTTAATATTTACCATAAATATATTGAATGACTCGTTAGCATGATGTGAGTCACACAACAGTTTATAAAATCCAATTTTATATTATTCGTAATAATTGAAACTCTTTTCAACACTCGACACGGTATAGTTTTAAATACCATATTTAAACTATGTTGGTCGTATTATCGCGAATGCACTTGTTTTAATATTAATAAAACTCCTTTTATTAAATATGCTTTTCGGTTTCATAAAACTTGTTTTAATAAAACCGTTGCCATGATTGTGAAAATTTTATTTATTTTGGGTTATCTAAATTATTTACAATAAATAAACCACAACCACAATACATAACAATAAAATTAAACGAATCGAGCCCCTAATAGGTCGCACGTTTCGTTTTAGCCAGAAACGAAACGAACTAGTCAAAAGGGTTTCAAAACTATTTTGATATAGCTCCCACTTGACCCGAGATCTCTATCTTCATGGAACCTGTTCGTCCTTTATGTCTTCGTCTTGATCTTGTACTTGTAGGATTACAACAATAAATTTGAAAATACAATAAAATCAAATCTATTCTAATCCTATCTATTACACCGGATCCAATATCCGTAATAAAAAAAATACAAATCAATAATGAAATAAAACCATCACAAACACAACCATGACATAGGTCAAATACCTAGGGCTCGATTCACATCACAATCCATGAACAACTAAAAGCTTTTGATCTTTTGTCAAAATAAACAATTTTTGACAAATAAAACATAGATCAAAATTATAACTTTACCATCTATACGCGCGTAACCGTGGCTCTGATACCACTGTTGGGAATCATGGTATCGTATACACAGCGGAAGCGGTTTATATATTTAACGAAAACGGATTATATATACAATATATATAATAGCCGATTTATATATATAAATTGTTAGTTAATTTTATTAATCCGATTAATAAAATATTCCCAATCAGGATCTCAGTTAAACGCGTATAAACAAATAAATAATAAACAACCATAGGGGGTTTAGTAATCAACCTTTGACGACTACACCGGGATTGTAACACGCGCGTTACAACGAATCCTCGCTGGTAGGAAGTTCACACCGAGCACGAACCAACCGGGAAGCAACACTTGCAAGAGGAAGGCGACGGCTTGTGGTGGTTGTTGGCCGAACCAAAAGAAAAAGAGGCGGTGGCCTTTTTCTTCTTGGGTGGCGGCCGCTAATCACAAGAGGGAGGTAAGGGATTAGTTGTTTTGATAAAAGGTGTGATTAGGGTTGACTCCTTAACCCTCCTTTTATAAGACAACAACTTGCAATAAACCCCCTTGCTAAATATCTTAATACTCCTTAATACTAATCTTATTAATATTAAGTCCCTCAAGACTAACACAATTATTATTTCATAAATAATAATCCACCAACGCGTGAACTTATCTGATTCGTGTACCAATGTGTAACTCTTCGGATCGTACCGGGTCGGGTTACGTTGACCTCGACTTTTAATTACGTTGACCTGAGTATGTAGGTGCTTAATAGCTTCATCTGTGAATGTTGTTTTCTCTTCCTCCAGCAGCTTTTCTATGAGATCCAAGTTCTTTATGTATTGCATCTGAACCTCAGTTTGTGCAGACAGTACTACACAAGATGAGTTTAGGTCATCTTGCACCTCTGAAATGCAGTCAACCAGAACTACAGTTTTCACTTGCATGTTGCTTATTGCATTATCTATGTCGTTTGCAGCCAATTTTTTTTTTTTTTTTTTTTTTTTTTTGTGTTTGTAGATGAATCAGTATGCTTCTTTCTCTAGTGTTTATATAGGCTAAAATTGAAATTTAATTAGTGGTAGTTAAATATTTAAGTTAAAGATTTTATTTAAATTTATTACTAGTCAAATCATATTTATCATATAGTTAGATTTTTTTAGTTTTTTATTATTAAAATAAGCATGTAATATTTTTTTGTCAGAATATCTTTATATAATTGATAAGATATGCAAGTTGCAGAAGTTAATCATTACGTTTACAATTTTATAAAAGTGAACATAACCTGTTTTCCATTTTTTGTGTTTATAAGTGTGTCCAAACATGATTTTTAAGGCGTCTGAATTTTCAAAAGTGCGTCTGATTTTACATAAGTGTGTCTGTTTATATAAATTTTACCCAGTATTCAAGGCCTTGTTTTAGACGCACGTTATTTTACATGAGTGCGTCTGTTTCACGTATTCAAGTGTTTCTTAATCTGAATCTTTTTGAAATCCATTTTTTTCTTTAATTGTAATTATATTTATCAAAATCGTATGTTTTTGTGAATATTATATGCGTTTGATTGTTTTTTTGATACGTTTAATGGGATTTTAAACGATTGAATGCAATGCTCTGTTTTTTTCTGCAAATCAATAATTCTTTTTTATTCAAATCAATGTGTTTTGATTGTTTAATGATTTGGAACATTTAATCGGTTTCAATTATTTGTTTAATTGTTGAAATAATTTTGTTTTGATGTTACGTTTCGATCAATTGTGAATCCCTGTTCTTACAATTTTCTGGAAATTAAAACGCATTTTCCCTAAATTACCCCTGGTTAGCTTAACTAAAGTATGATTAAGATTGTTAATTACTATCTTGCCACCGCCTAAATCCAATGGCTCTCGATGCTTCGTACGCTTCGTATGTTTAGACGCTTTAGACGCTTAATTAATAATTAAAGATAAATAAGTGGACCACGACCTTTTGTTAAATAAGCCTAACATAGTTTAACTAATAATTAAGGGTGGTGATATTTAAACCCCCCAGCTTCTATTTAAACCCCCTCCAAGCGCCTCGCTTAGGCCTAAGCGAGGCGCCTGGGAGCTGAAGTCGAGGAGGTCTGAAGGGGGTAATTTATTTTGGTAGTTTTTTGATGTTTTGAGTTGATTTTTTTTTAATTTAATAATTATAAAAAGTTAAAAAAAATTAAAAAAACAAAGTAATAACCCTCAACATTGTCAATGACTTAAACAAAGTAATAACCCTCAACATTGTCAATGACTTAAACTTGACATCATCAAAGGATATGTGTAAATTAGGTGTATGTCATCTTGATCAAAGTAGTTGAACATCTGATCATCAAGGTATTTTAAAGGGCTTTGATGGTTTAACTTCTTCATCATTATGTTAGTTAACTATCAGTTTTACACTTAAATTGTATGAAAGATAACATTAATCGGTTTTATTTAGCGTTAAAAGTTCATTGTACATATACCTCCTTATCTAAAACAAATCACTTCTCTATGGAAGTTGCTAAAATAGTTAAACAAAAGCTGAAATTGAACAGTTATTTGAATCTCTCTGATCCATGGTATCCACTTTCAGAATCTGAAGAGAAGCTATCATCTCAGAGAGATATCTGTCAAGTCCAAAAATTGCAAGTCCAAATCATTGTACGATGTCTTTTTCAGAGGACCTCGACTCTTGAGATGTTGCAGGTGTTTGAAAAGTTTGAACTGAAATTGAACTTTTCATGCAAGCAAGTAAAATTCAGTTGTTTTACTAATTTCATAGTCTTGATACTTTTAACAATCGGATCGGCGCTAAACAATAGAAAAGTAATTACAATCCGAAACAATAAAAAGTAATTACAAAGAAATCATTCTCACATGAATATCCTTTGAAATCAATGGGAAGATAGATAAACAATCCTCATCCACAATGTTCTTACCTATAGCTACCAACGATGATTGCCAGTGAGATTGATAACTGGACAGGTTAGCCAGGTGTTTGTCAAAAAGGTAGAGCACACCACTAGAGCAAAAAGTTGTGTGTATGAGCAAAAAGTTGTCAAAAAAGCTGAAATTGAACAGTTATTTGGAATGTTCCTGATCATTACAGTAATACTTGGATCCGGTTCGAGTCTAAAGCTTCGTGTGTCATCTTGGTCGAACTCATGTTGCAACATTCGTCTTGAATCTCTCTGATCCATGGTATCCACTTTCAGAATCTGAAGAGAAGCTATCATCTCAGAGAGATATCTGTCAAGTAATTACAAGAAGATGATCAAAGATGCTACAACATAACTTGCACCGGCTTGAGATATGAGTTTAATTAGCTTGAATCTCTCTGATCCATGGTATCCGGTTGTTTTCAGGTTGTCTTCATCGTTGACCACTATCTCTCGGATAACAACTGAAAAGTTGTCTCATTAATTCCAATTCCAATTCCAATTCCACCGGTGCAATCATAATCTGAAGAGAAGCTATCATCTCAGAGAGATATCTGTCAACGATGATGGCGCAGAGGTTAGCGGTAACTTTAAATTTTGAATGATCGTCGGTTTGCTCTCTATATACCAATCAACAGTAGCGATCATTACAGTTATTTTGGAATGTTTCTGATCATTGTCAGAGGGTCACTATTCATACATAAAGAGATAAAGGTTGTACACGAGTATAATCAAACAAGGGTTGCCAGGAGTTTGATTAGCTTGAATCTCTCTGATCCATGGTATCCACTAACCGTAGCGATCATTACAGTTAGATATGAGTTTAATTAGCTTAAATCTCTCTGATCCATGATATGAGAGCAATAATCCATCGAGAACTTGAGAAAGAGAGAATAAGAGAAGAGATAATAACATATGAGCTACAACATAACTTGCACCGGCTTGAGATATGAGTTTAATTAGCTTGAATCTCTCTGATCCATGGTAACTTTAAATTTTGAATGATCGTCGGTTTGCTCTCTATATACCAATCAACAGTAGCGATCAGAGAAAGATTTAGTTGAAAGTGGATACAATGGATCAGAGAGATTTAAGCTAATTAAACTCATATCTCAAGCAGGTGCAAGTTATGAAATGACACATGCAGAATGTAATGTCATGCACAATGTGATTTGTATTAATGGCAAAGTGATTTGTAAGGGAAGAAGAAGAGAATGTTATATATGTTTACCTTCCCATGGAAACTCTGAAGACCCTTAACGGAGGTTTGCTAGAGGGTCATTGGTCTTCAGAGTTTCCAACCCCTAATACATTCATCAAAGGATATTCATGTGAGAATGATTTTGTACAAGATTCCTATGCAAGCAAGTCAAATTCAGTTGTTAGACCAACTTGAGATATGAGTTTAATTAGCTTAAATCTCTCTGATCCATGATATGAGAGCATAAGAGAAGAGATAATAACATATGAGCTTCAACATAACTTGCACCGACTTGAGATATGAGTTTACAGGTAAAGAGATGAAAACCACTACTAGGGTTCTTTTCAGTGAAGGCTGCGAAAAGCATGCAGCGGATGATTGCCAATGAGATTGATAACTGGACAGGTTAGCCAGGTGTTTGTCAAAAAGGTAGAGCACACCACTAGAGCAAAAAGTTGTGTGTATGAATAGTGACCCTTTGGCAAACCTGCCATTAATCGGTTTTATTTAGCGTAAAAAGTTCATTGTACATATACCTCCTTATTTAAAAACAAATCACATCATTGTAGAGGTTACTAGGTTACTCATTACCGTTGGACGTTGAAGGTAAACATGGACAGTGAGAAGTGAGATTGATAACTTCTTTATGGAAGTTGCTAAAATAGTTAAACAAAAGCTGAAATTGAACAGTTATTTGGCAACATACTTGAAATCAATGGGAAGATAAACAATCCTCATCCACAATGTTCTTACCTATGAGTTTAATTAGCTTGAATCTCTTTGATCCATGGTATCCACTTTCAGAATCTGAAGAGAAGCTATCATCTCAGAGAGATATCTGTCAAGTAATTACAAGAAGATGATCAAAGATGCTACAACATAACTTGCACCGGCTTGAGATATGAGTTTAATTAGCTTGAATCTCTCTGATCCATGGTATCCACTTTCAGGCTGTCTTCATCGTTGACCACTATCTCTCGGATAACAACTGAAAAGTTGTTTCATTAATCTATAAATAAATCCTTACAAAATATTTTTAAATTAAATCTTTGAGCATACCACACTTAGAGGGTCACTATTCATACATAAAGAGTATAATCGTGATGTGATGGATTTTTATATCTGCAACTTAGTTCCTTTTTACCTGGTTGCAAAGGAACTTCAGGTCAGCCAGACCTTTGTCAAAAGCAAGTGTGAAGATCAAGATCAAGAAGAACAGTACGGTCAACGATGAAGGTGTGTTGTATGAATAAAATTGTGAATAATTGTAGTGTGTTCGGTGCAGTCGACGAACATCATTCAAAATTTCAACTTCCCGTTCAGGTGCTTAAGTCCACCTTGAAGACTGGATACCATGGATCAAAGAGATTCAAGCTAATCAAACTCATATCTCAAGTTGGTCTAACAACTGAATTTGACTTGCTTGCATAGGAATCTTGTACGAAATTATACAGTTATTTGGAATGTTCCTGATCATTACAGTGAGATTGATAACTTCTCTATGGAAGCAACAAATTCAAAACAGAGGTAGGTTTGCCAGAGGGTCACTATTCATACATAAAAGATCAAGAAGAACAGTACGGTCAACGATGAAGGTGTGTTGTATGTATAAAATTGTGAATAATTGTGAGAGTCGATATGAGAGCAATAATCCATCGAGAACTAGAGAAACAGAGAATAAGAGAAGAGATAATAACATATGAGCTACAAAGACGTCGTATTTTGGAAGCTGAAGTTCGGAGAGAACTAAATATTCGGTTGTTGATTTTCTTCTCTATACAGAGTGACGATAGGCGTTTTCGATTTCCAAATGAATCAACGACTTAAACTTGACATCATCAACCACGTATAGTCAAATATTTATTCTCCATATCCATACCTTGTTTCAAGTATCTTGTAAAATTCATTTCGTCTTCAAGACTCCTATGAGTCAACAAAGGTTGACTTTTTTGAGCATTAACAATTACTATATTACATTATTATTATTATTATTTTTTATAATATTTGTAATTTAGTTCCTTTGTTTTATTATTATAATAATTTATTATTATCAAGAATTGGAAATTAGTAAAACGATTTATGAAAGTATCAAGAATCGGGAATTAGTAAAACGATTTAATAAATCATTGCTCAGACGTTAGGGTTTGATAAACACAAAACTTATTATTTATAAAGCAACAAAAACATAAATCGTACCGTGAAATAAAGAGAGGCCCATTAGGAGTGCCGTGGAGGAATGATCGTCGGTTTGTACAATGATGTGGTGTCTTCAATGATTCTAAAAAACTTGAAAGTAATTACACCGGCTTGAGATATGAGTTTGATTATTATCGTATTTGCAACTTAGTTCCTTTCTCTCGAAAAACAATCCGATTGTTAAAAAGTATCAAGACTATCAAAAAGTAATTATCATTTCTTGACATGCTTGGTAACACCTTGATCTGTAATATCTGAAAATTATCATTTCTCAAAAAGTAATTAAAAACACTTAAAAATGAATTAAAAACAATTGTTGCGAGTTAGGTTTAGTCGGAGGACCACGTACAATGATTCATCAAAGTTGTACAAAGTTGGATGTTTTTACTGGAAAACCAAAACGAGCAATTAACGAAGCGAAACGGAAAGTTATAATTTTCTTGGCTAGGAAACAACTTAAAAGAACCAAAAATGAATTAAAATTATTTTTTGGTGATTAACAGATAATTTTAAATAATTAAAAGAAAATCAAATTTTTTCAAAAAAAGGCCAAAGCACCTCGCTTTGGTCAAAGCGAGGCGCCTGTGGTCTAATCAAACCACTAAAGCGCCTCGCTTTGACCAAAGCGAGGTGCTTTGGCCTTTTTTTAAAAAAAATTGATTTTCTTTTAATTATTTAAAATTATCTGTTAATCACCAAAAAGTAATTTTAATTCATTTTTGGTTCTTTTAAGTTGTTTCCAAGCCAAGAAAATTATATCTCTCAGTTTCGCTTCATTAATTGCTCGTTTTGGTTTTCCAGTAAAAACATCCAGCTTTGTACAACTTTGATGAATCATTGTACGTGGTCCTCCGACTAAACCTAACTCGCAACAATTGTTTTTAATTCATTTTTAAGTGTTTTTAATTACTTTTCGAGAAATGATAATTTTCAGATATTACAGATCAAGGTGTTACCAAGCATGTCAAGAAATGATAATTTTCAAATATTGCAGATCAAGGTGTTACCAAGCATGTCAAGAAATGATAATTTTCAAATATTGCAGATCAAGGAAAGAATGAAAATACGTGATGCACATACCGTGAGTGTAGTCGACGAACATCATTCAAAATTTCAACTTCCCGTTCAGGTGCTTAAGTCCACCTTGAGATATGAGTTTAATTAGCTTGAATCTCTCTGATCCATGGTATCCGGTTGTTTTCAGGTTGTCTTCATCGTTGACCGCTATCTCTCGGATAACAACTGAAAAGTTGTCTCATTAATTCCAATTCCAATTCCAATTCCACCGGTGCAATCAGAATCTGAAGAGAAGCTATCATCTCAGAGAGATATCTGTCAACGATGATGGCGCAGAGGTTAGCGGTAACTTTAAATTTTGAATGATCGTCGGTTTGCTCTCTATATACCAATCAACAGTAGCGATCATTACAGTTATTTGGAATGTTTCTGATCATTGTCAGAGGGTCACTATTCATACATAAAGAGATAAAGGTTGTACACGAGTATAATCAAACAAGGGTTGCCCGGAGTTTGATTAGCTTGAATCTCTCTGATCCATGGTATCCACTAACCGTAGCGATCATTACAGTTATTTGGACTGTTGCTAAATTAGTTAAACAAAAGCTTAAATTATACAGTTATTTGGAATATTCTTGATCATTACAGTGAGATATGAGTTTAATTAGCTTAAATCTCTCTGATCCATGATATGAGAGCAATAATCCATCGAGAACTTGAGAAAGAGAGAATAAGAGAAGAGACAATAACATATGAGCTACAACATAACTTGCACCGGCTTGAGATATGAGTTTAATTAGCTTGAATCTCTCTGATCCATGGTATCCGGTTGTTTTCAGGTTGTCTTCATCGTTGACCGCTATCTCTTGGATAACAACTGAAAAGTTGTCTCATTAATTCCAAAACCTAAAGAGAAGATATCATCTCGGTGAGATTGATAACTTCTCTATGGAAGTTGCTACAATAGTTAAACAAAAGCTGAAATTGAACAGTTATTTGGAATGTTTCTGATCATTACAGTTATGCCTTTTTTGGTGAAATGAATTTGAAGAAATGATTTGGTGGATATATCATGAGTTAAACAAAAGCTGAAATTGGACGGTTATTTGGAATGTTCCTGATCATTACTTTTCATGCAAGCAAGTAAAATTCAGATCATTACTTTTCATGCAAGCAAGTAAAATTCAGTTGTTGGACAGTGAGATTGATAACTGGACAGGTTAGCCAAACCATACGAGGGTGGCAGGAAAAAGTTGACATTTTGATCCAAAGGAAATTCAGGTTAGCCAGACGTTTGTCAAAAGAACATTTTTTATAATAATTATATTAAAAAAAAAACAAAAAACTAACTCAAAAGATCAAAAAAAAAAAAAAAAAAAAAATTTGATCCGAAAAGCCTCGCTTAGGCCTAAGAGAGGCGCTTCGAATTCAAAATCAGCTTTTTCTGCCCCCTCGTACTGACCTCCTCTGATTGAATTCAAAGCGCATCGCTTAGGCCTAAGCGAGGCGCTTTGAGGGGGTGGAAATAGAAGGTGGGGGTGGGAATATACCGAGCCATAATTAAAGATAAATAAGTGGACCGACCAAGACCTTTTGTTAAATAAATCGCAAATTGGCATGTGTTCTTACAAATTTTACTTGAAAAGGAATCTAAAGACCACGTGGTATTGCCGTTCCCCAAAAAAAAAAAAAAAAAAAAAAAGACCAAGCGGTATTTCTTTTTGTCACCTTTCTATGATTTATTCTTTATAATTAATTCTAACAGGTTACTGATTTTTTTTTTTATTTTTTTAATAAAATTTTGTCCCTATGATGACCTCACTGTCGGTTTTGTAATTAAAACAGCATAAACTGCATACATTAATGCCCTTAAAAAATACTTAGGTATATTATATCAAATTTAAAATTGAATAAAATGATATTACAAGACTTAGATAAGAGTTTTAAAACAAAAAATTTACACACCGTAAATCATATATACATTATCAACGATTAATGGAGAATCAGAGACCGTTTGTTTCAGCTCTTAATGAACTTTTAATGGAACAAATATCTAAATTGGTCAGACATAGTTCATCTTGACTGTTTGTTTCGCTAGCAGATATCTAAATCGTTCAGACATTTGCCTCTAAATAGACAAACATTATTTTGAGTCTGAATGGTTTAGACCTGTTATTGGTTAAGCACGTAACAATTCAGATCTCTTGCTGATTCAACATTACTCATTAAAAAGTTGCCAAAGAGCCCCTTAACAATATTAAATGAAATACATTTACTTAAAAAAGTATAAAAATTGGACCCTCATCTTTTATTAAAAATTGGAGTTCTTAAAAGTTGAACCTCTATGTTCATCAACCACGTAAGATCGACATAAGTAGTAATAAGACCTGCGGTTGCGGCGCGCCACATCGCATCTAATGGATTAGTTCAAGCGTTATATAATCCGTTACCCATAAAAAAGGGTGTTTGACTTATCCAATATAACCCATTTAACGTAAATAAACGTTGCGTTTGGATCAAAAAGTAAAGCAGATATAATCTATGTTGTATAAAAGAAACAGAATCAAACTCGAGTTGGTTCATTTAGTAGGGTTTGATCTACCCACTACACCATCCTGCCTTTGCATCAAGATTTAACGGCGTAAAAACGTATATTAATTAACTCGTCTATCCAAACGTAGACCAACTGAATGTGTACCGCATGAAAACGTATTCATTTGACCTGGCTCATTTTCGAAGAAAAAAATTACGTCGAAACGTGAAGTTATACCGTTTACTTCGAAGCGTAAAGTTATATCATCATGTACATAAAAATAAATGTATTATGTGAAAGTTTACTGAACCGTGTGCTTTTCATTATTCTTCTTGGAATAAATAGATACAAGGTATACAAGGCAATGCTACAAATATGGAAGTCAGTCAATCCTAATCATTACACATTGACTACAATATTAATACACATTTGACTACAATAAATCACATTAATGATAATAGGTGCAAGGAATATGCTTGCTGGAATTATGCTCGCTAACAGTCCCCCGCAGTTTGAACCGTAGCCTGTCGGAGGCATAAACTGGATCGAAATCGTGTAAACAGTTGCTTGGATAGTCCCTTAGTAAATATGCCAGCGTACTGAAAATCCGCGGGAACATGAAGCACACGTACATCGCCAATACGAACTTTCTCGCGTACAAAATGAATATCCATTTCAACATGCTTGGTACGCTGATGCTGTACAGGATTCTGTGTAAGGTAGACAGCTGAAACGTTATCACAATAAACAACAGTTGCTTGTTTGAGATTTATACCCAGTTCCAAGAGTAGGTTACGAATCCAACTGGCTTCAGCAACGGCATTAGCAACGCCTCGATATTCAGCTTCAGCACTAGAGCGAGCTAAGGTGGGCTGCCGTTTAGAACTCCAGGAAATAAGGTTATCACCCAAGTATATGCAATATCCCGAAGTAGAGCGACGTGAATCCGGGCAGCCGCCCCAATCAGCATCAGAATAAACAGTAAGAGAAGTAGCCCGAGACTGTGAAATGTGTAACCCGAAATCCAAAGTGCCTCGCACATAACGCAGAATGCGTTTAAGAAATTGTAGATGAGGCTCCCGTGGGTCATGCATAAATAAACACACCTGTTGGACAACATAAGTGATGTCTGGGCGGGTGATGGTGAGATACTGAAGTGCGCCAGCGAGGCTGCGATAAAGGGTACTATCAACTACAGGGGCACCAGACTTGGAGCTCAATTTAGAGCCGACTTCAACCGGTGTAGAACATGGCTTGCAATTACATATTTGCTCTAGCCAGTATGTCCGTGGCATAAGTAGTCTGTGACAGGAACAGTCCTCCATTCTTTTGTTCCACCTTAATCCCCAAAAAATGGTGCAGACGACCGAGGTCAGTCATAGCAAATTCGCCTTTGAGCATGTCAATCAGGCGGTTGAGAAAGGCAGGATCAGATGCAGTGAGAACAATGTCATCAACATAAAGTAGAAGGTAGGCCGTTTGATTGCTGTGGCGATACACGAAAAGCGAGGTGTCGCAGATACTACTCTTGAAACCACACTGCAAAATAAAAGATGAAAAACGTTGATACCAGGCACGAGGGGCCTGTTTTAAGCCGTATAGAGACTTGTTCAATCTGCAAACAAAACCAGGGTGGTTAGAGTCAACAAAACCGGGAGGTTGGTGCATATAAACTGTTTCCTTCAGATTTCCATGAAGAAATGCGTTCTTGACGTCCAACTGATGAACGGGCCAAGAGCGAGACACAGCCAAGCTTAAGACGGTCCGAATAGTTGTTGGCTTGACAACAGGGCTAAAGGTCTTGTCACAATCTACGCCAACCGTTTGGCTTTTACCATTCACGACCAAACGTGCTTTATACCGTTCTAACTCACCAGAAGCTTTATACTTGTGCTTAAATAACCACATACAACGAATAATAGGGGCAGACGAAGGTCTTGGTA
Organism: Ambrosia trifida; assembly: GCA_028751855.1. Lineage (NCBI taxonomy): Eukaryota > Viridiplantae > Streptophyta > Magnoliopsida > Asterales > Asteraceae > Ambrosia > Ambrosia trifida. The sequence goes on along the minus strand of CM054124.1, from coordinate 64,144,630 downwards.
CTAACTCCCACGTATTATTCTCTAATAAAGCTTTGTATTCGGTGGCCATGGCGGTGTTCCCGTTTGGATCCTGTAGGGCAGTGAGGTGGGATTTGGGAAGTGGTGAAATGTGGTTAGTTAATGTAGATAGGTTGAAAGGAATTTTGGGTTTGTGGATACCGGCACGGGAGCGGGTGGTCATAGGATGGGGTGGATGTGGTGGAGTGGGCGGATTTGGATAGTTGGTTTGGGTAGATGGTGAAGTGAGATGGTGTGGATCGGTTTGAGGGATGTGAGATTGGGCCGTAGGATGCATGGGCCTAGGTGGGAAACCGGGAGGTGGGCCGGGGTGACGGACAGGAGTGGGCTGGGTTACTGAGGGTGAGTGAACGGATGGGCCAGGGGAGGGGTGGTTGGTCGGCGTAGGTAGCTGGGTTGTTGGGCCGAAAGGCTGTTGGGTGGCAGGCTGGTGGGCTGCATGCTGTTGGGCCGGTGGTTGTTGGGCCGTAGGTTGGTGAGCTGAAGGCTGATGGGTTATGGGATGTTGGTAAGTGAAGGTGGGGGAAAGGTTGTCATCACAGAAAGTTGGTGAAGGTTTGGGATCGGAAGAGTTAGCCATTGGAAACACAGTCTCGGCAAAAGTCACATGGCGTGAGAAAATGGTTTTGCCGGTGGATAGCTCAAGGCAACGATAACCACGATAATTTGCCGGATATCCCAAGAATAGGCACAATGAGGACTTCGGGTGAAGTTTGTGCGGACGAGTGGAGGATTCATTTGGATAGCATGCACATCCGAACACTCGAAGGTGTTCGTATGAGGGGTGTCGTTGATAGAGGGCAGCACAGGGGGTGAGGTTGTTTAAGGTTTTGGTAGGGAGGATATTGTGTAGATAGCAAGCGGTGTGGATGGCCTCTACTCAAAAACGGGAAGGGAGAGAGGCGTGTAGTAAGAGTGATAGCATGATGTCGTTTAGGCGACGAATCATGCGTTCCGACTTGCCGTTTTGCTGGGATGTGTGAGGGCAAGAGAAACGAAATTGAATCCCCTGTTTATTGAAAAACTCAAGAAAGTTGTGATTATTAAATTCCCCACCCATGTCACATTGAAATTGTTGTATGTTAAGTTTGAATTGGGTGGTCACAAAAGTATGGAAGTTTGTGAATTTTGTAAAAACTTCGGATTTAAATTTTAAAGGATATACCCAAGCGTATTGAGTAAAATCGTCAATTAGCACCATATAGTATTTGTAACCAGCGGTGCTAGCGACGGGGGAGGTCCATAAATCACAATGTATAATGGAAAAAGGCATAGAAGTAGTAGTAATAGAATCAACAAAAGGAAGACGTTTATTTTTAGCTATCTGGCAATCATGACAAACAAATGATGAGTCAAGTTTATTACAAGGTAAAATTTTATTGGAACTAAGGTGGTCCATAACATGACGACCCGGGTGACCAAGCCGATCATGCCAAGACTGGGAATTGGAAACAGAAACAAAAGCGTTTGCCAGAGAGTTCTTGTTGAAAGAGTAAAGACCGTTTGAGCTATCGTGGCGGCTCAGGCGTGTGCCATCCCTGTAATCCTTCACAGAAAAACCAAAAGGGTCAAACTCGATAGAAACACAATTATCAATAGTGAACTGTCGGACTGAAATAAGATTGCGAATAAAATAAGGGTTGTACAAAACATTTTTAAGGTGGAAGGTTTTGGCGGGTGTGTGTAAGGTTGTGTCACCGGATCCAAGAACCTGGAGACGATTTGTAACACCCCAACCGATGGCGGAAACATCGAGGTGTCACGTAGTGACGATTGTTCAATAGCTCATGGACTAAAAATGTAAATTTGAATACATTGGATTTAATAATTTATTACATTAAAATAAATACAACAATCACGACTAGCAATCTAAACTAAGATACAGTAATCCCAATCTAAGTCTAAGTTCCAAACACTTGGAAGTAATCTCATAAGAACCTGAAACATGTACGAAAATGATTTTGTCAATACAAAATGTATTGGTGAGCATACCCTGTTTGAATATATATAGTAGGAAAAGAGTTTCGCAATTCACGTGTTGTATACAGTTTGCAATTATGTAATAAGTAATATCCGTTCAAAATCAACCCTATGAATGTATCAAGAATCAAGAATCAAAACATTTTTAAGTAATATGAATCACAAGACAATGACCAAGGTCTCTTAACAGAGTCACAAGGGGTATACACCATAGTACTATTCATTGAAATGCCAGGCCCTCAAAGGTTAATGATTTTGACAAGTCATAGACACACAAATTAACATAAAGCAAACACACATGAGAATTGCATTTAGTGAAAGAATAATATTTAGTAATAGTGTACATGAATAGCCCCAAAAGTAAAATGGAAAAGGGGAAAGATATACTCACAGTTTGCGGAAGCGATCAAAATCCACTTAAGCGGTCGTGAGCTAAGTAATGGGAATTCCGAAGAATCCAACCTATAATGTATAAGGGTACTAATAAGGAAATGTCTAAGAGTCTAAAGTATCTAGGGTCTAGGGCATTAGGGTTTGCTAAGTCGATTTGGGGAATTAGAGTTTTTATGATAAACCGCGTTAATGTAAAAGTTGTATAATAACATACCAAAGTTTGTAAATATGATTTAGGTAATATAAATATTACCAATTAAATATTTAGATACAAATTATGTTTGAATAATTAAAACAATATAATGTAGTTAATTACTTTCACTTATTATTGTAAATAAATACAATAATTATAAATGTATAAATAAATGATTTAGGAGTTACACCATGATCTAAGGAATGGTAATTAAGATTTTCAAATATATAAAAATATTTCTATTTTATAAGAAAAGTATTTATAAAATAGGTGTTTAAATAGTGTAAATAAATAAATGTTAAATTATGTCCAATTAAACATAAATAACGTTAATAGCACAAGACATGACCCAAAAATGTTATTTTTATAGAAAATGGATTCTTTATGATGTAACTCAATGAAAATAATTTTCTCATAATTTTTATAAACTTATTTATATTTAAAACTGATTTAATATAATTAAATCATGTTTAAATGATTAAAAATAGGAAAGTTAATAAAATAAATGTTTTCTGAACCAATAATTTTTATTTTAGTTCATAATGATTAAAAATAATTTATGACAAATTTTGAGATAAAAACCATTAAGAATGAATTTTTAATCAATTAAATATGATTAAAACAAATTAAATAATAAATATTACGAAAATAAAATATTTTCCAGAAATAAAAATTATGACAATTTTTTATGAGGTGTCAAGAAGCTACTCCTAAATTTTTATAATTTTTGGATTAAAAATGAATTTATTATGAATATTTCAAAATCTATATTCTATATATTTTATATACCTAAAAAGAAAATAAGAAATGGAACTTGAAAAAGAAACATAACAAAGCAAAAACAGATAGAGTTTAGGAGGACTCAAACCCGCGTGTACTCTAGGCAAACATCATTCAGAAACCACTACTCCAACTAACACTTTTGTGAATTTTATTAAAAGAAATTTTATTAAACATTACACAATGTTCATCATCTTCTTCCCCAAATTCAACTAGTCATAACCTAACCCTAACCTCAAACAATTGATTATCGATTCACAACAGAAAACCATGAAAATCATGGGGCTTTTGATCTGAGTGACTCGACAAACATAAGGACATGAAAACATTGAACTTACAAGATGGTATGATGCTCGTATTCAAGATGTTCAAAACCGAAACAAAGCTCACGATTTGGAGTTCTTGGAATCGCGATTATAGATATTTTTTAGTGGGTTTCTGAAGGGTGTCAGTGCAGAATGCGAATGGCATCATGGATTTATGTTATGTGCGATTAAAACGAGCGTTTGAACTCCTTGTAATACCTCGACGGTTTCAAACTTTTAAAACGGATTAAACATGATTAAATACCCGTTTATGATCGATATTATTGAGGGAAATGCGTTACTATGCGTGGAGAAACGTTTTGGGAACATTAAAAGGGATAATACACATAAAAAAAATTGTCGCCGGAATCCATAGCCGCCGGCCGGAGTTTTCTGCCGGAAAGTTTGCCGGAAAAATTAAACAGAGGGAAAAGGGAAGGGGTTGTTTGAATCTTTCAGTTTTGGCAAAATTGATCCCTCAAATTATAACCTTGTTACTAATATAAGTTACTTGGTTAATTTTTCCTTTATAAAAAATTAACTAAGTTAACTAACTTAACTTAAAAGCTTTTAAAAACTTTTTAAAACTTGCATTTTTATAGAATCTTTTACGAATACGTTTCATCGTACGCGTTTGATTAAAACTTATGCCCGATTCATAATAAATATAAATGATAAATTTTTAGTTCGTTCTAAAATTTAAATTTGAAACGACGAAACCTACAAGGATTATAATGAAAATATTTGAAGGGTTATTATTGTAAATTTGACGAAAGACGAGGGTGACGGATGTCACACGATTGCCATGCCAACCAATACGGACTTTATGTGAGAATAAGGAGAGATAGTAGAAAGAGTACCTTGGTTGAGTGTCACATGTGAAGTAGCCCCGGTGTCCATATCCCAATTTTCGTCATCCGGGTCAACCGATAAAGTTTGAAATGCCTGTGCAATTTGGGATGGGTCAAGAGTATCCAAGTCCGTGAAGTGGGCCTCGGCTGACGGGCCTGCAGTGGCAGATTGGGACTGGGCCGTGGGCTGAGAGCCTGAAGGTTGGGCCGAATGATGCTGTTGGGCCGAGGCAGAACCTGCTGGGCTGCTGAACGGATTCCAGGCCTGAGTCCAAGGGCCCGAAGTAGGGAATGGGCATGGGGGAGGGGTCCAGAATGGTGGAGGAGCCCAATAAGGGTAGGCAGGAGACATAGGAGGCCATGTGTTGTTTTGTGTGGAGCGAGGGTGAGAGTTGTTGCGTGGGTTTGAATTGCGTCCCCTGCCCCTAGTACGAGTTTGATTGGAACGGGGACGGTATTCACGGGCCTGGTCACGAGTGGTGGTGTTGTTATCACGGGAAGCGGGTGATGGGTTTGTAACGGGAGGGTTTGATGGAGTCGTGTGAGTGGCAGCAACAACATGGCTTCTTTCTAGAGTGTCTCGGGCCAGCCTTCTTTTCTCGTCATTTCAGAGGATTTCACATGCGTCCTCCCAAGAGGGTAGTGACTGGTTGATAATAGATCCCATCGTGTCGTATTCGCTTGGGAGCCCACGGACCATCTGCAACACAAGGCGTTTATCATTAGCAGGCGTGTCGACAAGATCGTTTAACTGATCCGCAAGTTCACGAAGACGGAGAAAATAGTCTTCCGGTGACGGCTGTGATTTGAGTGTCATATTGACAAACTCATGTTCAAGAGCGGCAATGCGAGCACCTTTGTTATTGTGAAACTGATTTCGGGCCTTTTCCCAAGCTTCTCGTGCCGTGGCACAGTTTTCAGGGAGAATCCATTTGAGATATTTGTCCGAAAGCGTGCTCTAAATCCATTGGAGAACGATAGAATCGATCTCCATCCAGGACATATAGGACGGATGTATGAGACGTTCACACCATCGAGCATACGAACCTTCTGTGTAATATTGGTTACCGAGTAAACCGGGTGAAGGGGCTGAGTGATGGGTTTGGGAGCGTCGGTGGGGTGACCTGCTTCTGATACGATCTCGTCTGCCATGACCGAGGACACAGCAAAGGACAGAGGCTACGAAACAGGCTTGGAAGAAGAAGAAAAAAGCTAAGCTGCGAGGTCTGCAGACTTGACCGAAGACGAAGGCTACAGAGGTATGATCAGCGGTTAATGAGGTATGGAACGACTGCGCTCTGATACCATGAAAGTTTACTGAACCGTGTGCTTTTCATTATTCTTCTTGGAATAAATAGATACAAGGTATACAAGGCAATGCTACAAATATGGAAGTCAGTCAATCCTAATCATTACACATTGACTACAATATTAATACACATTTGACTACAATAATTCACATTAATGATAATAGGTGCAAGGAATATGCTTGCTGGAATTATGCTCGCTAACATTATGTTTGGCACGATTAATTTTCAAAATACTTTAGGTTTCGTAAATAAGCACGTCTAGAAATAACGTCATTTTTTGTTCATAAAACTAAGCATGAATACTTATTATTTTTTACCTTACTCATTTTCATAAACTTTACGTCAAAACGTAAATTTATAACGTTTAAGTCGAAACGTGAATTTGTATCTACACATACATAAAAATAAGTACGTGTGGATTTCATTTTTTAATCAAGGAATGAAAATACAATGGCGAACTTCAAATGTTAGAAACTAAAGAAGATGTAAACGATATTTTATAAAATTGTTAGAAAGTAATGGGGTACGAGTATAAATATGTCATATGTATACATTATTTGGTTACCAAAAAGCATTTGGCCTTGTGGTATCAACTATCAACTGTTAGATAAGGTTTTACCTATGTATGCCATGTTATGCTAAACTTAAGCTAAACAAAATGTATTTTCATGATTTAGTTTTCTTTTATTATTTTTTAAGACTTTTATTAGTTCGATGCTTTGTAAATGCTGAGCTTCGTGAATTTAAAGTAACTATAATAAGACCCTTTTAGTTTTTCATTTAGCATTATTATTAAAATATTCAAAACTATGGGCCAAAAACCAACATGACACTCTTTCTCTTTCCGGCCAACATCAACATCAACGCCACAAAAATCTTTTCTCTGTTATACAACCACCGGAAAATCGCCGCTACCACTTACTTTGCGGGTTTCTCGCTCACCAACCCCTGCCAGAAACACCATTAAGAACAATATTCGTTACATCCATAACACCATTTCTTTTCCCACATGACATTCTCTCTCTATCATCTATTTTCCTCTTTAGTACTACAACCTCCAAACACCACCACCACCAAAATGCCACTGCACCACAGCACTTGCCGCTAATAGATTTGTACAAAATCGATGGTCGTATGTAGTGACGACAACATTCAGACAAAAAAAAAGGAAAGATATTGGAGAAGATAGAAATACAAAAGGAGGAAAAAAATGATATAAAAGTAAGATAGGAAAAGGAGCCAATTAAACAAAATTGAAGGATCAAAATAGTAAAAAGCACTAAGCAGGCATGATGCCATCCTCATCACCACAAGTGCCACTTCTACCTTCTCTCTTTATGTTAACGACCGGATCTGGGTGGTCTGGTCACTAGTGGGAGCAGGTCAAAAACAGGAAAAAAAAAGAATAGAACATACAGAATGAGACAGAAGGGCAATATTGTAATTATGTTGGTTGAAAGAAGGGCCTATTAGTAATTTGTCGGTGCAGTGTAGCACCGACGTTTTGTTTTAAGGATATACTAGAATAGAACTAGATGTGGTCAATAAATATAATTTTCTAAAGGGGGCGAGACACAACCAGAAATGCTCACGGGTACCACTACCAGGACGGTAACACTGCCATGGGTTGTGCTGGTAGTGGATCCATGGAGGGTTTCTGTGAGATTGTTAATGGATGGGTACCCGTGAGTTTGTCTCTCCCCCTTTTGTCTTTTTCTCTATTTTATTTCCAGTGGAGTACTGCCTCAAAAAAAACTGTCTCAGTGAAGTGAAGCAGTGAAGTAATGTGGCAATACATGATTGGTTGAAATCAGTGAAGTTGAAAAAAAACCTAGTGAAGCGCCCCGTCCCAATAATGATTACAAGATGGGTAGTTATATCTATCAACAACTTTGGCATATTGGGTGTTTATACTTTGTATGTTTGTTTATTGAATTCTAATAATAACAATATTATATGAATGTATTTTTATTATCTAAAAATGTGTTGCCTGTGGGTGAAGGCTCATCCATCGTGAGTGCGCGTAGCTACTCAAAGTTTAAAAAAAAAGAGTGTTCGTTGCAGCTTTTTGGGTATATATGAGTTTGAAAAGAGTGTGCGTTGCATCCCTTTATCATATATGGAGATGAAAAAGAGTGCGCGTTGCAACTATTTGGCATATATGTGTTTTGAAGAGAGTGCCTGTTGCACTTCTGATGTGAGGATGACTGCTTCCTTTCCACATCGACAAAAAACCATTTGATTTTGAGGATTTGGAACCCTAGCTTCGATCTTCAGGTTGTAATTATGAAATAAGGGTTTAGATGATGTTATATTTGGGGGGGGATTGAAAGGGGGGAGGAATTTACTGTTCTACCCTCGTGTGCCATCCATGTGACCTAACTTAACGACGAAAACTAACTGAGTTAGCAATAAAGGACATAATGTGCAACATTTTAAAAGATAAAGGACAAAACCAATCAATTTTAAAGTTAAAGGACAGTCTTTGAAATATGGTATAAACCTAAAGGACAAAACTTGTAATTCAGTCTTTTCAATTTTATGTAATGTAATGTTTTTTATATTTTTTATTAATGTTTAAAAAAACTGGATAAAGCTGCTGCTCACCTCTAGCCTAAACATCATCAGGTGAGCGACCAACAATTTTATCACTCTACCAACTAGGCGTTAACATGACGCAATATGAGAGAATAGAGCCATGGCTCACCTCTAGTAACAACAGACAGTCTAAGTCTAAGGGAGTAAGGGTAATGGAATAAAGGAAAAAACCATGGTATTAAAAGAAAATGGAATAGAATTTGATAGGTAGTATTCTACCCTTTATTTAAAATCTCTTTTAATCTGAGCTTATATAAAAATTCTTTACTAAACTAATATATTAAAGAACAAAAACTTAATAAACTCATAAAAAAGATAAATAAATACAGTAAAACAAATCAAACAAAAAGATAGAAAAGTTTTGTTATGTTAAAATAATTTAAATGAAAAATGAGAAAAAATTGAAATTTCTCATAAAACTCAAAACAAAACCCTTAGAATAAACAGTCTAGAGCGTCTTCTTCGTTTCTTAAGCAGACTCCATGGACACCATTCTTGTTGCCTGATAAAAATTCCATCCATGGTCGGGAAAAAGGTAAATCAGAAATCATTTGTACTTTTTACTTTCTTTTCTTAGTTCAAGGTGGGCGATTGCAAATTTTAATGGGAACGCTCAAGATTTAACGCACTTATAAAACTAAAAAAGGTAAATCAGAAATCATTTGTACTTTACTTTCTTTTCTGAATTTTTATAAAAGTGGGTATCGGATACCATATTAAAATTTTTCAGCAGAGTAACGGTTTGATATGGTACCGGTACTACATCGTTATTCGTTAAGGTGAAGGGTGCGGTCTTGGGTACCACCCTCGTGTAAGCTACCCCTCCCTCGGGCACCTAATTCGGCTACCAACCTCGGTTGGTAGTACAAGAATGGATAGTGTGCAAAGGTTGGATTTTTGGAGGTAGCAGTCGGATATTTGAGTGAATAGTGTTAGGGTATCTTCTAGTTCCATACCTACCAAAAATGGTGTTTCAAGGTGGTGTTAGGATAGTAACGTATAAATCTTATATGGCAGTCTTTGAGTGGATAGTGTTAATGTACATTCTAGCACCACACCTTCTACCCTTACAACTTTTTTTCTCTTTATATGGTATTGGTGCCAAATCAGTATCAATACAGAAAATACCGATATTGTTTTTGGAAATGTGGTATCAAATGCTCATCCCTAGACCTAGGGGTGTTCAAAAATATCCGAATTCGAGTCCGAAAAATCTGATAATCCGAATCTGAATTATCCGAAATTTTGGATAATCCGATTTTTGGATATCCGAAAATCGGATAATCCGAACTTTCGGATTCGGATCCTGATTTTGAAAATTTTCTGAAAATCGGATTATCCGAATCCAAATATTAAAATATAAATATATAATATTATATACACTACATAACACAATACACAATCCTAAATTCCTAATCCTCCTAACCCTAAGTCCATACTACTCCAATCCATACCAGTCGCTTCCTCTTCTCCTCTCTATAACAGCCCCCGTCCACCTCGTTTCCGACCTCCACAGCTCCCGTCTACCAAACGGCAAGTTTCTTTAACATTTTTTTTATTCCAGTTTTGTTTATCTAAATTTGATTTTTATTTTTTTAACAGGTTCACTTTTTAGACATAAAGGAGAACGTTTTTTTTTATTATTTATTTTTTTTTATATTTTTTTAAGTTTCGGATTATCCGTTGGATGATCCGAATCCGAATCCGAATCCGAAATTCTGATATCCGAAATTTCGGATCCGGATTCGGATCCCAATATTGACTATCCGAAATTTCGGATTATCCGAATTTGAACACCCCTACCTAGACCTAGGTGCGAACGGAGCACTTAAAAACGATTATTTTTTTAGGATAAGAGTATGGTATAAAATTATAATTTTTAGCAGTTTTCGACATGTTTTAGGCTTTTTAGGGCTAGTTTTGTTAATTGAATCACACATAAACGATGACATGTTTAATCGAATCAAAACTAAACGAATAGGGCGTTTGAGATTACTTATTTAACTCCAAAAGTGTGCTTATGGACTAGTGACATTTCTGAAAGGAGATTTAAAAAAAAATGTTTGAATTATTTTTTTGCAACTGCATGATGACATTAAAACCTACAGACTAAGATACACAATTTGCATACCATGTTTCCCAAAACAGTACTAAAGATATCCATAAAATGTTACACTTACCGTCCAACAAAAACATAAAATGAGCAAATCAACAAAAACATATTGTCTTTCATATAAACATAAAAAGCTAATTACTTGAAACATAGCACCAAATGTGTTACAAGAAAGAAATACGAAACAAAGTTTATAATAATCATATTGATTTCTAGTTATTAATACTTGAATTCATAGCAACAAGGAAACACCGTTGGGAGTTGACCATCTTTTGCTCGGTTCAACTAGAAGCAATAACCACTTTAATAGCCTCAGAACCTGCATTAATAGGAAAAACAAACCGACCAAGTTATTTATCTTTTCTTTTAAATAGTTGTTTTTTTTCTAACAATCCACATGGGTCATGCAAGTCAAGCCAAACCTAAGACATAATACTTTGTTAACAAAACTATGGTTGGTACATTAAATAAATACCATCAACAACCATTGCAAGTTCACACTAGGCATTGCTATATAAAGTTATAAATAGTTACACAATGCTTCCATTCAAACTTCCTTTGCAAATATTCAAAATAAAGTTATATATTTGTTCAATGTAGAAAATACGTAAGTACTGAACTTCTCTAACATCAGCAAACTTGTACTCCTCTTAATGACATTATTTTTTTTAAGTTGGAGCGCATCAATCCATTCATAAGTGTTCCTACAATAATAGTCGAGCTAGTATGCTACCATTGCAACTTGCAAGTAGTTTCACTACAGCATATGGGTATAGTAAACAAAATTTCCCTTAACTCACAAGTCACAACACAATATACATGACTTCTTTAGATTGGAAAAAGAGGTAAGACATCATATTTTTAAAGTTTAAAAGAACAGAAACAAGCCTCGAAGTATTTTCTATTCGCGGCGGAATAAAAAATAAACATAAAAATTATATATCTTATAAAAAAAATAATTGACCCGGAAAAGTCTAAAACATCAAAAATAAAAGATAACGAACCCAAAAAGTCTAAAACATCCAAAAAACAAAACCCATCAACAACACCATAAACCCCCTGAGGCGCACCTAAGGTGCACATTTTCTTAACGCCTTAGCCCTTAGAGGCGTATCACGTATGTACAAAATGAACCCCATGAGGCGTGCCTCAAACGGATTATTTTAAACATGCATGCGTATTGTTTATTGCAATTGACAGGAAAGTGAAAGCAAGTTAAAAGAGCAAAGCTTAGCTATCTCCATTAATACCTGCTGCGGGCATAGGCGAAACCAAACTCTCAACGAAGGTAGAAACTTGAACACATTCACCAAATTTCTGAATTTCAGAAAATGAATTGTTTTTGGAATCATAGACAATCAATTTCCGCCCCATCTCCAACAAAACTTTTCCATCATTTGAAATGCACAAAGGCACCGAAAACCGACCAATCATGAGATCAGTCGAATACGGGATGGAAACCAATTTAGTCCAAGAATCTTCCACTCCATATTCCTTCATTACCCATAGATCCGCACGAACTTCATGATAATTACTAAGCACACACAACCGTTCCCTCAAAGACCCCAATGACAAATCCCCATAATCATTACCTTCATCATAAATAGGTTGCACAACTTCCCCATAAGTCTCTGTTGCTAAATTCAAAGAAATTATAGTCCAATCGAAAGACAACTGAACAACTCCATCAAAGTACGAAGCTGGATAATCACACCCAATATCTCTATTAGTAGCCCAATGAAGAGCTCCATTCACGAACTTAGCAGAATATTCCAACGGCATGCCATGAGGAAAAGTACCAGCATTCTTCCAACTCCCATCTCTCAATGAGTATATCAAAACAGACGTTTCGTACTTCAACTCTTTAAACTGAACACACATTTCCACAACTTTGTAATCATCACTAGACTCTTCATACCCAAACCCATAATGTTGAGACCAATAACGCCCGCCAGTATGAGCATTGCGCGGTAACCTGTTGGACTTTCTAGTACTAGGGTTCCAAATAAACAAACCATCCTCTTCAACAACTATACATACCAATCCATTACAAGAACCGACAATCCGAACAGACTTACGTGGCTGTTTCAACGGAGAATCAAGCTCTAACGGACTAATGGATTTATCATACAACACATCATACAGATTACATGACTTAATAATATTATTCATTTTTCGATATCGTATACTAGTGGTAAAAATTAGTCTATGGTGAGGATAGTGATTGTTTGTAGTAGATAACTTAAGATGAGAGTTTATAAAACGAGGGTTTGATATTAAAGAGCGCCATGATTTGCGAACAGACCTGGACCGTAACAGCGAATCAACGGGAAGCCTTGACAGAATTTCGACGATGATTTCCCTTAGAAGCGTAGGAACAGACTGTGATGCTTCGATCTGATCATTTGGTTGTTGTTGATGATGATTGTCTTCTTCGTCTTCGAGGACCATTTCAGACCTAGCTAGGGTTTCGATCAGTGATTAATTTTTGGAAAATGCTCATGCAATGCTGACAAGTGGATGCACAGCTAGGTTCGTCCGATGGTTTGTATTAAAGACAGTTGGACTAAAATAAAATATGCTAATCCACTACCGTTAAAAAAAAGAAGCCTAAAATAGTTTAATTAATAATTAAAGATAAATAAGTGGACCAAGACCTTTTGTTAAATAAGCCTAACATAGTTTAACTAATAGTGTCCAACACTTGTAGCCTAGTTGATTAAGGGTCTAAAGTTTTCTATAGGAGGCTTGGGTTCAATTCCCACTAGCTACATTTGGAGGACATTGGTGGATGGGAAATGAGGGATGACCCGGCCATTGGCTTGGGTTTGAGTCCTGATCCCGACCGGTTTTACCGACTATTTCACCGTTGTGCCTTCGGGCAGGTGAGTGGTCGGGTTTTCCCGGGAATTGGTGGCAATTGGTGGCCCGGGTACTCTCGAGTACCTGATTCGCCGAAATGGTGCCCGAGAGTGTTCGGAATTGATTCGTTGGCCGTTAAAAAAAAAAGTTTAACTAATAGTTAAAGATAAATAAATGGACCGACCAAGACCTTTTGTTAAATAAAGGGTGATACTATTTACACAACCAACAAAAAACCCTAAACAACCTTAGGACGGGTCGTCGAGGCCTAGATGGGCCGTTAAGAAAAATTAGGGTTTCAGGACGGGGCGTCCAGGCCTTGATGGGCCGTTTGTTTACAGAAAAGACAAAATCGACGGGCCGTCGAGGCCCAGACGGCCCGTAGAAGTACGAGGTACGAGGTGATCAGTCTGAACTCCTGCAAAAGCAGGCAGTTCAGACTGAAAAGTCTGAAAAAGGTGCTTAAGGACGGGCCGTCCAGGCCCCGACGGCCCGTTGAAACGTGTTAGGTTAGGGCATTTAATCCCTAGACGGCCCATCTAGGCCTCGACGGCCCGTTGACATTTCCTGATATAACCATTACACGATCAGCTTCTTCCCCATTTGAACCAAACTTTAAAACATCACCACCACCAAAACCCTCGACCCATTTCGACTTCCCGGTCTCACGATGACATATTTACAAAGCTTTTCAACCGTTGACCTGTCTGAGAACGAGTCTTACGTCTCTGAAAGCGTAGGGTATGAACCCGAGGTTCAAGTTGGTGAAGAGGAGGTTAAATCCGGGGTTCGTGGTAATGACGGGAACATGCTGCCCGATCTCAACGAGGAATATGTAGAGGAACAGGAGTCTTTTTTCGTGCCACCAAGCTACCCGCAGTACACATACGGGAGTTACCATTCGCGCGGGAATCGTGCTAATGATGACAACCAGGAAGATGCTAACATAAAAGTTGAACCTAACCCGGATGTTTCGTATGAAACCGAGCAGGTGCGTTTATTTATTTACACTAGTATATCTTTACAGTAGTATATATTTTCAGGTATTTAGACTAGTATGAATTTAGACTAGTATATCTTTACAGTAGTATATATTTTCAGGTATTTAGAGTAGTATGAATTTAGACTACACTGTTGTGTAAATTTTCAGGTATTCGGGTCTGTTGAAGAGATGAAACAATGGGCTTACGATAGAGCCCTTGCTAGCGGTTACGTCCTAGTGACAGGACGTTCTGTTTCAAAAGGCAGTGGAAATAATGCAAGAAAAATTAGGATAGACCTGAGATGCGACCATGCTGGCGAATACCATACTACAGCCACAGTAAGGTCTACGGGTAGCAAAAAGATTAACTGTCCATTTATGTTAATAGGGAGGCTACGCAAAGAGGGTTGGAAGTTGGAGGTTAAACACGCGAATCATAACCACGACCCTTTTATACATGTTGAGGGTCACGCTTTTGCTAGGCGGCTGACACCACAAGAAGAAGAAATGGTGGAAACACTTTATTTTCAAGGCCTGGAACCGGCAAACATACATTTGGCCATCAGAGCACAAAACCCGAATAATAAATGTATTCTAAGAGACATACACAATACAGTGAGCAAGATTAAACATAGAATTTACGGCGATAAAACCCCAATGCAGGTATTATTATTAATTACTATTATTGTCATAGACTATTATTAATTTTGTTGTTGTTAAATATTAAATATTGTTATTATTATTGTTATGCAGATACTCGAGAGTATCCTGGTTGAAAAGAAATTTACTTATTTCACCAAGCAGAATCCAGAGACAGATGCTGTTGAGAATATTTTCTTTTCACACCGGGTCTCGTACAATCTCTGGCGTGCCTTTCCACATGTGATGCTGATCGACGCCACCTACAAAACGAACGAGTACAGAATCCCGTTTGTTCAAATTGTGGGTATGACGTCGACAAACCAGTCGTTTTGTATCGCCCATGCATTTATCGTTAAAGAGAAAACGAGTAACTACACATGGGTGCTTGAGAGGCTCAAAGATTTGCTGGAGGGGAGTATGGAGCCACGTGTAATTGTTACAGATAGAGATCTGGCTCTGATGAGTGCATGTGCTTCAGTTTTCCCGGATGCTACGAAATTGCTTTGCAGGTGTCATATTCAACGAAATAATATTATTATTATTATTATTATTATTATTATTATTATTATTATTATTATTATTATTATTATTATTAATATTATTGTTGTTGTTTTGCAGGTATCATATTCAACGAAATATTGCAAAATATCATAAAGCAGGATTTCCAAAAGAAGAATGGGAAATATTTTTGCAGTATTTTGGTCGACTGTGTAAATCTCCTGACAAAGAGGCTTACGAATTCAATCTTGAAGCGCTCTACAGACGACTTTGGGGGCAGGATCGAACGGGTATATATTTTATTTTTTATTTTGCTTTACAAGCGTACATATTTTCTGTATTGACATCACTATTCTGTTTTTTACAGAGGTTTATGACTACATGGAGTCAGTTTGGCTCCGAGATTATAAAGAAATGTTTGTGGAAGCATGGGCAAATGAAAACCTTACGTTCGGTCAGACTACGACCAACAGGGTCGAGAGTCAGCATGCTCTGATTAAGAGGTACATAAAAGGCCCGAACAGCTCGCTCCACGCGCTTGTGATGCAAATAGACAAAGTTATGGAATCACGGCGCGTAGCGATAAAGCACTCCTTCGAACAAAGCCGATCAACAAGAATGTGGAAACATGATCTACCGTTGTTTCAAGACGTAATCGGTAGGGTTTCCCATCTAGCGCTTAATTTGATGCTCGGAGGGGTCAACAAGATACACGGATCGCGCAGTGTTGACTGGTCCGCATTACGCGCGATCGGTGGAGCGGAGAGGTTTGAGGAGTGGATCCCAGACGACAGCCCTTGGGGGCGGATGTTAGCTGACCTCGACCATGAGTCGTATCGGCCACTGACGATCGAGTTCATCTCGACATTCCGCTACACGCCGCATCCAGCAGGTGTTGAGCCTCCAGTAGGTCCTGACGGCGAGCCTGAGCCTGAGGTACAGTTCCGATTATTCGGACAGCTCTACGCATATACGATGGACCAGTGGGCTACTACTTGCTGCTGGTACAGAGAGGAGGAGCTTGTCCAGGATATGTACACCACGGCCTTGACGACCTTGCCAGACGACATGCTGATGGCCTGGTGGCCCACTATCGGTGGTCGAGCGTATGGGGAGGACGGCGAGAGGTATTATTATTGTTATTGTTTTCATTTAGTTCAGTTCGTTATTATTATTGTTATTTAGTTCGCTTAGTTAATTACTATTGTTATTTAGTTAGTTTAGGTTGTTTGTTTTTGGATTTTTGTAGACGACTTGTGTTGTCTGGTTCGTACAAAAACAGAGGAAACTCTGCCGAAATTTTTATAATGTTATTATTATTCTGTGCAGGATGGATAGGTCCAGCAACATCCGGGATCCTCTGATCCGTTACATACACCGTTTGGTTAGCTGGTCGATTGCCGGACGGTGTAACTGTAACGAGAGGGTCCAGCAGATTGACCTTTTCTACCTCTACTGCATCTTGAGGGGTAGGCCGGTTGCGCTACACAGGTGCTTTGCCGAGTACATCGCGACCTACCCTCATAGGCACCCGGCGGGGGAGATTCCGATTGGTGGGATCGTCACCGCCATCGCGTTGCGTCTTTGCCCGGGCGAATTGTGGACGCATGCTGAGGAGAACAACTTACCTCGTCCGATGATGGCCAGGTAAGATTATTATCATTATTATTTATTATTATTATTTAATTTATTATTATTATTATTATTTATTATTATTATTTAATTTTATATATTATTATTTAATATTATTATTGTTGTTTTGCATTTCAGGCCGTTAAATATTAGGACTATGACGCAGATGAAGGTGGCAGCACGGGTCCCTCGCAGCAACCCACACGCTTATTACCAGCGTGCTTTCGGACCTCCTGGCGACCGTGGCGAGCATTTTGTGCCAGAGCCGCTCAGACATCTCGATGGGCCGATTGCCCCTGAGGTCCAGATGCCACACGTTGCCGACGGCGACCCACCGGTGGATGTAGAGATGCCAGCCCCCCCCCCCCCCCCCGTTGATGAGCTACAGCGTCCTGCCCGCGTTTATCATGCTGTCAGGTTGCATGATAGCACGACCCAGGTACTTCAGCAGATCCTGGATCAGTTGGGGTCGATGCGGGGTGACATGGGGTCGATGCGGGGTGACATACGGTGGCTGTTAGAGAGCGAGAATGAGAGACGACGAGCAGCTGGTTTGGAGCCGCGTCCACTTCCAGATTGGGCGTCTAGCAGTCAGCATGGTGGGGCGTCCACCAGTCAGCCGGGTGGGTCGGATCAGCCGGGTGGGTCGGGTTAGACGGGTGGGTTATATTTCTTTGGTTGTACATTTTGAACTCATAGTTTATGTAAATTTTTGGAATATTTATGCTTATTTATGCTTTATTGTTCGTTTTGAATGTTTGGTTTTTATAAATGTTTATTGAACTCATAGTTTATGTAAATTTTTGGAATATTTATGCTTATTTATGCTTTATTGTTCGTATTTTGGTTTTGTTTAGTTCGGCAACATAAACGACATTCGTTCATATTCATATACACAATTATATAAAAAAGATCATATTATACAAATAAAAAAAACATTTATAAAAAACCAAACATTTATAAAAAACCAAACATCTATAAAAACCAAACATTCAAACCCATTTTAAACATCCACACTACACTTTTAAAAAAACCAAATAATCATCACCTAATCATTGCCAATGATTACCAATGATTGGATTGAAAAACAACCTTTAGACGGGCCGTCTGGGCCTGGACGACCCGTTCTTATGCCTTTTTGGCCCTCCACGGGCTGTCCAGGCCTCGACGACCCGTGGAGGGGTTGTGCAAATAAAAACCCTAGTTGTCTAAATAACCGGACCCTAAATAAATCACAAATTGGCATGTGTCCTTACAAATTTTACTTGAAAAGGAATCTAAAGACCACGTGGTATTGCCGTTCCCAAAAAAAAGAAAAAAAAAAAAAAAGACCAAGACGTATTTCTTTTTGTCACCTTTCTATGATTTATTCTTTATAATTCAAACAGGTTACTGATTTTTTTTTATTTTTTTTAATAAAATTTTGTCCCTTTGTTGACCTCACTGTCGGTTTTGTAATTAAAACAGCATAAACTGCATACATTAATGCCCTTAAAAAATACTTAGGTATATTATATCAAATTTAAAATTGAACAAAATGATATTACAAGACTTAGATAAGAGTTTTAAAACAAAAAATTTACACACCGTAAATCATATATACATTATCAACGATTAATGGAGAATTAGACACTGTTTGTTTCAGCTCTTAATAAACTTTTAATGGAACAAATATTTTAATTGGTCAGACATAGTTTATCTTGACTGTTTGTTTCGCTAACAGATATCTGAATCGTTCAGACATTTGCCTCTAAATGGGCAAACATTATTTTGAGTCTGAATGGTTCAGACTTGTTATTGGTTAAGCACGTAACAGTTCAGATCTCTTACTGATTCAACATTTCTCATTAAAAAGTTGCCAAAAAGCCCCTTAACAATATTAAATGAAATACATTTACTTCCAAAAATATAAAATTCTAAAATTTTGTAAGAACCCTCATCTTTCATTAAAAATTGGAGTTCTTAAAAGTTGAACCTCTATGTTCATCAACCACGTAAGATCGACATAAGTAGTAATAAGACCCGCGGTTGCGGCGCGCCACATTGTAAACATCTAATGTATTAGTTCAAGCTTTATATAATCCGTTACCCATGAAAAAGTGTGTTTGACTTATCCAATATAACCCATTTAACTTAAATAAATGTTGCGTTTGGATCAAAAAGTAAAGCAAATATAATTTATGTTGTAATAGCAGGAACCCGCGCGTTGCGGCGGGGCTGCACGATGTTTGGGTATACTTAATTGGTATCTATATGTATAATTGATAGATATGTTTAGCTTTAAGACTTGGACATGTAGCTTTAAGTCTTATTTTATTGGCAAAAATTAGAGATAATCATAGGGGATATAGTTATATAGTGATTATATATATGTTATTACTATTACTACTATTATTATTACTATTATTACTAAAATAGTGTTTGACTTATTATAACTTTATTACCTGTAACTTAAGCTCAAATACATGAATGATGTTGAATAGTTCATAGTATCCAGACCAATAATATTCTAATTATTTAATAAGGAGTATTTTTATTCTTTAGTTTGAATGAACTCTGAAAATAGTTTAACAAATAAAAATAAGGTAAGACAATTGATATGAGTTTGAAAATTATATATATTAGCTTTTAATAGTGTAATTGATATGATTAAAACAATTGTGTTTTCATGCGTACAAACCTTCATTGGTTAAAGTTGAAAGAGTGCCACATATAGTTGACATACATTATGTCTGGCCATTGGTATTTAAAATAGTTGATGTCCAATCTATGAAGGGATATGTAGCAACATTGTAAAGAGGGTATGATGGATCGTATAACCATTTAAGTTTAACATCATCAATGTTGCTAAAAGAATAAACATGACAATAGTAAAGCTCCTTTGAAATTACCTTGGACCTTTGCAAATTAAAGTGAAAAAGAATTACTAAATGCATCTAATGATTTAAACTAATAACACAATCAAGAAAAATTGTATATTTGTGGCATTAGTAAGTAACCTTGCTCCACTAAATGGGATACTCTATAAAATGTCCAACTTTCAACCTAATTCCAAGTTTATAGTATAATTTAATTTATTCTACAAGTTTCTAAATCTTTTTTTATATCTACTGATACTTTATATGGTTACAAATTACAATACAAGAATATGATGAAAGTGTCGGTTTGCAGTAAAAACCTCCATTTCTTTGTTTGCCGAGTCCCCGAATGCATCCGTTAGAAAAACATCCAAGGAGAAGTTCCTATGACATGATGCCTGCATTTCATATGTAGTTAGTAACAACATTTGAGATACTAATGAAAAGAAAGAACTTTGATTTAACATAGCAAATATATGTAAAACCTAATAAGCTTTATGCACAACCTAAGAAGCTATATGTACAACCTAAAGAATCTAAAAAAAAAAAAAAATCAGTAAGAAACAAATCAAAAGTGGAGAAAATAGAAAGATGAGAAAATGAGCTGGTCAACACCTAATAAAGCGAATAGCGTTTTTCCAAAAAAAGAAAAGAAAAGGAAGCACCACTCTAAATTAAAGGGGACTCTCAACATCTTAGCTCTAGAATATACTTGTTATTATGTAGAAGAAAAGGTTTTCATAGGGGAGCATTAAATTGAATTAAAAACCATTGGTAAGTAACCTATGCAAGCATTGAATTAGATGTTTCCTTCAGAAGGGTGTGTATTAGAGATATGTACTATTATCATTAAAAGTAGTACACGAGGGCATAAAGGGAATAAATGAGGTAAAAGTTAGATATTTGTAAAGAGACCTTTGGACTCCCAACTTGAAATAGAGGTGATTTTACCCTTTTACCCCTCTAGAATGCATTATATAGTAGTATAGATAAAAGAAACAGAATCAAACTCGAGTTGGTTCGTTTAGTAGGGTTTAATCTACCCACTACACCATCCTGCCATTGCATCAAGATTTAGCGGCGTAAAACCGCATATTAATTAACTCGTTTGTCCAAACGTAGACCAACTGAATGTGTACCGCACGAAAACGTATTCATTTGACCTGGCTCATTTTCGAAGAAAACAATTACGTCGAAACGTGAAGTTATACCGTTTACTTCGAAGCGTAAAGTTATATCATCATGAACATAAAAATAAATGTATTATGTTTGGCACGATTAATTTTCAAAATACTTTAGGTTTCGTAAATAAGCACGTCTAGAAATAACGTCATTTTTTTAATCAACGTTAACACGTAGACCAACTTAAATTGATCATAAAACTAAGCATGAATACTTATTATTTTTTACCCGACTCATTTTCATAAACAAGTCAAAACGTAAATTTATACCGTTTAAGTCGAAACGTGAATTGACGTGTTTGTCGTGGTACACGTAAAATTTCCCAATTACAACTAATGAATAGTGGCAAGAAGGTATCGAACACAGGGAGTTTGTGGAAAATGTGTGAACTATAGCTTTGTTGATTAACTAAAATTAAACTACTTAACGAAAAATAAATGATTAAGATTTTAGTTGTTTTGAGTTGAATTAAAATAACGACTAATTATCGATTTAAACTTAAGAGCGTTTCTTCAAATTAAGAGACAATGACCATTCAAGGATCCGGTTTCTCTAAACACTTGTGTGAATTTCAACTAGAAAGAGTTACCTAGACATAACTCATGTAAAAACAATTGTTGTGATAAAAGGGAACAAAGTACTCGGATTAAATTAACGCGAGGTTGTTTCCCGATGACCAATTAATTAATAACCAACCCCCAATCCTTCCCGTGATATCTCGGTTGTTAGCAACACCAAGAACGTACGATAAAGACTAAGAATTAGTAAATTAATCAACATACTACAAGCAATTGTTCATACACCATAATAACCAAGCAAAGTACCAAATTATTATTCTAGAAATGTAAGAAAAACACACAAGAGTTCAAGAAAAACCTTCACCACAAATGATCACTGAAAGTTTAGCCATGCATGACTTAGTGAATCATCAAAACAATCATGGAATTTTTCATAAGGATCAAAAACTAAAAACCAATTGTTTGTGATAAGCCTCCAATGATGAAAACAGCCAAAAATCGCCCCAATGATGCTCCAAAAACGTCCCAACTTGAAGATAAATGAAAAGACACCATAAAGCTTGTTTTAATAGTGGGAGTTACAAATTGATGCAGGGGCCACCGTACCTTACGGTGGCCACCGTAAGGTACGGTGGGGTTGGAAAATGCTACGGTGGGTAGGGACTGTACAACGGTGGGAATTTTGTGTCTGATGCCACCGTACCTTACGGTGGCTACCATAAGGTACGGTGGAGCCCTTCATTTCCTACATTTTGCTTCTTTCCACACTTCCTTGCTCCATCCCGTTCCGGTCCATTCCAAAACCCGTGTTTCTTCGTTTTAAGCTCCTTTTCACACCTGTAACCAACATACTCGTAGTTATCCAATATCAAGCAATAACGTGATCAAATGTGAGTATAATACGCGTTTTATCATCATAAAGGGTTGTTCATTGAACCACCCGTCATGAATTTGTATCTACACATACATAAAAATAAGTACGTGAGGATTTCATTTTTTTAGTCAAGGAATGAAAATATAATGGCGAACTTCAAATGTTAGAAACTAAAAGGATGTAAACGATATTTTATAAAATTGTTAGAAAGTAATGGGGTGAAGTCGTGAAGGTGGTTAAGGCGAGTATAAATATGTCATATGTATACGTTATTTGGTTACCAAAAAGCATTTAGCCTTGTGGTATCAACTATCAACTGCTAGATAAGGTTTTACCTATGTATCCCATGTTATGCTAAACTTACGCTAAACAAAATGTATTTTCATGATTTAGTTTTCTTTTATATTTTTAAGACTTTTATTAGTTCGATGCTTTGTAAATGGTGAGCTTCGTGAATTTAAAGTAACTATAAAGCCTAGTGGCATCTTGGTGGTGAGATAAGACTTAGGGGCCATAAGGTCCTGGGTTCGAATCTCACAAAGGGGGTTTTCTCATAATTATGAGTTTCCTCCTGAATTGGTGACTTGGTGGTGGAATATGATCGCGTGGAAACATTGGTGGCACGATGATACTCCAGTGTTCCGTGAGTGATTCCAATTTGTTGGCCGTTAAAAAAAAATAAGACCCTTTTAGTTTTTCATTTAGCATTATTATTAAAATATTCAAAACTATGGGCCAAAAACCAACATGACACTCTTTCTCTTTCCGGCCAACATCAACATCAACGCCACAAAAATCTTTTCTCTGTTATACAACCACCATCACAATACAACCACCGTAAAATCGCCGCTACCACTTACTTTGCGGGTTTCTCGCTCGCCAACCCCTGCCGGAAACACCATTAAGAACAATACTTGTTACATCCATAACACCATTTCTTTTCCCACATGACATTCTCCCTCTATCATCTATTTTCCTCTTTAGTACTACAACCTCCATCCACCACCACCACCAAAATGCCACTGCACCACAACACTTGCCGCTAATAGATTTGTACAAAATCGATGGTCGTATGTAGTGACAACGTTCAGATAAAAAAAAGGAAAGATATTGGAGAAGATAGAAATACAAAAGGAGGAAAAAATGATATAAAAGTAAGATAGGAAAAGGAGCCAATTAAACAAAATTGAAGGATTAAAATAGTAAAAAGCACTAAGCAGGCATGATGCCATCCTCATCACCACAAGTGCCACTTCTACCTTCTCTCTTTATGTTAATGCCCGGATCTGGGTGGTCTGGTCACTAGTGGGAGCAGGTCAAAAACAGGAAAAAAAAAAGAATAGAACATACAGAATGAGACAGAAGGGCAATACTGTAATTATGTTGGTTGAAAGAAGGGCCTATCAGTAATTTGTCGGTGCAGTGTAGCACCGACGTTTTATTTTAAGGATATACTAGAATAGAACTAGATGTGGTCAATAAATATAATTTTCTAAAGGGGGACGAAGCACAACCAGAAATGCTCACGGGTACCACTACCAGGACGGTAACACTGCCATGGGTTATGCTGGTAGTGGATCCATGGAGGGTTTCTGTGAGATTGTTAATGGATGGGTACCCGTGAGTTTGTCTCTCCCCATTTTGTCTTTTTCTCTATTTTATTTCCAGTTGAGTTTTACCTCAAAAAAAACTGTCTCAGTGAAGTGAATCAGTGAAGTAATATGGCAGTACATGATTGGTAGAAATCATTGAAGTTGAAAAAAACCTAGTGAAGCGCCCCGTCCCAATAATGATTACAAGATGGGTAGTTATATCTATCAAAAACTTTGGCATATTGTGTAACATTTGCGTAATTTCTTAACTTTATCGTATTTGCATTTTAAATCTCGTGTTCGTCTTTTGAAGTTTGCAATAAAAATTGCCTTGCATTGGTCGTTACATCTTTATTATCTATATGTTATTGTTAACTTGCTAATGAACGTGTCGAGGGACGTTGGAAACGTCTAGGTTTTATGAGGAACAAAGATAAAAACTTAATAATGTTGTGTGAAATTTATAAAGGATAAAAAAATGTATAGTTTTAGAGTTTGGAAGAGTTTTAGTGTCACACCCTCAAAATCCACTTGCGGAGTTTTACCGCGAGGCGCATGACAAACCAGGATCCAAACCAACGATCACAATAAACAAGTCTAAATGAATATAAATGCAATTTCAAAACATAGTTTAAAATCCCGTTTACAGCGGAAGCTTATTCAAAACAGTATCTCAACAATGAAACAATAGTTCAACGTTTATAAGACCATGCAACCCTAGTTAGACGCCGTGCAGACGCGTGCGCCCTAGTCCAGTTGTGCTACCTTAGCGACCTGAGAAAACATGTAAAAGTTTACGTCAGCACAAAAATGCTGGTGAGTTTACAGGTTTTGTAATCCAAGTACCAAGTCCACCTGTCCATACTATAACAAATCGAAAACCAGTATACGCTAGCTAGGCGTACGTTTTGTTACTACCACGATTGGAAAACCATTACTAACTCGAATACCAGATGTTGTGCCCGATGTAGTAACCCTGTTGTTCCTGTTGTTCCTGTTTGAGACAATATGCACCCGCCGACCCTCCAAGTCGACGAGCGGGGTTGGTCACTCCCAATAGCGCTATTCACATTTCCCCGTTGTGCAAACCCGCACATTCATGGTTCCCCCCGGGACTTCCAAAGATCGTGTAGTACACAATAGAAACCCATAGTATGACAGTAGTTACCAAATAATCGTTTTAACACATGTTTTCTCCCCCGAAAGTATAAAACCAGTTTAAAAGAGGGGCCGTAAACTCACCTTAAGTTGCGTTACTCCCTAACCCGAGTAAACTCAGCTGCTATGCTAGTCCCGTAAAGCGGCGACCTAACATATGACAGTTACAAGTACTTAGACTAATAACCCGCAGGTTAATTAGTCCCTAGATGTCCAGACCATAACCAAGTTCGTTTGAAAACACCGTGACTGTTTAACTGACCCAAAGTACAAGACTCGACATCCCATTGGTGACCCGAGACTCCCCGTGTTATGTTTACGCTCTCAAACAGACAATCATGCAATCACACTTAACATACGTTAACGCACAACAAATTATAGCACATAGTTCACGTATCACCGAATTACATCCAAACATATGTTACCAAGTTATTATATATGTTACGGGGTTCCTAGCATGTTACTACATGTCAAATCGGGTCTCGGAATGCTAATTTACGCTTACAGCAGCAGTACACGCGATTAGGAAAAGTCAACTAGCATTTAGGTTGGTCAACTAGCATTTAGGAAAGCTAATCGCATGAATTACTAGCATTTAGGGCTATACCACATGTAACTACTAGCATTTAGGGCTATACCACATGTAAAACTAGCATTTAGGGCTATACCACATGTAAAACTAGCATTTAGGGCTATACCACATGTAAAAACTAGCAATTAGGGCTATACCACATGTAAAAACTAGCAATTAGGGCTACTCGCATGAACAAACTAGCGATTAGGCCCTAATCGCATGAAAAACTGGCGATTAGCAATCCTAATCGCCTGTAACCTTGCTGTTCCAGTTTTTCGCGCGTTTAACGCTCCAAATCAGATCCAGAACGTGTGTAACTACCCAATATCATCCCAAACACTATCCTAAACATGTTTCAACCAAAACCCTTCGTTTTGCCTCGTATTTTCAGCCCTGCATGCAATCATGTAATCCAAACACCATTCACATAGCATGCAACATCACCTTAACATGCATAACAATAACCCTAATAATCAATTACTCAGATATTATCATCATAACATTAATATTATTCTGATTTAACCTAATAACATGTTAATCCATCATTATGAATCATAAAAACCCTAGCTTTCTAATCATAAACACCCATAACACATGTATACTAGTTAGAATCCGATTAACAACCCTTATTAACGATTTTCAGAAAGCTTTTTCGTTTTAGAACAGGTCTGGACCATTAGGGATTGATTAAAAACGTTTATAAAGATTCATGGATGGAAACCAAACCTTAGGATTATGAAAGAACGATGGATTATGCTTGAATCCTTGTGTTTTGATCAAAAATCGCGTTCCAGAGGTTGTGTGTGTGTTGGGGCAGGTTATGGGACGACTAGGGTTTGTATAATGAAGTTTATGAGGTCAAGTATGGTATTTATAGTCGTTTTTAGTCGTCCAGCCCGTAACACGCGATTATGCAGCTTTACACGCGATTAGGAATCCTAATCGCATGAACAGTAATGCATTTGGGCCTAATCGCATGAACAGTCATGCAATTGGCCCCCCAATCGCATGAACAGTCATGCATTTGGGCCTAATTGCATGAACAGTCATGCATTTAGCCCCCTAATCGCCCATAGGGGCTAGTTTCGTGTGTTTTGCGCGTTAAACCCCGTTTTAACATATGTTAACACATATTCACATACCGACAAGTCACATAATGATTGTAAACACATAACACTTGTAAATACACATATTCACACTCGTTCACCAATTCCCGGGACTCGAGACTTGTATGTTCCGTATGCCCTGACGATCCTACAAATCGTCACCGTTTGTACACTTGGTTAAGGACCGACATCTAATGAACCTCTAGACCAACATCCAATGATCCTCTAGACTAAACCGATAGTTCCCGAACCATAACCCGACTTAACTAACCCAGTTAAGTACAATATACGCGTGACTCGCTAAGGTAGACTTTCATCTAGACAACGTTGTTAACCAGAATTTGCCGGGTGTCACATCATCCCCACGTTAAAAGAATTTTCGTCCCGAAAATTGCACAAGTACCAAAAGAACAAAAGAAATAACGAAGGGAATAAACAAAAGATAGAAACCAAAAGAGAGATTTACCCGAGTTGTCACATCATCCCCACGTTAAAAGGAATCTCGCCCCGAGATTCATTCAGCTGCAGAAGAGACATATCTCGACTCGAACGCTTCCTTAGGAAAGAGGTGAGGATATTTAGACTTCATCTGATCCTCCCGTTCCCACGTATACTCTGGTCCCCGGTTCGAGTTCCACCGAACCTTAACGATACGAATCTTGCTGTGACGTAGGCTACGAATCTTGTAATCCAGAATCTCCACAGGTTCTTCCACAATCCGAAGACGATCATCAACCTTGATCTCTTCCAGTGGAACGATGAGAGACTCGTCAGCCAGACACTTCTTCAAGTTTGACACGTGGAAGACGTTATGTACGTTACCGAGCTCCGTCGGTAAATCAAGACGATATGCCACCGGTCCAATCCGTTCCAGGATCGTAAATGGTCCGACATACCGTGGGTTGAGTTTGCCACGCTTCCCAAAGCGTATGCCGCCCTTCCACGGTGAGACTTTTAGAAGTACTTTGTCATTAACTTGGAATTCCAATGGTTTGCGACGCTGATCGGCATAACTCTTTTGCCGATCCCGTGCCGCTGCCAACCGGTTACGAATCTGTACGATCTTTTCCGAAGTTTCGTACACTAGTTCAGGCCCAGTGAGTTGACTCTCACCCACTTCAGCCCAACAAAGAGGAGAACGGCATTTCCGTCCGTATAGTGCCTCGAACGGAGCCGCCTTGATGCTCGTGTGATAACTGTTATTGTACGAGAATTCTACCAACGGTAGATGAGCTTCCCAACCCTTGCCAAAATCGATCACACATGCCCGCAGCATGTCTTCTAAAGTTTGAATCGTGCGCTCACTTTGACCGTCAGTCTGTGGATGATAAGCCGTACTCATGTCTAGTTGGGTACCCAAAGCCTTGTGCATAGACTTCCAGAAGTGAGAAGTAAAATGGGAGTCACGATCCGAGATAATAGAAACTGGCACCCCGTGCTTAGAAACAACTTCCTTCAAGTAAAGACGAGCCAAACGATCCATGGTGTCGGTCTCCTTAATAGCAAGAAAATGGGCTGATTTCGTCAACCGATCGACAATCACCCATATCTTGTCATTCCCGCTTGGTGATTTAGGAAGTTGTGTGACAAAATCCATAGTAATCCGTTCCCATTTCCATTCCGGAATTTCAGGTTGTTGTAAGAGACCCGACGGTTTCTGGTATTCTACCTTGACCTTAGCACAGGTCAAGCATTTGCTCACGTATGAGGCTATGTCCGACCTCATGTTTGGCCACCAGTAAAGCACTTTCAGATCTTGGTACATCTTATCCGAACCAGGATGAATAGAATACCGGGACTTATGAGCTTCATCAAGGACAAGCTCCCGTAGTCCCCCGAATAAAGGAACCCATATGCGTTCTGCGAAGTAGTGCAGGCCATCAGGCCTTCGCTCGAGGTGCTTGTCGGCACCGTGCATAGTTTCAGCTTTAAGGTTTTCCTCCTTCAAAGCTTCCAACTGAGCAGAACGGAGTTGATCAGGTAGTGATGAATGAATGGTGAGCTGCAACGCCCGAACGCGACGAGGTTTAGTCGATTCCTTCCTGCTCAAGGCGTCTGCTACAACATTCGCCTTGCCAGGATGGTACTTAATGGCACAATCATAGTCGTTCAGGAGTTCAATCCAACGACGCTGTCGTATGTTCAAGTGTTGTTGGTCGAAAATATGTTGGAGACTCTTGTGATCGGTGTAGATGGTGCATTTGGTACCGTACAAGTAATGTCTCCAAATTTTCAACGCGAAAACCACTGCACCCAATTCCAAGTCATGGGTGGTGTAGTTCTTCTCGTGCACCTTGAGTTGACGAGAAGCATACGCAATCACTTTCTCGCGTTGCATCAACACGCAACCGAGACCATGAATAGAAGCATCACAGTAAACAACAAAATCATCAGGGCCCTCAGGTAAAGACAAAATAGGAGCAGAACACAGTTTAGACTTCAGTTCTTCAAACGCTGACTCTTGTGGTTCACCCCAGTCGAATTTCCTATCCTTCTGCGTGAGAGTGGTCAGGGGTTGAGCGATCTTCGAGAACCCCTGAATGAAACGACGATAGTAGCCCGCAAGGCCTAGGAATTGCCGCACCTCAGTTGGCGTCTTTGGTGCTTCCCAGTCCTTGATCGCTTCGATCTTAGCTGGATCGACATGAATTCCTAGTTCATTAACCACATGTCCTAGGAACTGAACTTCGCGTAACCAAAAGTCACACTTTGAGAACTTGGCGTAAAGTTGTTCCCGTCGCAAGAGTTCCAAAACTAACCGCAGATGTTCCTCGTGTTCGGTCTCGTTCTTGGAGTAGATCAGAATGTCATCAATAAACACAATGACGAACTTGTCAAGATATGGTTTGCAAACGCGGTTCATCAAGTCCATGAAAACCGCCGGTGCGTTCGTGAGACCGAAAGGCATGACCAAGAATTCGAAATGGCCATAACGTGTTCGAAAGGCAGTCTTTGCAACGTCAGCTTCCCTTACCCCCAACTGGTGATAACCGGACCTCAAGTCGATCTTGGAATAATAACTAGACCCCTGGAGCTGGTCGAATAGATCATCAATACGTGGAAGAGGATAACGGTTCTTGACGGTCAATTTGTTCAGTTCTCTGTAGTCCACACACAATCGGAAACTTCCATCCTTCTTCTTAACAAATAGAATCGGGGCTCCCCAAGGGGAAGAACTTGGTCTGATGAAACCCTTGTCCAAGAGTTCCTGTAACTGACTAGACAATTCCTGCATCTCGGGAGGTGCAAGACGGTAGGGGGCCCGAGCAACAGGAGCAGCCCCTGGTACGAGATCAATACCGAACTCGACTTGACGATGAGGAGGAAGACCAGATAAATCATCGGGAAAAACATCAGGAAACTCGCGTACCACCGGAATGTCGTCGATCTTCTTCTCATCACTAGAGGAAACAGATAAAAGCGCCAAAACGGCTGGATAACCCTTTCGAAGACACTTAAGGGCTTTCATGCTAGAGATGATGTTTAGCGGAACACCACCCTTGATACCGTACACAGAAAGGAATTCTCCATCAGGGAGAGGAATCCGAATAACTTTATCGTAACAGACAATCTCCGCGCGATACAAAGATAACCAATCCATTCCTACCACAACGTCAAAACTACCCAAAGGTACCGGCATAAGGTCGATGGGGAACGATAAACCCGACAACTCTAATTGACACTCCCGAAGGATACTAGTAGCTTCAATCGTTTTCCCGTCAGCCAACTCAATAATATACTTGGTCTCTAATGGTACGGGTACTACATCTAGCAGTCGACTAACCCCCATGGATACAAAACTCTTGTCGGCACCAGAATCAAATAACACACTAACAGATCGATTATTGAGAAGAAACGTACCGGTGACTGTGTCAGGGTCCTGTCTAGCCTCAGCGGCTCCAATGACGAAGGCACGTGCATTTCTGCCGCCGCCCCCGTTGTTCCCATTACCGTTGTTTCCACCCTGCTTCAGTTTTGGGCAATCCTTCTTGTAATGCTCAGTCTCTCCACAATTGTAACATCCTTGTTTTCCTGTAGTCCCCTGAGTAGCCGGAGCTGAGTTAGTAGTCGGGGCCTGGGTCGATGGAAGTGTAGCCCGACAATCCTTAGCAAAATGCCCAATTCGCTGGCAGCGATGACAACGGTTACTGTCGCAGTTCCCTTGATGATGACGTCCACACTTGTTACATTTGGGCAGTTTCCCCGCATAACCACCCTGCTTGTTACCCGAAGAAGAAGAAGAACCCCCATTATCGAACCTCTTATTCTGCTGTGTTGGCCCAGATCCTTTCCCGTCATTTTCCCACTTGCGTTTGTTGTTCTCTGGGGCCTTAACAGTCGAACCCTTCGCAGGCAAAATACCCTCATTCACCTTTAAGTTGGTCATCCTATGAGCCGATCGAACCACCTCTGCGTATGTAGGATGATTTCCCGCAGCCACTAATCCTGCAATTTCCGGTACTAACCCCGAGACATAGTGTTCAATCCTACGGTATTCTGGTACATGCAGATCGGGACACAGCACTGCCAACTCATTCCGCCTCACAGTATACTTCTCAATTTCCGACCCAGTCATCTTGAGGTTCCACACCTCGTGCTCCAGCTTCTGTACCTCTTCCCTCGGGCAATACTCACGCTTCAGCAACTGCACAAAATTCTCCCATGGCATAGCATATGCCTCCCCAATACCCATGTTCTGGGTGATGCCATTCCACCAAGTCAATGCCACATCCTGGAATAACGCAGCAGCATACTTAACCCGATCTTCTGGGAGACAGTTACACATCAGAAATACTGACTCCACTTTCTCCAACCACCTAAGCAAGCTCACCGCACCCTCAGTGCCAGAGAATTCCTGGGGCTTACAATCCCGGAACATCTTGTAGGTACACATGGGTGGGGGTGGGTCAACAGGACCACCTGAAATGAAACGTATGAGAAACCACGAATAATGTAAACAAGGTTCACCAATGAGGCAAAGAAAATGGATAAATCAACTTACCACCACCATTGTGCCCTAACTGAAAGGCAGCTTGGAGTAAGTTGTTCAGATCAGCCTGCGATAGGTTAATACCTCCACCACGACCACCAGCACCACCGCGACCACCACCACGTCCACCATTGCGACCACCTCCACGTCCTCCTCGTACTCCAGACATGATTCTGGCAGAAAGAACGAGAAAATTTAGTTTCGCAGATAAAGATAACCACTAATGTTCACAAGATCAAAGCTAGATCCAATCCAGGACTATCCCTTCAAACCCAGAGTTCACCAGGGCTTCCATGCATTTCGGTTTATGATTTTGTGTGCACCCAAAATGATAAACCGCTCTACATGGTCCTCCAAGTGTTCTCCTAGTTCAAAGTTCAAATCACCGAACATAGACTCTTAGCTACACACCGTAATACTACGGTAGTTTATGGCAAGTGTTTCTATTGGAGTATGAAAGGGAGATGTCCGAGCCTTGGACAAATCTCAAGAGTACACGATTTACTCCAATATACTACCCCGCCTAGAAAGTACGTAACCCGACCTAAGATAGAACGGATGATGTAACGTAGAAAGACCAACAATTTAGAGACACCCCGACAAGACCATACGTAAACCACCATAATGTTTAGTACCATGTGATCGTCTAGTGTGTGCGACTCGGCTATAGACTAGACTCTACATGCAGTCCTAGTTCACCATAACCATTGGCTCTGATACCAATCTGTCACACCCTCAAAATCCACTTGCGGAGTTTTACCGCGAGGCGCATGACAAACCAGGATCCAAACCAACGATCACAATAAACAAGTCTAAATGAATATAAATGCAATTTCAAAACATAGTTTAAAATCCCGTTTACAGCGGAAGCTTATTCAAAACAGTATCTCAACAATGAAACAATAGTTCAACGTTTATAAGACCATGCAACCCTAGTTAGACGCCGTGCAGACGCGTGCGCCCTAGTCCAGTTGTGCTACCTTAGCGACCTGAGAAAACATGTAAAAGTTTACGTCAGCACAAAAATGCTGGTGAGTTTACAGGTTTTGTAATCCAAGTACCAAGTCCACCTGTCCATACTATAACAAATCGAAAACCAGTATACGCTAGCTAGGCGTACGTTTTGTTACTACCACGATTGGAAAACCATTACTAACTCGAATACCAGATGTTGTGCCCGATCTAGTAACCCTGTTGTTCCTGTTGTTCCTGTTTGAGACAATATGCACCCGCCGACCCTCCAAGTCGACGAGCGGGGTTGGTCACTCCCAATAGCGCTATTCACATTTCCCCGTTGTGCAAACCCGCACATTCATGGTTCCCCCCGGGACTTCCAAAGATCGTGTAGTACACAATAGAAACCCATAGTATGACAGTAGTTACCAAATAATCGTTTTAACACATGTTTTCTCCCCCGAAAGTATAAAACCAGTTTAAAAGAGGGGCCGTAAACTCACCTTAAGTTGCGTTACTCCCTAACCCGAGTAAACTCAGCTGCTATGCTAGTCCCGTAAAGCGGCGACCTAACATATGACAGTTACAAGTACTTAGACTAATAACCCGCAGGTTAATTAGTCCCTAGATGTCCAGACCATAACCAAGTTCGTTTGAAAACACCGTGACTGTTTAACTGACCCAAAGTACAAGACTCGACATCCCATTGGTGACCCGAGACTCCCCGTGTTATGTTTACGCTCTCAAACAGACAATCATGCAATCACACTTAACATACGTTAACGCACAACAAATTATAGCACATAGTTCACGTATCACCGAATTACATCCAAACATATGTTACCAAGTTATTATATATGTTACGGGGTTCCTAGCATGTTACTACATGTCAAATCGGGTCTCGGAATGCTAATTTACGCTTACAGCAGCAGTACACGCGATTAGGAAAAGTCAACTAGCATTTAGGTTGGTCAACTAGCATTTAGGAAAGCTAATCGCATGAATTACTAGCATTTAGGGCTATACCACATGTAACTACTAGCATTTAGGGCTATACCACATGTAAAACTAGCATTTAGGGCTATACCACATGTAAAACTAGCATTTAGGGCTATACCACATGTAAAAACTAGCAATTAGGGCTATACCACATGTAAAAACTAGCAATTAGGGCTACTCGCATGAACAAACTAGCGATTAGGCCCTAATCGCATGAAAAACTGGCGATTAGCAATCCTAATCGCCTGTAACCTTGCTGTTCCAGTTTTTCGCGCGTTTAACGCTCCAAATCAGATCCAGAACGTGTGTAACTACCCAATATCATCCCAAACACTATCCTAAACATGTTTCAACCAAAACCCTTCGTTTTGCCTCGTATTTTCAGCCCTGCATGCAATCATGTAATCCAAACACCATTCACATAGCATGCAACATCACCTTAACATGCATAACAATAACCCTAATAATCAATTACTCAGATATTATCATCATAACATTAATATTATTCTGATTTAACCTAATAACATGTTAATCCATCATTATGAATCATAAAAACCCTAGCTTTCTAATCATAAACACCCATAACACATGTATACTAGTTAGAATCCGATTAACAACCCTTATTAACGATTTTCAGAAAGCTTTTTCGTTTTAGAACAGGTCTGGACCATTAGGGATTGATTAAAAACGTTTATAAAGATTCATGGATGGAAACCAAACCTTAGGATTATGAAAGAACGATGGATTATGCTTGAATCCTTGTGTTTTGATCAAAAATCGCGTTCCAGAGGTTGTGTGTGTGTTGGGGCAGGTTATGGGACGACTAGGGTTTGTATAATGAAGTTTATGAGGTCAAGTATGGTATTTATAGTCGTTTTTAGTCGTCCAGCCCGTAACACGCGATTATGCAGCTTTACACGCGATTAGGAATCCTAATCGCATGAACAGTAATGCATTTGGGCCTAATCGCATGAACAGTCATGCAATTGGCCCCCCAATCGCATGAACAGTCATGCATTTGGGCCTAATTGCATGAACAGTCTTGCATTTAGCCCCCTAATCGCCCATAGGGGCTAGTTTCGTGTGTTTTGCGCGTTAAACCCCGTTTTAACATATGTTAACACATATTCACATACCGACAAGTCACATAATGATTGTAAACACATAACACTTGTAAATACACATATTCACACTCGTTCACCAATTCCCGGGACTCGAGACTTGTATGTTCCGTATGCCCTGACGATCCTACAAATCGTCACCGTTTGTACACTTGGTTAAGGACCGACATCTAATGAACCTCTAGACCAACATCCAATGATCCTCTAGACTAAACCGATAGTTCCCGAACCATAACCCGACTTAACTAACCCAGTTAAGTACAATATACGCGTGACTCGCTAAGGTAGACTTTCATCTAGACAACGTTGTTAACCAGAATTTGCCGGGTGTCACATTTAGTTAGAAAAAAACTTAACTTTGGTTAAGTTTTATAAGGAAACAAGTGACTAAACTAACCAAACTAACTGGAGGGATCAAAGTTGTCAGGTTTCAAAAAAAAAAAAATCTGCACTAGTACTGTAGCAGCGCGTTCCGGCGACCGGAATTGTTCTCCGACGATATTAAAAACTCGTTTTTAAGCATTTTCACTCACAATTAATCATAGGTTTACGTTTCTCCTCTTGTAACCATTATTTTCCCTCATTAATATGGTCATATAACGCGTTAAAATGGTCGATTGAAACTGATATGTATGGGTAACTGACCGGAATCTTTAAACCTTGCAAAACGCTTTATTCACAAGTCCATTATAAATATCGAGTGTGGGAAACTCTTTCTGTACTCATTCCCTTCAAAACCCACAAAGAAACCCATGAAAAATCTGTCCAGAGCACGTCTAATTAGCGAAAACGAGCTCGGCTCTTAGAGCTCAATTTGCGACTTCATTACGCATTGTGAGTTCTAAGTTTTCATGCCAGTTTGTTCCTCATTCATCCCTAAACAAAAGCACTATGGTTCAGACGCTTAATCGTGTTGAATCGTGGTTGATTGTTTTAGGATTGGGGTTAGGGTTTATGTTAGTAAGTTTGGGGAAGATGATGATTGTGAAGTGTGTTAAAAATCTTTATTTTTCAAACAAACTAACAAGTATAGTTCATAGCTTAGTGGTCGGGTGGTTGCTTTGGCAAGAGAAGGACTCAGGTTCGAGTCCCCCATGAGGCATCAATTCTAAGTGTTTTTTTTTCCTCCCTCCTTCCTTGTCCTTTTCCTTTTACATTATTATTTTTTTTAATTAAATATATATTAGTCATAAACATAAAATATTCATGGAAAATTCATTTTTACTCTAAATATTATGAAAAATTAGGGGAAGCATCTTGACACCCTAAAGAAAATTGTCATATTTTTATTTTCTGGAAAAAACATTATTTTCGTATTTTTCTTGAATTAAATTGTTTTAATCATAAATAAATGATAAAAATTCATTTTAAGTGATTTTAACCTTAAACTTTCTAGAGATTTATTTTTATGAATAATAAACTGAAATAAAATATAATTTCTCAGAAAATGATTATTTTTGTTATTTTTACTATTTTTAATCATTAAAACACTATTAAAACTTATTAAATATGTTTTAAATGCAAATAAATTAAAAGAAACTATGGAAATATTATTTTTAGTATTTCACATCATAAAATAATTATTTCTCATAATAATATCATTTTGGGATCATATGTCGTATTATTTGTTCTATTTATATTTAAATTAGATATAATAAATTGTTTAATTTAAATATAAATCATAAAATCTATTTCGTGGTTATTTTTCTATAAAATAGAAAATATTTCTAAATGTGGAATACATAAGTGTTTTAGTCACTTATTAAATTAATCGTGATATATTTATTTCAAAACTATTGTTCAAGTTATTATTAAAAACTTCATCTTCCCTATACGAGTCTAGCAAGCCCTAGTGCCTTAGATTTTGGTTGCCTTAAACTTTTAAGTTATTCTCCTCATTAGTATTCAATCATATATAGGTTGAGTTCTTCAGAATTCTAAGTTCTTACGACGAACTTTCGTGGAAATTACTATTAGCGAAACAGTGAGTATATCTTTCCCCCTTTTCATGTTTTACTATTTTGGGGCTATTCCTGTACACTATTATCAAATGTTATTCTTATACTTAATGCAATTCTCATGTGTGTTTGCTTTATGTAAAATTTTGTGTATGCTTAGTCAAAATCATTAACCGTTCTGCGGCCTAGCATTTCAATGAATAGTACTATGGTATACCCCCTTGAGACTCTGTTGAGAGAATCTTGGTCATTGTCTTGTTAATTCATTATTCATTTGGTTATTCATGTGTTAGTCTCATTCATTCATAGGTTTGGTTTTGACTGATACTATTTATTACATATTTGCAAACGGTATACAACACAGGAATTGCGAAAAGTTTTCATACTATATATATCAAATGGATGTACTCACCAATACAATATATGTGTTGACCAAATTATTTTCGTACATGTTTCAGGTGCAGTTTGATCAAGTTTTGCTTACACGCTTAGGTTTTGGACTTAGTGCTTTAATAAAATTTAACTTTATTTACTACGTTTTGTGTTTCTATGAGACAAGTTGTATTTTGGTTTGAATAATGGATTATGTTTACTATTTAAATTTACATTTTAGTCCATGTGCTATTGAACAATCGTCACTACGTGACACCTCGATGATTCCGCCATCGGTTGGGGTGTTACATATTGGGTGTTTATACTTTGTATGTTTGTTTACTGAATTCTAATAATAACAATATTATATGAATGTATTTTTATTATCTAAAAACGTGTTGCCTGTGGGTGAAGGCTCATCCATCGTGAGTGCGCGTAGCTACTCAAAGTTTAAAAAAAGAGTGCTCGTTGCAACTTTTTGGGTATATATGAGTTTGAAAAGAGTGTGCGTTGCATCCCTTTATCATATATGGAGATGAAAAAGAGTGCGCGTTGCAACTATTTGGCATATATGTGTTTTGAAGAGAGTGCCCGTTGCACTTCTGATGTGAGGATGACTGCTTCCTTTCCACATCGACAAAAAACCATTTGATTTTGAGGATTTGGAACCCTAGCTTCGATCTTCAGGTTGTAATTATGAAATAAGGGTTTAGATGCATATTTGGGGGGAATTGAAAGGGGGGAGGAATTTACTGTTCTACCCTCGTGTGCCATCCATGTGACCTAACTTAACGACGAAAACTAACTGAGTTAGCAATAAAGGACATAACGTGCAACATTTTAAAAGATAAAGGATAAACCCAATCAATTTTAAAGTTAAAGGACAGTCTTTGAAATATGGTATAAGTCTAAAGGACAAAACTTGTAATTCAGTTTTTTCAATTTTATGTAATGTAATGTTTTTTATATTTTTTTATTAATGTTTAAAAAAACTGGATAAAGCTGCTGCTCACCTCTAGCCTGAACATCATCAGGTGAGCGACCAACAACTTTATCACTCTACCAACTAGGCGTTAACATGACGCAATATGAGATAATATATAGAGTCATGGCTCACCTCTAGTAACAACAGACAGTATAAGTCTAAGGGAGTAAGGGTAATGGAATAAAGGAAAAAACCATGGTATTAAAAGAAGAATGGAATAGAATTTGATAGGTAGTATTCTACCCTTTATAATTTAAAATCTCTTTTAATCTGAGCTTATATAAAAATCTATACATCTAATAAACAAAAGTCCATGAGGACACTTGGCAATCCCTCACACCCCTTGCAATTAATGAGAATCCTACATGGCACAATGTGGGAATTTATAAAATTTTCTTTTTTTTTTAAATAAAAAATCCCGAAATTAGTAACCTTCCTAATTTATCACAATTATTAACTTTCCTAATTAAAACATAAATATGGTCAAAATATGTGAATTATTAACCTTCCTAATATCATTAACCCACTCAATCATTAACCCTAAATCACAAAACTCAATCATCTCCTTCTTCTCTTTATACGCTCAAGCTTCACATGAGTCTCAAAGCGATAGACATAATAATGCAACAGAAGCTCGTGTTCCTGACTCTGGGTCAATATCCATTTCAAGCAATGACAACAGAAAAGTTTCCAGGGAGGATATTGAACTTGTATGGAAATTTTATATTTTGTTTTGTATATTGTATATTATTCTCTTTTGTAGAACTATTAAAATGTCAAGATTTGTCTATATTAATTCTGTTATTGAATATTGTAGGTCCAAAACTTGATAGAACGCTGTTTGCAGTTGTACATGAATAGAGATGAGGTGGTGAAAACTCTACTAAATCGTGCGAGGATTGATCCCGGTTTTACAACTCTAGGTAAATAGTATTTAACAATTTTTTTTTTAATCTTTTAATCATTGTGTGACTTTCAGTTTTGACCTTCCATGCTGGTTGAAGTTTTAGTTATAGACAAGGAAGATTGTTGTAACATGATAAAAAAATGAATTTCATAATGGTATTTCAAATAATATCGTACATTTGACCTCTTCAATTTGGTTCCAGTTGGGATTAACAATGGGGATGGTGGTGGTAATTTGATGGGCAAGAAGGTCATCAATAAAAGGTAATCATCTTTTTTTCTATTTAGGATTAATCTGTTTTTGAATATGTTTTTAATTGATTTGAATCATTTATGTTTTGTAATCTGTTTTTATGTTGGTTAATCTTAACTGGTTATATTTGTTCATGATATTATGTTGGCTCGATGATGTTTGTCTTCGGGTGAGTTTGAATGTTCATATGTTCTTCGAGGTGTTCTTGAGAATCATAATATTAGATGAAAGGTAAAAGAATGTTGGATATTTTTTAGTGATTAATCCGCTTAGGAAAGCTATTCGGGTCCGGGTCCTGTTTGTTGATTCGGGTCTCATTTATTGGCATTTTATTTGTTTCCTAAGTTGATGGCTTAAAGTTTGGAAGGATAATTACAATAATTAATTGTTATAAATGGTTGTTTGAAAAGTCTTGGATGTTAAAAGGAAGGGTCGAGTTTTTTGGTAAGAGATTGATTGATTGTATTATAGGAAAGTTAATAGCACAATTAGTTGTACACTTTCCATATAGTCATAGTCAAATGTATTAACTGCATAGTCAAATGTATTAACTGCATAGTCAAATGTATTAACTTAGGAGTCTCCTGTTTGCAGGCACAATCAAATAAACTACAAAAGGATGTATAAGTTTGAGTCATTCTACTGGTTCGTTCATCTCCCAATTTATTTTTATTTATGTAAATTCGAATGTGTATGTATAATTTACAGTATGCTCATTGAGTTCGAGTGTGTATGATTTCGTAATTTCATTTGATTTTCAGGTTAATGTTCTATGGCATGGATAGGTGGCTCGATATTGATAACATATCATATGAGGTAACAATACAAAAATTGTCTCATTTTAATCAAAATTATTTTTATATCACATTAATAACTTTCTTCTTTCATAATATTAGTCAATCTTCGACAAGTATTTAGGCATCCCCTTTCATTCGCAAACCTTAATACTTGGCTCCATTTTGTTTGAGTGAAACATTAATGAATGATTTTCGATTTTTAAAAAATAAATTCTTTTATAAAAACATGACTCTTTTTTGAATTTTAAAAATAGAATAGTCATTAAATGTTTTTTATTTAAAAAAAAAATAAAAATCTGGATTATAGTGTTTAGGAAAGTTATTAAACACTTTGACCGAAACATTAATGAATGATTTTCGATTTTTAAAAAATAAATTCTTTTATAAAAACATGACTCTTTTTTGAATTTTAAAAATAGAATAGTCATTAAATGTTTTTTATTTTAAAAAAAAATTAGAAATCTGGATTATAGTGTTTAGGAAAGTTATTAAACACTTTGACCGAAACATTAATGAATAATTTTCGATTATTAAAAAATAAAAAATTTTATAAAAACATTAATGACTCTTTTTTGAAATTTAAAAATAGAATAGTCATTAAATGTTTTTTATTTTTAAAAAAAAGTAAAAATTTGGATTATAGTGTTTAGGAAAGTTATTAAACACGTTGACCGAAACATTAATGAATGATTTTCGATTTTTAAAAAATAAATTCTTTTATAAAAACATGACTCTTTTTTGAATTTTAAAAATATAATAGTCATTAAATGTTTTTTATTTTAAAAAAAATTAAAAATCTGGATTATAGTGTTTAGGAAAGTTATTAAACACTTTGACCGAAACATTAATGAATAATTTTCGATTATTAAAAAATAAAAAATTTTATAAAAATATTAATGACTCTTTTTTGAAATTTAAAAATAGAATAGTCATTAAATGTTTTTTATTTTAAGAAAATTAAAAATATGGATTACAGTGTTTAGGAAAGTTATTAAACACGTTGACCCAAACATTAATGAATGATTTCGATTTTTAAAAAATAAATTTTTTTATAAAAACATTAATAACTCTTTTTTGAATTTTAAAAATAGAATAGTTATTAAATGTTTTTTATTTTAAAAAAAACAAAAAATGTGGATTATATTGTTTAGGAAAGTTATTAAACACGTTGACCGAAACATTAATGAATGATTTTCGATTTTTAAAAAATAAAAAAATTTATAAAAACATTAATGACTCTTTTTTGAATTTTAAAAATAGAATAGTCATTAAATGTTTTTTATTTTAAGAAAATTAAAAATATGGATTACAGTGTTTAGGAAAGTTATTAAACACGTTGACCCAAACATTAATGAATGATTTCGATTTTTAAAAAATAAATTTTTTTATAAAAACATTAATAACTCTTTTTTGAATTTTAAAAATAGAATAATTATTAAATGTTTTTTATTTTAAAAAAACAAAAAAATGTGGATTATATTGTTTAGGAAAGTTATTAAACACGTTGACCGAAACATTAATGAATGATTTTCGATTTTTAAAAAATAAATTCTTTTATAAAAACATAGAATAAAATATGCTCGAAGTTTTTTTAGCGGGTCGATATGGGTAATGCTCATCTTCTCAGACGTGTCAAATTAAATTGTGAAATTTAGGTGGTAGTTAGTTTCTTATTTTCATTTTTATTACTTTCTTATTGTTGAATATGCCATAAGTCTATTTTTAACACATACCATTTAAGTCGCCTTATTCAGGTTGGATTGTATTTAAGAAACCCTGTATTCTCACATGGCCAGCTTTATGTCGCATTGTCAAGAGTTAAAAGCAGGGCAGGCGTGAAGTTACTTATACTTGATGCTGGTGGGAAAGTGATGACTAAAACAAAAAATGTGGTTTATAAGGAAATTTTCAGCGATATTTGAATAAATGTGTATTCGTTGATTTTAAATTTTAATAAAATGTTTCTACTTTATTTTTCTTATACGTTATACTACTCCAAATAATCGTACTTTGTTGAACTGCGTGTCAACGCGGGCAAATATCTAGTTCTATACTA
Organism: Ambrosia trifida; assembly: GCA_028751855.1. Lineage (NCBI taxonomy): Eukaryota > Viridiplantae > Streptophyta > Magnoliopsida > Asterales > Asteraceae > Ambrosia > Ambrosia trifida. The sequence goes on along the minus strand of CM054124.1, from coordinate 64,102,220 downwards.
AACGAATATATTAAAGAACAAAAACCTAATAAACTCATAAAATGATAAATAAATACAGTAAAACAAATCAAACAAAAAGAAATAAAAGTTTTGTTATGTTAAAATAATTTAAATGAAAAATGAGAAAAAATTGAAATTTCTCATAAAACTCAAACAAAACCCTTAGAATAAACAGTCTAGAGCGTCTTCTTCATTTCTTAAGCAGACTCCATGGACACCAATCTTGTTGCCTGATAAAAATTCCATCCATGGTTGGGAAAAAGGTAAATCAGAAATCATTTGTACTTTTTACTTTCTTTTCTTAGTTCAAGGTGGGCGATTGCAAATTTTAATGGGGGCGCTCAAGATTTAGCGCACTTATAAAACTAAAAAAGGTAAATCATAAATCATTTGTAGTTTTAGTTTCCTTTCTGAATTTTTATAAAAGTGGGTATCAGATACCGTATTAAAATTTTTCGGCAGAGTAACGGTTTGATATGGTACTGGTACTACATCATTATTCGTTAAGGTGAAGGGTGTGGTCTCGGGTACCACCCTCGTGTAGGGGGTAGTCGATTAGCTAGCTCTCCCTCGGGCACCTAATTCGGCTACCAATCTCGGTTGGTAGTACAAGAATGGATAGTGTGCAAAGGTTGGATTTTTGGAGGTAGCGGTCGGATATTTGAGTGAATAGTGTTATGGTATCTTCTAGTTCCATACCTACCAAATATGGTGTTTCAAGGTGGTGTTAGGATAGTAACGTATAAATCTTATATGGCGTCTTTGAGTGGATAGTGTTAATGTACATTCTAGCACCACAACTTCTACTATATGGTATTGGTACCAAATCGGTATCAATACAGAAAATATCGATATTGTTTTTGGAAATGTGGTATCAAATACTCATCCCTAGACCTAGGTGCGAACGGAGCACTTAAAAACGATTATTTTTTTTTTAGGATAAGAGTATGGTATAAAATTATAATTTTTAGCAGTTTTTGACATGTTTTAGGTTTTTTAGGGCTAGTTTTGTTTAGGGCTGGCAAATCGTGTATACCTGACCTGTTAAGAAACGAACCTGTTAAGACACGATACATGAAACCTGACTACCTGTACACGACATGAAAATTTTTCGTGTCTATTTTTTGATACACGAACCTGTTAATACCTGTTTGCAAACATTATACTAATTGCATGTTTATGAACCTATTTAGTGACAAAAAAATTCTAAAAGTTCACCAAAGACCTAGATAATACCTGCTTGCGTACCTGTTAATACTTGTTTACGTACCTGTTAATACCTATTTGCGTACTTGTTAATGCCTTTTTGCGAACATTATACAAATCCCTTTTTAGAGTGAGAAGGGATTTAGGGTTAAAGGGTTTAGGTAAAGCTTTTTAAATACATTATAAATTTTAAATAAATTCTAAACAGGTATTAATAGGTATCTGCAGGTAAACAGGTATGTTACCTGTTGAGACACGAAAATTAACAGGTAAATTCGTGTCTACCTGTTTAGGACACGAAACCTGTTAAGGCCATACATGTACCTGTTAAGATCGTTCAGGTTCGTATCAGGTAATCGTGTTCGTATACAAAATTGCCGGCCCTAGTTTTGTTAATTGAATCACACATAAACAATGACATGTTTAATTGAATCAAAACTAAATGAATAGGGCGTCTGAGATTGCTTATTTAACTCTAAAAGTGTGCTTTTTGACTAGTGACTTTTCTAAAAGGAGATTTAAAAAAAAAAAGCGTTCGAATTATTTTTTTGCAACTGCATGATGACATTAAAACCTACCGACTAAGATACACAATTTGCATACCATGTTTCCAAAACAGTACTAAAGATATCCATAAAATGTTACGCTTGCCGTCCAACAAAAACATAAAATGAGCAAATCAACAAAAACGTATTGTCTTTCATATAAACATAAAAAGCTAATTACTTGAAACATAGCACCAAATGTGTTACAAGAAAGAAATACGAAACAAAGTTTATAATAATCATATTGATTTCTGGTTATTAATACTTGAATTCATAGCAACAAGGAAACACCGTTGGGAGTTGACCATCTTTTGCTCGGTTCAACTAGAAGCAATAACCACTTTAATAGCCTCAGAACCTGCATTAATAGGAAAAACAGACCAAGTTATTTATCTTTTCTTTTAAATAGTTGTTTTTTTTTTTTCTAACAATCCACATGGGTCATTCAAGTCAAGCCAAACCTAAGACATAATACTTTGTTAACAAAACTATGGTTGGTACATTGAATAAATACCATCAACTGTTGTATTCAAGATAGAGACAACAACCATTGCAAGTTCACACTAAGCATTTCTATATAAATTTATAAAATAGTTACACAATGCTTCCATTCAAACTTCCTTTGCAAATATTCAAAATAAAGTTATATATTTGTTCAATGTAGAAAATACGTAAGTACTGAACTTCTCTAATATAAGCAAACTTGTATTCCTCTTAATGACATCATTTTTTTAAGTTGGAGCGCATCAATCCATTCATAAGTGTTCCTGCAATAATAGACGAGCTAGTATGCTACCATTGCAACTTGCAAGTAGTTTCACTACAGCATATGGGCATAGTAAACAAAATTTCCCTTAACTCACAAGTCACAACACAATATACATGACTTCTTTAGATAGGAAAAAGAGGTAAGACATCATATTTTTAAAGTTTAAAAGAACAGAAACAAGCCTCGAGGCATTTTCTATTCGCGACGGAATAAAAAATAATAATAAAAATTATATATCTTATAAAAAAATAATTGACCCGGAAAAGTCTAAAACATCAAAAATAAAAGATAACGGACCCAAAAAGTCTAAAACATCCAAAAAACAAAAAAACAAAACCCATCAACAACACCATAAACCCCCTGATCAGGCGCACCTAAGGTGCACATTTTCTTAACGCCTTAGCCCTTAGAGGCGTATCACGTATGTACAAAATGAACCCCATGAGGCGTGCCTCAAACGGATTATTTTAAACATGCATGCGTATTGTTTATTGCAATTGACAGGAAAGTGAAAGCAAGTTAAAAGAGCAAAGCTTAACTATCTCCATTAATACCTGCTGCGGGCATAGGCGAAACCAAACTCTCAACGAAGGTAGAAACTTGAACACATTCACCAAATTTCTGAATTTCAGAAAATGAATTGTTTTTGGAATCATAGACAATCAATTTCCGCCCCATCTCCAACAAAACTTTTCCATCATTTGAAATGCACAAAGGCATCGAAAACCGACCAGTCATGAGATCAGTCGAATACGGGATGGAAACCAATTTAGTCCAAGAATCTTCCACTCCATATTCCTTCATTACCCATAGATCCGCACGAACTTCATGATAATTACTAAGCACACACAACCGTTCCCTCAAAGACCCCAATGACAAATCCCCATAATCATTACCTTCATCATAAATAGGTTGCACAACTTCCCCATAAGTCTCTGTTGCTAAATTCAAAGAAATTATTGTCCAATCGAAAGACAACTGAACAACTCCATCAAAGTACGAAGCTGGATAATCACACCCAATATCTCTATTAGTAGCCCAATGAAGAGCTCCATTCACGAACTTAGCAGAATATTCCAACGGCATGCCATGAGGAAAAGTACCAGCATTCTTCCAACTCCCATCTCTCAATGAGTATATCAAAACAGACGTTTCGTACTTCAACTCTTTAAACTGAACACACATTTCCACAACTTTGTAATCATTACTTGACTCTTCATACCCAAACCCATAATGTTGAGACCAATAACGTCGGCCAGTATGAGCATTGCTCGGTAACCTGTTGGACTTTCTAGTACTAGGGTTCCAAATAAACAAACCATCCTCTTCAACAACTATACATACCAATCCATTACAAGAACCGACAATCCGGACAGACTTACGTGGCTGTTTTAACGGAAAATCAAGCTCTAACGGACAAATGGATTTATCATACAACACATCATACAGATTACATGACTTAATAATAGTATTCATTCTTCCATTTCTTATACTAGTACTGGTAAAAATTAGTCTATGGTGAGGATAGTGATTGTTGGTCGTTGATAACTTAAGATGAGAGTTTATAAAACGAGGGCTTGATATTGAAGAGAGCCATGATTTGCGAACAGACTTACACCGTAATAGTGAATCAACGGGTAGCCTTAACAGAATTTCGACAATGATTTCCGTTGGAAGCGTAGGAACAGACTGTGATGCTTCGATCTGATCATTTGGTTGTTGTTGATGATGATTGTCTTCTTCGTCTTCGAGGACCATTATGGTCTTAGAATGCTGATGCGTTCGCATATGTGGTCTTTGAATGGTGACAAGTGGATGCAAAGGTTCGTCCGATGATTTATGTTAAAATAACGTGGGAACCTAACATAGTTTTAACTAATTAAATATAAATAAGTGGACCAAGACCTTTTGTTGAATGAATCGTAAATAGGCGCGCATGTGTTCCATGTCTTTTACAACTTTTATTGAAAAGAAATGCAAGGACCAAGACGTATAGGCTACGTCATATCTCTAGAATATTTTATGAAATTTTGTCACTTTCTATTATTTATTCTTTATAATTCAAAAATAGGTTCGTGAAGAGATATTTACTCGCGTTTGCTTACGGACCCACATCTTCTGTGACAACATCAGAATAATCAAGGGAAGCTTTAGAAGGTCACGCACGCAACCTAGTACATGCCAGCTATTGGGATACATAAAAAGGGACGTTCAACCAATCTAAAGGAGGAATTCTCTGCTCCTTGATCTCCTGGAAGGTACAAAGGACAATAAATGATAACAAGGACGATTGAAAAGAACACTCAGCCAATAACAGAAGGACAACGCTAATTTCCCTGGTAGTTGTCAACCGTGAGGGGCCCTTGCGAGACAGCTGTCATTTCAAAGATGACCAATCACAAGACGGTTCCTAGCACTATAAATATCCATCTCTTTTAACAAGAGAGGATTCATTCAATTCCATGCGTAAGAATTCATACTAGACTAGGAAAGAAAGATTATAGTCGAATTACTTGTATTCATCTATATTCGAGTCTTGTGTAATCGTCCAGTCACATATCAATAAAATATCTCTTTACATTGCTTGTGTATTAAGGTGTTTAATTAGTTGCCGATTTTTTTTATAAAATTTTGTCCTTTTGGGACCTCACTGTCGGTTTTATAATTAAAATAGTATAAACTGCGTACAATGGCCTTAAAAAAATATTTAGGTATACAAAGTTTCTTAACGTAAGAAGGGTAGGAAGCAACCAAATTATGCCACCTGTCAACTGTGGTTAAGTTTAATTAACCTAATTCTGGTTGATCAGAGGGGTAAATTCGTCTATATACGTTCCTTCAATCACGTTCTAATCCTCTTTTTGATTAATACGATTGATTTCAATAATTAATGAGATTCAATTCATCATCGTGAACATCTAATCAAACGTGGATTCAATCAAACCAAATTTTAATTTTCGATTGCATTATTGCTCTGTTTTTATTGAACCAGAGGTTGAAAATTGATTTTGATTTTATTCGAAATAATATGTTTGTTTATTACATGGTTTTGATTGTTTTTTATCGTTGATTATAAGTTTGGATAGTTTGATATAAAAAATCATGGTGTGGATGTGTTTTTGTCAGAATTAATTTTGCAGGTTTTTGAGAGGTTGAAGTTGATCTTAATTGAGTGCGTCTAAAAGTATGAGAACTTGATTGAACGCGTGTTTGTTTAAATGGTCTTTTTTTTATTGTTGTTTTACTGAGTGCGTCTAATATATACAATGAGTGCGTCTGTTTTGTATCAGTTTGAATTATTTATACACGTGCTTTGTACAGATCAATCATTGGAACAAAACAACAGTAATTCTCGTGACTGATTTTATTTGTCACTTTGTTATTATTGTGTTGTTTATGTATTTAATGTATTCAGAATTGATTCTCACCACAAAATTCAAAGACACGGCTTTTTTTTATTTGTTTTTCAGTAATGGCTTCATCATCTTCATCTGCAAGATCTAAAATGATCAAAAGGATGCAAGAGCAAATTTCCAAAGATTATGCACTCGAGGGTCATCTGGCGGATAACTAAATAGGATAAATGATGGCATGAGTAAGAGGGATGAGATTTCCAAACTTCTTATTCGTATGCCTGACTCGAGTCTTCATGAATTGGCGGTTATGTTCATGGTTGATGCAAAGAAAGGCGATGTTAATCTTGTCAAACAACTTACAAAATGCATAGCTCTTTTAAGGTGTTCTATTGAATTTAAAATTCAGTTCCTAAAGTCTATGTAATCTACATGAGGAACTAATTATGTAACTTTGTTTTTGCAGTTGTTTATTATCCGTTTATGATATGTGTTTTTAGTGTAACGTGCGTTTGAATTAATAAAAACAGATCATCAAGTGCGTTTATTGTTGGGTGTGAAGTCCTTGGGCTAGGTATTGCTATCGGGCTTGTTTTATTGGATGTTTAGGAAGTCCATTTATGTTTTCTTGTTCACCAAGCATAAACCCTATATTAGTCTCTATATATATCCTGTCTATGTAATTGTAATAGTGGTCAGAGCTTAATAATATATCCCTAGTTGCAGCCCGTGGACGTAGGTTCCCCACTAGAACCGAACCACGTAAAATTCTCATGTTCGTATGTCATGCTTTATATTTTCTCGTTTATTATTGCGTGTTCGTTGTGAATTAGTCATTCCGCTGCGCCACTTAATCCTAACAAGTGGTATCAGAGCTACGGCTCGTTGGATTCACGTAACGATTCGCAAAGGTGTTTATTTTGTTTTGAAGATTTGAGGCTAGGGTTTGCGATAACCCTTGAGAGCCGTCGGATCTTCTATTCGAAATTGATCAAGGAAAGTTGATCGATATAGTACCGGGTTAGACCAATTGAATCGACGCCGCTAATTGTGACGTAGCTGGGAACATACCATTTACAACCGTTTTTAGCTGCGATCAGGAAAGACAGGTTCACTCGTTCTTGTTTCCTGATTAGGTTTTGTTTGGGTTGTTGTTCGGGTTTTGGGTGTTCAAGTTTTCGGGTTATTGGTCGGGTTGGGTTGTTCGAGATTGGTTTGTTTGTCAGTTTTTGACGGGTTATTATCAACTTTGGAACCGGGTTACTTTGATCTTATTTTTCGTTTGTCATTATGGCTGAAGATGGAAAATTGGTGATTGAAAAGTTTGACGGATCAGATTTTAGTTGGTGGAAAATGCAGATAGATGCATTGTTGGGTCAAAAAGGCTTGGATATGGTACTGGAAGAAAAACCGGAGAAAATGGATGAAGCTGAAGAAGTTCTGTGGAATGCCAAGGACAAGAAAGCTAGAGGTGTTATCACATTGTCGTTGACGAGGAGCGTTACATTTAACATCATGTCTGAAACCACGGCTCGTGGTATGATGTTGGCTCTGACAAACATGTATGAAAAACCGTTTGCAGCTAACAAAGTGTTCTTGATGAGAGATTTGTTCACGATGAGAATGAAAGAGGGAGGCTCAGTGACCAAGCACATAAATAATTTGAATTCTCTTCTGTCCAGATTATCGTCTATGGGAATGAGATTCGATGATGAGACCAAAGCTGTGATTTTGCTATCTTCACTGCCTGATAGTTGGTCCGGGACGGTGACAGTTGTCACTAACTCAGTTGGGCCTGAAGGGTTAACATTTGAAAAGATCCGGGATTTGGTATTAGGTGAGGATGTTCGCCGCCGGAATACTAAAGGGTCGTCTTCTGAGATGTTACATGTTGGCAGGGGAAGGGGTAATAGCAAGAACAATGGGAGCATCAAGGGTCGGTGCAGGAGCTTGTCCAGGGCTCGTCCAAGTGTGCGTTGTTGGGACTGCAACGAAAAGGGACATTATAGGAATGAATGTCCGAACAAGAATTTTGATGGAGAATCGAAGAATTCTGGCGGATTGAACACTGCTGCGGTAAGCGATTCTAAGGATGACGCTTTGATACTATGTGTTGAAAGCAGTGTGGAATCCTTGGTCATGGATTCCGGTGCATCATTCCATGCTACCCATAGCAATGATGGCATGCAGAATATTAAGAAAGGCGATTTTGGCAAGGTTAGGCTAGGAAACGGTGAAATTCTTGATGTGACTGGCATGGGAGATTTGGATCTGGTTACTACTTTGGGCACTACTTGGACTTTGTATGACGTCAGGGTTATTCCAAGGCTTGAAACGAAGTTGATCTCCGTTGGGCAGTTGGATGAACAAGGTTTGGACATTAAGTTTGGTGGTGGAAAGTGGAAGGTCGTTAAAGGTAATCTCGTGGTTGCTAGAGGTTTCAAGAAGGGGTCGTTATATATGGTGCATGTTCCGTCTGGGGAAGTGACCGCCCCTGTTAAAACGAACGCCAAAGTTGGGCTCGCCGATTCGATAGTTAAACGAGTCCAGTTTACAGAAAAGGACTCTGGGACTTCAGGTAATCAGTTTGAGCGTATTTGGGGGTCTGAACATGTAATGGATTTTTGTAGCAGTGGGAGCACGGGGAGTGTTCCGACACCGTCTGGAAATCGACGTAGGGTTCAGAAGACCATGTTTCCGAATGAAATCTCTCATGAGAAGTTTTTGTTAGTGGGGAGTGTTCCTCTGGGAATCACTGTATCTGATGGTTTGTGTCTATAGGAATCAGTTGGGATTGAGGATGTGAAGACGGAGTCTTTTGAGACCGGGTTGAAGCCATCTGGGGCTTCAACGTGCCTTTCTGTTTACTGATGATGATTGGCCGGCTGTAACTAGGTTGATTGGGGATACATGGTTTGAAGTTTGGTTTGTTCTTGGGAGCTGGACCTGGAAGACTTATGTTCCTGTGTGTGTTTTAACTTTACGGATTACTGAAGACATGTATTGCTTTGTGCTTGTTGGCGGACTTGGTGCTTATCGCAAGGCCTTCAAATTGGAGATTGTTGGGTGTGAAGTCCTTGGGCTAGGTATTGCTATCGGGCTTGTTTTATTGGATGTTTAGGAAGCCCATTTAGGTTTTCTTGTTCACCAAGCATAAACCCTATATTAGTCTCTATATATATCATGTATATGTAATTGTAATAGTGGTCAGAGCTTAATAATATATCCCTAGTTGCAGCCCATGGACGTAGGTTCCCCACTGGAACCGAACCACATAAAATTCTCGTGTTCGTGTGTCATGCTTTATATTTTCTCGTTTATTATTGCGTGTTCGTTGTGAATCGATCATTCTGCTGCGCCACTTAATCCTAACATTTAAATTAGATCAGAATAATCTATTCTTTGCATTGAGTGCGTCCAAAATGTAAACTCATTTGCATTTGAGTGCGTCCAAACTTAATTATATTAAACCAGTTTAAACTACAAATGCGTCCCAAATCCAAACTCATTTACAGATGAGTGCGTCCAAACTAAGATATTTGAATTAAAATCAATAACTAAGATGTTTAAAAGCATTAAAACAAAAAATGACAAAAAATTCATCAAAATGTTTATAATGCAGCCACCCTCTTCTCTAATTTTACCATGGCATTCTCTAACATCTTTTTCCTTGCTTTTTCTGGGCTTTTTACAAACTTGTGTTGTGAGCCTCTTCAATTATTTGATCCCTAAGCATGTTGTCAGGTGAGAGTATAATCTTTGCCACGTACTTGAACCGCAATGCATTCAATTGTGTTTGTTGATAAGCCGATTCACTTGCAAATCCACAGTTCCAACATGCTTACCCTTTGAATGTTTCGAGGTGTCTCATAGCGAATATGCCACAGTCTACATGGTTTTTTGTAGTCCTCAAAGGCATTTCTCTTCTTATAATTGGACCTGTTAGAAGTTTCTCAATCGTCGGTGTTGTAGGACATGTTTTCTTCCACAACCGGTACAAAGTGTGTCTCTGCAAATATTTTTTAACAAGGCCATTAGGTTATTGAGATCCTTATGTTATTTTCATATTTTTTTCCAGCTATATAATTTTTTCTTATTTTATGTGTTAAATAGAAACATACCAATTTTCTGGGAACGTCTTTATATCTTTTTGCTTGGTCATCTCCCTCTTTAGAGTTGTCAAGCAACTCTGATATCCCATTCCTCACATCATAAGATAAGACATAGAAATGTTTGTCCATCCACACTGGCTGCAGAATCATGTCGAACTCATATAAAGATTTTGCTTCAATCTTTCTGAATATATCCTCAATATTGCTAAGGAAAACCTTTTCTCTTGCTGACCAAGGAACATCTCTTTCATAGAAGTTTGGAGTCTGAAAAAAAAACAAAAAAAATATCAGTAAAACATAATAAGTGCGTCCAAATATATATGAGTGCGTTTGAATTGTTGATGAGTGCATCCAAATATATATATATATATATATATATATATATATATGAGTGCGTTTGAATTATTTTACATTTTTCTAATGTAGTGCGTCTGAATGTTAATTAGAGTGCGTCTAAGTTCAAGTTGTTTTTCATACCATCATGTTGGAACAAAGAAACAGCCTTCGTAAAGACCCTTCCTTCTTTTTCTCCTTTTCTTCATAGTTTAGAATGCCGGTCCATACATCTAATGCATTTGTACACAGCTATATCCCAGGATGAAAACTTTCAAAAATCACTTTCATGATCTCATTTCCTCCTTTATCCCAATAACAGATTTTCTGAAATTTCAATATGTTAAAAAGAATCAGTAATCAGTCAATAATAATTTGTAAACAAAATGAAAAAAACACACTTACATTTTTCTCTCTAATCAGACGCACTCATGTGATACATGAGACATACTCATGTGTTATGTAATCTAAACTAAACTAAACTTTTTCCAGATGCACTTATCAATTATTTCAGACGCACTCATGTATTATATAACATAAATTAAACTAAACATTTCCTACAGACGCACTCAACTGTTAACTGAGACGCACTTTGTACATTTCACCTAAAATAATATGTACAACGTAATGACAGTAATTAAACAAGTAACATACACATTAGAACAACCTAAATGCTTTTCATCTAAAAATGTACATTGGGGACAATGTATAACTCAAGTGTGGGGATGAGGGAAAAAGTTTTAAAAAAAATTAAAGAAAAGTCATTAGGCAATCTTAATTGTGCACGAAAGCATAATTTTTCAATGTAGATCAATTCAACATTTACCTATGCACATGTAGAGGTCCTTAGTCATGGTTAGTTCTTTAGGTTGTAGTCTAAAGTTTCTCAGCAAGTTGCTTTTCGAATATAATAAGAAATGTCTGATTAGGGGTAACATACTAAATGGGGGACAACTTTGCATGCTTCACATCAGCAACCCTATTCCACCATATCTGTGAGACTTTGAGCCTTTTCTCATTCATGAATTTGTTTGAATTCTTTGATTTGAGTGTTTGTCATTTTGTACTTTCATTTCAGAACTTGTGTAGTTTGATGCATCTCAAGATCATGAACCAAATGCTTGCATAAAAATGATAGAGGCACTAGGAGTAAACCCTTGTTTTGAAACCTTTTTCTTTTCATCTTATCCCTTACCTTAAAATGATCCATTAGTTGCCATTTTGAGCCTTTACATGTTCGTTTGTTTTAACCTATCAACATGACCCATTTAGCCTTTATCCTTTTTTAGTAAACCCGTGTGGTGAAATCCGGTAAAAGTTAGGTCTAGAAGTTATTTTATTGTTTTGTGTTTTGTTTAGTTGAAAATGTATATATGTAAAAAAAAGTGAAGTATGGTTCAAAATGACCAAAGTTCAAAAAAAAAAAAAAAAGAAGAATAGTGTTGTTATGTGTATGGGTCACAATGATCCAAAGTTCTAGTTTTAGTGTGTTTGGAGTGTTTAGGAAACCTAACTATTTGGATTTTCACCACCTTAGCCAATCTTGTTTTTATCCCTTATCCCTACCCGTAACCTTAGCCAAATTACAACCAAAAAAGACCTCTTGATTAGTGCATTGTGTTTGTGTATTTGGTGGCGATTTGATTGCTATACAAGCTTATGGTAATGACGTGCATATTGGCTTTGAGCGTTCACATATAAACTAGTACATCTTGACTAGTCCAGAAATAAACCGAGAGGTGTGATTAATTGTGAGGGGTGTGGATGCATGTGGATTAGAAACTCAAAATATGTTAGGCTTGATCAGGCAATGTCTTATTTATATAAATATTAATTGCTTGTTGGGTTATAAAACACAAGTCTTAAGAATTGGGCATGACTTGGGACCTTAACTCACATATGGTATATAGATGTTTTGATGTCCTTGATTAATTATTGTTGTAGTGTTACAAGAGAGTTTGCTTGAGGACAAGCAAAAGGTAAGTGTGGGGATGTTGATGAGTCATGGTTTGATGATTGATTTTGTCATGATTTTGTATGAATTTACTATGAATTATGCTTGGAATGTGGTTACTTTGTGTGTATTTTGGTTGTGTAGGTTTGCAGCAAAGATATCATGAGTTTTATGAGCTTTACATGTCAAGAGGATGGAAACAAGAGAAAAACGAGCATGGGAGTAGCCATACTTTCATGAGAGTAGCCTTACTCTCACTCTACATTGAGTTTTGGGCGTATCTTTGAAGTATGGCAGCAGAAAAACAAGAAAAACATAAAACTGTGGATGCAGTCAGAGTATCAGTACGCCCGCCAAAGTATCAGTACGCCAACCTGCAGTTACCAGCGGTTATTGACGGTTCCATGACGAATTTTTATATCAAAATCGTCCAAAAACATGAGGACAACATCTAGGGAGGCCAAGGAACAACCAAGGAAGAAGAAACTTCAGTGACAGCTTTTCTATCATCCTAATCATGTCTTTCACTTCCGAATTTCACATTTCATCATCATTTCACACCATCATGAGTAGCTAAATCATTCATGGTTGCATCAAGGTCTAGGGTTTGAATTCATTTGATATTCAATCTAAGTTGTAAGTACATTTGACATGAGTTTGCTTTGAATTGTTAAGTACTTGACACTTTTGGTGATTTCATGTGTTTATTACATTCCTATGTTGAAAGATTTGCTATTTTGACCACATCATAACATTGTTTCTTCTATTTGGTTTTTATCATTAGAGAACAAGGTGTTTTGATTGATAGCGTCGGATAGTGAGTTGGTAATTAATAATAACCTCATCATAAAACATAAATTATTCGGTCTAGAATCGTTAAAAGAATTGTTGTTTGATTGAAAAGTCTATTGATTATCCAATGTGTGAATGTTGTGAACTTAACTATGTCTATGTAGTGATAAATGTGCTATTGAACTAGATTGTATATTGAATGTGCAAAACCCAAATCCTTGGTGTGACCATCCTTTAATTACTTGTGTTAAATCAATCAATTTAGTTTTTACTTTTGCAAATTACTTTGTTTATACAACCCAATCAAAGAATCAATTTTACAATATGTTCATGAATCAATTAACGCTAAACACTAACCAAAAACTCTTCGTGGTTTGACACCCTGCTTATCCTTGCTAGTCTAGGGTAATTAGGAACATAAATTCTCTTTATCTTTGATCGGTACATCGACAACGATCAGTATTCGATTAGCTAGCCCTCCCTCGGGCACCTAATTCGGCTACCAAACTCGGTTGGTAAAACAAGAATGGATAGTGTGCAAAGGTTGGATATTTGGAGGTAGCGGTCGGATGTTTGAATGAATAGTGTTAGGGTATCTTCTAGTTTCATACCTACCAAATATGGTGTTTCAAGGTGGTGTTTGGATAGTAACGTATAAATCTTATATGGCAGTCTTTGAGTGGATAGTGTTAACGTACATTCTAGCACCACACCTTCTACCCTTACAACTTTTTTTCTCTTTATATGGTATTGGTACCGAATCGGTATCAATACAGAAAATACCGATATTATTTTTGGAAATGTGGTATCAAATGTTCATCCCTAGACCTAGGTGAGAACAGAGCACTTAAAAACGATTATTTTTTTAGGAGAAGAGTATGGTATAAAATTATAATTTTTAGCAGTTTTTGACATGATTTAGGCTTTTTAGAGCTAGTTTTGTTAATTGAATCACAAATAAACGATGACATGTTTAATCGAATCAAAACTAAACGAATGGGGCGTTTGAAATTGCTTATTTAACTCCTAAAGTGTGCTTATTGACTAGTGACTTTTCTAAAAGGAGATTTAAAAGAAAAGTGTTCGAACTATATTTTTGCAACTGCATGATGACATTAAAACCTACAGACTAAGATACACAATTTGCATACCATGTTTCCCAAAACATTACTAAAGATATCCATAAAATGTTACACTTACCGTCCAACAAAAACATAAAATGAGCAAATCAACAAAAACATATTGTCTTTCATATAAACATAAAAAGCTAATTACTTGAAACATAGCACCAAATGTGTTACAAGAAAGAAATACGAAACAAAGTTTATAATAATCATATTGATTTCTGGTTATTAATACTTGAATTCATAGCAACAAGGAAACACCGTTGGGAGTTGACCATCTTTTGCTCGGTTCAACTAGAAGCAATAACCACTTTAATAGCCTCAGAACCTGCATTAATAGGAAAAACAAACCGACCAAGTTATTTATCTTTTCTTTTAAATAGTTGTTTTTTTTTTCTAACAATCCACATGGGTCATTCAAGTCAAGCCAAACCTAAGACATAATACTTTGTTAACAAAACTATGGTTGGTACATTGAATAAATACCATCAACTGTTGTATTCAAGATAGAGACAACAACCATTGCAAGTTCACACTAAGCATTTCTATATAAATTTATAAAATAGTTACACAATGCTTCCATTCAAACTTCCTTTGCAAATATTCAAAATAAAGTTATATATTTGTTCAATGTAACGCCCCACTTACGGTGTGCGCATATAATGTATATATGTGTGGCCCTCGGGGGGCAAAAGTAAAGTTGCGCTAGTTTTAACGTTATTTTACTAATTTCGTGAAAATAACGTTAAAAATGATGGACGGTTAATCATGCATCATGTGGTGGCGTTGATAGCCAAAAGACAAAGGGGTACATGCACTGATCTGGTTTGTCCCGATTGTTAAGTGTTCTGTGCCTTATGTCCAAGGCTTGATACCAAACCACATCGAGCCGGGGGTCTCACTGGAAGTAAGGCTGTCTACATCTTAGGGTAGATGTAAGGCTGTCTACATCTTACCCTCCTTAGACCCTACCTTAGCTTTGCTATTGGTGGGATTAACTAAGTATGATGATGATGATATTTGTTCAATGTAGAAAATACGTAAGTACTGAACTTCTCTAATATCAGCAAACTTGTATTCCTCTTAATGACATCATTTTTTTAAGTTGGAACGCATCAATCCATTCATAAGTGTTCCTACAATAATAGTCGAGCTAGTATGCTACCATTGCAACTTGCAAGTAGTTTCACTACAGCATATATGGGTATAGTAAACAAAATTTCCTTTAACTCACAAGTCACAACACAATATACATGACTTATTTAGATTGGAAAAAGAGGTAAAACATCATATTTTTAAAGTTTAAAAGAACAGAAACAAGCCTTGAGGCATTTTCTATTCGCGGCGGAATAAAAAATAAACATAAAAATTATATATCTTATAAAAAAATAATTGACCCGGAAAAGTCTAAAACATCAAAAATAAAAGATAACGGACCCAAAAAGTCTAAAACATCCAAAAAAACAAAAAAACAAAACCCATCAACAACACCATAAACCCCCTGAGGCGCACCTAAGGTGCACATTTTCTTAACGCCTTAGCCCTTAGAGGCGTATCACGTATGTACAAAATGAACCCCATGAGGCGTGCCTCAAACGGATTATTTTAAACATGCATGCGTATTGTTTATTGCAATTGACAGGAAAGTGAAAGCAAGTTAAAAGAGCAAAGCTTAACTATCTCCATTAATACCTGCTGCGGGCATAGGCGAAACCAAACTCTCAACGAAGGTAGAAACTTGAACACATTCACCAAATTTCTGAATTTCAGAAAATGAATTGTTTTTGGAATCATAGACAATCAATTTCCGCCCCACCTCCAACAAAACTTTTCCATCATTTGAAATGCACAAAGGCACCGAAAACCGACCAGTCATGAGATCAGTCGAATACGGGATGGAAACCAATTTAGTCCAAGAATCTTCCACTCCATATTCCTTCATTACCCATAGATCCGCACAAACTTCATGATAATTACTAAGCACACACAACCGTTCCCTCAAAGACCCCAATGACAAATCCCCATAATCATTACCTTCATCATAAATAGGTTGCACAACTTCCCCATAAGTCTCTGTTGCTAAATTCAAAGAAATTATAGTCCAATCGAAAGACAACTGAACAACTCCATCAAAGTACGAAGCTGGATAATCACACCCAATATCTCTATTAGTAGCCCAATGAAGAGCTCCATTCACGAACTTAGCAGAATATTCCAACGGCATGCCATGAGGAAAAGTACCAGCATTCTTCCAACTCCCATCCCTCAATGAGTATATCGAAACAAACGTTTCGTACTTCAACTCTTTAAACTGAACACACATTTCCACAACTTTGTATTCATCACTAGACTCTTCATACCCAAACGCATAATGTTGAGACCAATAACGTCGGCCAGTATGAGCATTGCTAGGTAACCTGTTGGACTGTCTAGTACTAGGGTTCCAAATAAACAAACCATCCTCTTCAACAATTATACATACCAATCCATTACAAGAACCGACAATCCGAACAGACTTACGTGGTTGTTTCAACGGAGAATCAAGCTCTAAAGGACTAATGGATTTATCATGCAACACATCATACAGATTACATGACTTAATAATAGTATTCATTCTTCCATTTCTTATACTAGTGGTAAAAATTAGTCTATGGTGAGGATAGTGATTGTTGGTCATTGATAACTTAAGATGAGAGTTTATAAAACGAGGGTTTGATATTAAAGAGAGCCATGATTTGTGAACAGACTTACACCGTAATAGTGAATCAACGGGTAGCCTTAACAGAATTTCGACAATGATTTCCGTTGGAAGTGTAGGAACAGATTGTGATGCTTCGATCTGATCATTTGGTTGTTGTTGTTGTTGATGATTGTCTTCTTCGTCTTCGAGGACCATTGTGGTCTTAGAATGCTGATGCGTTCTGATATGTGGTCTTAGAATGGTGACAAATATGGATGCAAAGGTTCGTCCGATGATTTATGTTAAAATAACGTGGGAACCTAACATAGTTTTAACTAATTAAATATAAATAAGTGGACCAAGACCTTTTGTTGAATAAATCGCAAATAGGAGCGCATGTGTTCCATGTCTTTCACAACTTTTAATGAAAAGAAATCCAAAGACCAAGACGTGTAGGCTACGTCATATCTCTAGAATATTTTATGAAATTTTGTCACTTTCTATAATTTATTCTTGAGTTAAATATCATTTTCGTCCCTGAGGTTTGAAACTTTTTGCTAGGTTTATCCAAAAGTTTATTTTTTCTCATCTGGATCCAAAAGTTTTTAAATTATTGCTTGTTTCATCCAACTCGTTAACACCATTAGTCAAAGTCAGTTAAGTGAAGGGCATTTTTGTCAATTCGTCTCTTTTTAATCCCAACCATATTTAAACCACCTCCAAGTCAAGAAATCACCCCCAATTTATCTTCTTCCTTTTTAATGTCAAGAAACCCTATTCAATCAAAACCTATTCAATCAAAACCCTACAAAGGTCATTTACCAGCATTCACACTTATTCAAACACTTCAAAAATTCAATAATCTAGCAAATTGCTGAGTTATTGACCTCATGAAAATTGCTGAGTTATTGCGCAACCTTTGAGCAGGTATCTAAGCAAATAGAACAACAGTAATATATTAGATAATAGTTAATTCACAAGATCATAAGTAATCAGTCTAGTAATGGTTAAGATTTACACAAATCAAGATCACCAAAAATTTAACTTTTAAAAAGTTAACCCCAGCATTTAAAACTTGGCTTAACTAAAATGTTAAGCAAACAAAAAAAAAATCAATAAAAAGAAAAAAAAAACATTGTTAAGCAAACAGAATTATCAATTAAACGAAAAAACCGACATGTTTTATAAGATATAATATAAATTCCTAAAAAACAACTTAGTGGTACTACACTGTTTTGCGTGAGAGTGTGTCAGTATCAATATCAAGTTCAATTTAGCCAACCCTATAACCCTCCTCTCATCTTTTAGAAGTATTTGAATAAGTGTGAATGCTGGTAAATGACCTTTATAGGGTTTTTATCGATTAGGGTTTCTTGATATTAGAAAGGAAGAAGATGAATTGGGGTGATTTACTAACTTGGGGTGGTTTAAATGAGGTTGGGATTAAAAAGAGACAAATTGACAAAAATGCCCTTCACTTAACTGACTTTGACTAACGGTGTTAACGAGTTGGATGAAACGAGCAATAATTTGAAAACCTTTGGACCCAGATGAGAGAAAATAAACTTTTGGATGAAACTAGCAAAAAGTGTCAAACCTCAAGGACGAAAATGACATTTAACTCTTTATTCTTTATAATTCAAGCAGGTTAGTTAAGAGATATATATCTGCGTGTGTGTACGTACCCACATCTCCTGCGACAACATCAGAATAAACAAGGGAGGTTTTAGAAGGTCGCGCAAGCAACCTAGTACATGCCAGCTATTGGAAGGCAGAAAGGGACGTCAGCCAATCAAAAGGAGAAATTCCCTGCTCCACGATCTCCTGGCAGGTACAAAGGACAACAGGGATGATTGAAAAGAACACTCAGCTAATGACGGAAGGACAACGCTAAATTCCCTAACGGTTATCAACCGTGTGAGGCTCCCACAAGACAATTATCATTTTAAAGATGGCCAATCACAAAACGGTTCCTAGCACTATAAATACCCCTCTCTCCTAAAGAGAGAGGATTCATTCAATTCCATACGTAACAAACTTAGAGAATTCATACTAGACTAGGAAGGAAAGATTATAGTCGAATCACTTGTATTCATCTATATTCGAGTCTTGTGTAATCGTCTAGTCACATATCAATAAAATATCTCTTTACATTGCTCGTGTATTAAGGTGTTTAACCAGTGTTTATTCAGTTACTGATTTTTTTTTATTTTTTTTTTAAATTTTGTCTCTTTGATGACCTCACTGTCGGTTTTATAATTAAAACTAGGTATTAGTTGCCCGCGCTTCGCCGCGTGTGCGGATGTTGTGCGAAACGCGGCGGGAGCTCCTGTTGCGTTGAGTGTTTGGCGGACGTTAAAGATCGTGCGTCGCTGTGGGAGCTCCTGTTACGTGGAGGGTTTCGTGGACTTAAAAGATAATATTAAGTGACAGTTATTCTCGCATAGACTTAAAAAAAATACTCGCGGCTAAAAGCTAAAAGTTTGGTGGTCAAAGTTTGAAATCCTAAAAGCTAAAAGTTTAGCCAAAGTGCAATGAAAGTTTAAAAAAGTTGAGTGGTCAAAGTTTGAAATCCTAAAAGCTAAAAGTTTGGTGGTCAAATTGGAAGAAAATAAAGTTATGCTAAAAGTTAGTGGCCAAAGTCTTAAATCCTAAAAGCTAAAAGTTTGGTGGTCTAAGTTTCGTGGTCAAATTAGAAGAAAATAAAGTTAACCTAAGAGTTAGTGGCCAATATATATATATATATATATATATATATATATATATATATATTGAAATAAAATAACGTTAAGCTAAAAGTTAGTGGCCAAAGTCTTATATCTTAGAGTTAATAGCCATTTTCGTCCCTGAGGTTTGGGCCAGTTTGCCACTTCAGTACAAAAGTTTTTTTTTTTGCAATTCCTTCCCTGAGGTTTGGATTTTTTTGCCAAATTCGTCCTTTTCACTAACCCAGTTAAAAAAGGTCGTTAGTGTCAGGGGTATTTTTGTCTTTTTAACTCAGGGACGAATTTGGCATTTAGAATTCATGGATTTTTTTTTGCCAAATTCTCTCTCTCTCTCTCTCTCTCTCTCTCTCTCTTCCCAAGTCTGCGGAAGCATTTGCGGAATGCAGAAAGGTATGCGCTCCTATTCAACTTGTTATAAAATTGACACAAAACATGTCTCCAATTCAATCATAATCATAGTTGTTCAAATCGATTCAACAATCCGTCATCATTCAAACCGCGAAAAAACAAAAACAGATTGTTACGATTTTACAATCCTATCACCGGAGACGCCACCACCACCGGAGACGTCCAGTGAGTTCTCCGGACTTCGTCCAGTGAGTTCTTCGTCTTCTCCGGTGAGTTCTCCGTCTTCTCCGGTGAGTTTGGGATGGTTAAACAGAGTGGTTTAGAACCGGATGATAATATGCAGTTGCGGGGGACATTAAAACGGTTCAGAGGCTGTTTGGGATGGTTAAACAGAGTGGTGGTACAAAAATGGGCTTTTTGGTACCAAAATTGAAAACTGATGTGTAAATTTTGTACTCTCAGGACTGTTGAACACTCCATGCTCCAGTAAAATGAAAGAACACTCCATGAAAGAACTATTATTGTCAAAAGTAAAATGAAAGAACTAACAATTAGTAAAACAGAGCATTATTGTATCTTAAGAAAACGGAGCATAGAAAAGAAAGCTATGATGTCGTTGGGTTCGTTTCCTCCTCTACAACAGTGGTGTCGTCGATGTCGTTTACAGTCACATTATTATAATTATAGTCATATATATCAAGGGAAAAGTTCATCCAATAGTAAACAAGTTTTCCAAGAGTTTAAAAGTGATTAACATCCTTGGTGGAATATTCAACATAATTAGCAAATAGCTCTATAAATTTATGTCGTGACTAATGGATGTTGAAGGAAATTAATGGATGTTGGAGAGAGAGGTGTAATTAATGGATGTTGAAGGAAATTATTTGAAGGGAAATCTTCGGAAGAGAGGGAGCGCACCGGAAGAGAGAGAGAGAGAGAGAGAGAGAGAGAATTTGGCAAAAAAAAATCCTTGAATTTTAAATGCCAAATTCGTCCCTGAGGTAAAAAGACAAAAATACCCCTGACACTAACGACCTTTTTTAACTGAGTTAGTGAAAAGGACGAATTTGGCAAAAAAATCCAAACCTCAGGGAAGGAATTGCAAAAAAAAAAAAAACTTTTGTATTGGAGTGGCAAACTGGCCCAAACCTCAGGGACGAAAATGGCTATTAACTCTAAATCTTAAAAACTAAAAGTTTGGTGATCTAAATTTCGTGGTCAATCTAGAAGAAAATAAAGTTAACCTATTATATATTAATATTAACAATAATGAAATGCCTCATATTTATGTGGTGCAAGTTAGAGTATTAACACTATTGAAGTGTCAATGCTTTAATATTATATATAGAATAGGGTAAACTGCATACAATATTGCCTAAAAAAAATTTAGGTATACTATATCAAATTTAAAATTGAACAAAGTGATATTATAAGGCTTAGATAAGAGTTTTAAAACAAAAAACTTTATGGATGAATCTGGACATTTTGAATGATGAATCTAGACATTTGGGGGTAAAGCATCTCTCTATGATCATAGAGAGGCGCTTTGACCCATTTTTTTTTTAAAAAAAAAATTATTGTTTTAATTAGATTTAAATTGTTTTACTTAATTAAAAAAATATTTTAATTTATTTTTAATTGTTTTAACTTGTTTCCAATCAAAGAAAAATTAGTTTGAGGCGTTTCGGTTCGCTTATTGCTCGTTTGTGGTTTTTAGAACAAACAGCCGAGAAAGAACAACTTTCATAAATCTATGTACGTAACACATGAGTGTGCAATCAATACCATGTTTTTATCAAATTTCAAATTTTACATCTCAAATTGATATACTGGACTTCTGGACCTTGTTAACGCCCTTTGGTTCGTTTAATTGCTCCTTTCAGAACAAACAGTCGAGTATGTACAACTTTCATAAATCAATGTACGTAGCACATGAAGTGTGCAATCAATACCATGTTTTATCAAATTTTACATCTCTAATCGATATACTGGACTTCTGAACCTTGTTTGACGTGCTTTGGTTCGTTTAATTGTTTGTTTCAGAAAAAACAGCCGATTGTGAAAACCTTTCATAAATCAATGTAGTGGCACATGAAGTGTGCAATCAATACCATGTTTTGTCAAATACCATGTTTTGTCAAATTTCAAATTTTACATCTTTAATTGATATACTGGACTTTCCGGACCTTTTTTGACGCGTTTTGGTTCGTTTATTATAAATTTATAATCATAAACATAATGGTTAGCAATAAACTATTTATTATGACTGTTAAACAAGTTTTAAGCAGTAAACTCCTCATAATCATAATAAAACAACAAAAATTCATCCGTACAAAAAAACGATAAAAAGCGGATTTAAACTTATTTTCACACTCGCGATGTGTAAACCGTGAAAATGTGAAATAAACTTGATCGTACACATTGTTGATGAAAATATCAACTTTCAAAACGATTATAATATAACGAAATACGTACATGAACAGACATGAGAAATGAAAACTAGACAAGATCCGTGAAAAATCGTCAACAAAAATAAATAATGTTACGAAGAAATACACATGCAAACAATGAGATGATCCAACGACCTTGTAGCCCAATGATTTACAAGAGAGGTGGTAAGGTTTACCCACTATGTGGGGTTTCTGACCGGGGTGGTCACGGGTTCGACTCCCACTCAAAGTAGGGTTATTCTGAAATTAAGGGCAAGACCTTAGGGTTATCCGGAAGTCCAGTATATCGATTAAAGAGAAAAAAAAACTATTGGATACATATGAGGCCCGAAAACAAGGTCCGGAAGTCTAGTATATCGATTAGAGATGTAAAATTTGAAATTTGATAAAACGTGGTATTGATTGCACACTTCATGTGTTACGTACATATATTTATGAAAGTTGTTCATACTCGGCTGTTTATTCTGAAACGAGCAATAAAAGGAACCAAAGCGGGCCAACAAGGTCCGGAAGTCCAATATATCAATTTGAGATGTAAAATTTGAAATTTGATAAAAACATGAGTATATCAATTTGAGATGTAAAATTTGAAATTTGATAAAAACATGGTATTGATTGCACACTTCATGTGTTACGTACAAAGATTTATGAAAGTTGTTCATTCTCGACTGTTTGTTCTGAAAACCATCAACGAGCAATAAACGAACCGAAACGCCTCAAGCTAATTTTTCTTTAATTGTAAACAAGTTAAAACAATTAAAAATAAATTAAAATATTTGTTTAATTAAGTAAAATCAGTTGAATCTAATTAAAACAATAATCTTTTTTTAAAGGAGGGCCCAAAGCGCCTCTCTATGGTAATAGAGAGGTGTTTTACCTCCAAATGTCTAGATTCATCCCCCTATCGCAAAACGTCTCTCTACGGTTATAGAGAGGCGCTTTGAAGTTGTTTTTTGCTTTTCCTGATAAAGTAATCAACTGTCTATCATGATGTGACCCAAAACGTTTCGTCTATAATCATAACGAGACATTTTAGAAGGGTGAAAATAAAAAGTAGGGGTTTAATTATCACCACCCTTCTTAAAAGTTTGAACCTCTGTCCATCAACCACATAAGACATAATCGGTCAACAAATATAATTTTCTAATGTTTACAAGATGGGTGTTATATTCTAGAAATGTAACAAAGGCGTGGTAGTTGTACCGATTAACTTTGTCGTAACTGGTCAATAAATATAATTTTCTAATGTTTACAAGGTGGGTATTATATTCTAGAAATGATTCAAAGGCATGGTAGTTGTACCTATCAACAACTTTGGCATAGGGCATTTTATTTACACAACAAAAAAAAAATTAGGTTTGCACAATTCTTTGCGGCTTTTAGAGCCCTCTATGGCTCGTAGAGGGTGTAAGTACAATAAATGAGGGTACTCTTTACGGCCCATCAAGGCCTCTACGGCCCGTAGAGCTGGGTTGGTGGAGTTCATTTAAACCCTAGACGGTCCGTATGGGTCTTCACGGCCTGTAGGCACGTACGAGGTACGAGGACAATCAATGAACAGACTGACTTGTAGAGTGTCAGTTTGAAAAGCAACCCCTCTACGGGCCGTAGATATCAGGGTTTGTTGGGTTCATTAAATCCTCTACGGCCCATAGAGGTCCAGGTATATTCTTCTTCATTGTCTTCTTTTCTCAGTCGACGAAATATTTCAAAAAAACCGGAGCACGAAAAATCCGATCGATACCAAGCTACCGCAATGTCTTCAGGGCACCTCAGTAATGTTTCGGATGAGTGGGAGCACTCGTTTGACTTATCTTACGTCTCGGAAAGCCTTTTCGGACCTGTGGTGGAACGTGGTGAGGAGGAGGTTAGATCCGTTGTTCACTTTGCAGGGAGAGGTGTGACAGGGCCACCAACATTCATCACCCCGTGATTCGTTACATTCACCGTTGCATTTCCTATTCCCTCACGGCACGGTGCAATTGTAACGAGCGAATGACGAAGACGGACCTGATATACTTGTATTGCATTATCACCGACACGTCGTGTGCCCTGCATCGGTGCATGGCCGAGTACTTTGCCTCCTTTCTCGTTAAGCAGACACGGGGAGCCATCGCATGCGGGGGGCTGATCAGCAGGATCACCG
This sequence comes from Ambrosia trifida, assembly GCA_028751855.1. Taxonomy (NCBI): domain Eukaryota; kingdom Viridiplantae; phylum Streptophyta; class Magnoliopsida; order Asterales; family Asteraceae; genus Ambrosia; species Ambrosia trifida. The sequence continues at coordinate 64,077,682 of CM054124.1, read as the reverse complement.
AGCGATATTTTACATATGTTAACCAGCATCTACCGCCGCCACTACCGCCTAGGTATTATTATTATTATTGTTGTTGTTGTTGTTATTATGATTGTTAATGTTTATGTTTTTGTTTATTTCTTTCAGCCCATTAGCTCGTCTCACGCTCTATAATATGGGTTGTGCGGAGAAGACTGGCGATAGACCACCCATTTACTTTCTTTGTGGTCCGAATCGCGAGCCGTTTGTACCGGAGTCGTTGGTACATCAAGGCCTTGCAGGTATTATTATTATTATTATATATACAACTTGTATAGATCATTAGAATATATAATCTGTTTGGGCGTTTCTTTTGGGAAACTTGTAGACAACTTGTGTTGTCTGGTTTCAATGAAAACAAGGGAAACTTTGCCCAAATTATTATTATTATTATTATTATTATTATTATTATTATTATTATTATTATTATTATTATTATTATTATTATCTATTGCAGGTGGTGCAGTTGAGGTTGGGTTGCGGTATGTTGCTGAGGGGCAGAGGGCAACGCTGAGAGGGAGGTCCACATGGCTGAGGCGGCGCCTGATCAGGTGCAGGTTCCGCCGCGCGTTTTTCACTCGATCCGGATGCCTGCTGACATTAGGGAGAATATACGTGCGGTTGCTGCACAGGCTGCCGAGATGTGTCAGTGGCGTGAGCGGCAGGACGAGGCGATGCGTTGGTTGATTGCTGGCCAACAGGATATCTATCGCCGCCTGGACATGCAGCCTTGTGTCGCACCGATTATAGGGCCCAGCACGCAGCACATCCACACGTCCACGGATCAGGTCGGTACGTCCTCGCAGCAGGCCGGGATGTTCACGCCGCCATGCGGACCGCCGCCTGATGATTCGCAGATGTAGTTTTATCTTATTATCATATTTTGTAAACGTTTATGACAACTTCTGCTTTGTATTTACTTCTTTGTTTATATTATGTTAATTAGTGTTTATTTTTATTTGTTTGTTTATATAAACGTTTGTGTTGACGCTTACACGCTTATCGAGACGGCAAAAGGTAACAAAAAAAAAACATTTATTGTAAATATAACATAACAACATATTTAGTATAAAAACAACATTTTATAAAAAAAAACACATTTATCGAGACGACCTTAGTAAAAACAACACGTTTTCTAATTATAGTTACACAGAAATCAATATTTTTAAAAAAAAATACATAAAAATAAAAAATGCATATATTTTTAATTTTTTTATAAAAAAATAACATTACACATCTTACACACCCATCTAACCCCATCCATCCCACCTAAATTGGAGTTCAAATTAATCAGACCTTAACTACGGCCCGTAGAGTTCTCTACGGTCCGTAGAGAGGATCACAATCATTGGTAGTCAGGTCTGAATCTTGTACCTTGTTTTCATGTTCCTCTACGACGCGTATAGGCCTCTACAGCCCGTAGATTGTCAAAAATTGTTCTCTACGGGCTGTATAGGGTTGTTTGAATAAATATCACAATTGTGTGAATAACCGGAGCCTTGGCATATTGGCCATTGGGTGTTGTTTGTTTATTGAATTCTAATAATAACAATATTATATGAATGTATTTTTATTATCTAAAAAATATTTATTTTAAAATTCGAACATGTTCATAGTTTAGAACTATTAAATTAAATATTAATTAAAATTTATATATTTAAAGGAATATGTATATCGACCAAGAACTATTAAAACGGATAACGATGTAATATCCTAAAACTAGATTATACTTCGGGAACGTCCCGGGGTTGAGAAATACATATTAATTTTATATATGAAATAGAATGATGCGCTTTACAGTTACATGCAGGAGAGCTTCAGGTAGCACCTAACCTAAAACAATTAACAATGTATCTCTAATCTTAACGCCTAACCTTAAACAATGTATAACTTTAATATTAATACCTAACCTAAAACAATGTATAACTCTAATGCTAACACATGTTAAAAATAGAATTCATATTTACTGATTTGAATATAATATAATTAATGACATGCCTATACATGATTAATGAATTACCTGAACACTTTGTGTTTTTTTTTCCTGTATGAACAAAACCCCACAAAAATTCTCCATTTATTATATACCAATATGGTACTCGTCGCAAAGATAATAATATGCTCGTTAATTTGGTGTAATTTTTTTTAAAAAAAAATCTCGTATATAAAGGATGTTAACGTTTAAAAATTATGGTAGGAAACATGAAAAAGAAAAATCCAATTTTTTTTTTAATTTTTTTTTCCTAAAATCAATCAATGCCACATGGCACACTTAATAGATTTTAGATACGTTTATTTGTTAATCCAAATAAATGCAATAAATTGTGTTTGTTTCGCGAAATGGTTTGGAATTGGAATTGGAACTTGTGAAGGAATTGGAATTACAAAAGAATTGGATTTGGAATTTAAACATTCCAAAATAAATTGAAAATTGTTGGAATTGAAATCTCAAATCCTTTATTATTATGTTTGATTGGTTAACAAATTGGAATCTATCACCCTTGCCCCCACGACCTGCATCGATGTGACCCGTACCGGCCCGAACCGTTTCGACTCGTACTGTTTCGACTCGAACTGTTTCGACCTCAACCGTTTCGACCAGTACCATTTCGACATGCACCGTTTCAACCCGTACCCTTCGAAATGAATTTTTTTGACCTCCACCATTTTGGCGCACACCGTTACGACCAATACGTGTCAAAACGGTACGGGTCGAAACAGTACTAGTTGAAACGGTACGCGCCAAAATAATGCGGGTCGAAAAGGTATGGTTCGGAAAGGTGTGCGTCGAAACGTTACAGGTCGAAACGGTTCGAGTAGAAATGGTACCGGTCAAACTGGTACGTTCCAAAACGGTACGAGTCAAAACGGTACCGGTCGAAACTTGTACGGTCAAAAACGATTCGGGTCGAAACGGTATAAAAGCTAAGAATATATGAATGGTTCGGTTTCGATTTGGTTAATTTGGTCAAGTGTACAAAAAATCGATAACCGAGTTTACGTTAATTCGGTTTTTGGTTTGTTTAGTTCTCGATTGATTTCGTTTGGTTTCACCTTTTTTTTTTATCCGGTTAAAGGTTTAGTTATTGTTCACCTCTAGATATTGTTAATCACGTAACACATCAATTTTTTTAAACTAAAAAACAATAGCAATATTATACCAACCTTTTTTCAATACCCGGTTATTGGAGAACTTGTTCCATACAAGACCTGGAACCGGGCACACTAGGTATGGTTTTTTTGGCTAGAAAATGGTACCGGTTCTTTCAATACGTAGTCTAAGTTGTATCCGACTATACCTGAACCGGGTATTGTGCACCTCTACTAGCTAGTAGTAATTTACTCATAACACTATGAGCATTCATTTGGGTATCAGTAAGAAGAATAAACGTGTTACAACTACAATGAAGAGGAACCTGACAACCAAATTAATATCCTACCAAAATCTTTGGTGATACTAAATTAAACTTTGGTGTCATACTAAACATATACCAATTACATAAATTTTTTAGTGAACACCTTGGTTTAAAAGAGCGCGAGGCGCTCCGAGGCGTTTTGGGTCCAAAATCCGAAGCGCGGGGCTTAAAGCGCGAGGCGAGAGCTTCACGTATGTGAGGCGCCTAGTGTAAAAAAATTATAAATTTTTTTTTATATATGTCAATATGACATTTTCTACATATAAATCATACTTAAAACATAAAACATATTCAGAAAATAAAAAACAAACTTAATAATAATCAAAGAAAACCAATAACAAACTAAAAAAATGAAAAATAAAAGAAATAAAAATCAATTAAAAGATAAGATCAGGTTTAATTTAGAAAAAAAACATGTATTATTGCAAAGTTACCGTGCACAGCACATAAAGAAATATTAAAAAAACAATAATCAGAAAAAGTATGCTTTTTTACTTCATGTAGTCTGGCGCTTTTTGACAAAAAAAGCGTTTTTCTTGGAGCCTCGGGCGCCTCACGCCTCAAGCGCGCCTGAGGCGCGCTTTTTTAAACCAGGGTGAACACAATTTAAAACCAACAGATTGAGATGCATAATTTGCATACCATGTTTCTCAAAACAATACTAAAGATATCCATAAAATGTTACACTTATCGTCGAACTAAAAGCATAAAAATGAACAAATCAACAAAACGGTATAGTCTTTCATATAAACATGAATAGCTAGCTACTCAAAACATAGCACCAAATTTGTTACCCTAAAGAAATACCGAAACAAAGTTGGTTTATACTAATAATCACCTTAAGTTTTGGTTACTAATACTTGAATTCATGGCAAAAATGAAGCATTGTTGACCATCGTTTGCTCAGTTCAGCTAGAAGCAATAACCGCTGCCTCAAAGCCTGCATAAAAAGGGGAAAAAAAACACCAAGTTATTTACTTGTTTCGTTAAATAATTGTTTTATCCCTAACAATCCACATGGGTCATGCAAGTCAAGTCAAGCCAAACCTAAGACATAATACTTTCATTAAGAAAACTGTAGTTAGTAATCAACTGCTCTATTCAAGATATGGACAACAACCATTGCAAGTCACAGTAGCTATAGTTACAAACTCCCTCCATTCAACTTTCCTTTGCGAAATTTCAAAACAAAGTTATTTATTTGTTCAAAGTAGCATTACAAAAAATAAGTATTGGACGGTAACGCAATTATTTACATATTTGGAATATAGTGTAACAAACTTGTATTCCTCTTGATGACAGCATTTTTTTTTCAAACTTGGGCCACATTAATTCATTCATAAATGATCCTACAATAACGGCCAGCTAGCATGTTAACATTGCAAGTAGTTTCGCTCCATTGTATTAAGCGCGGTAAACAAAATCCCCTTCAATTTACAAGTCACAACACAATAAATAATGCTTCTTTAGAGGGTAAAAAGTAGACATCACATGGTTTATTATGACAGGAAAGTGAAAGCACGTGAAAAGAGCAAAGCTTAACTATCTCCAATACCTGCTACGGGCATAGGTGAAACCAAACTCTCAACGAAGGTAAAAACGTGATCACATTCATCAAGTTTCTGAATTTCGGAAAATGAATTGTTCTTGGAATCATAGACAACCAATTTCCAGCCCAACTCCAACAAAACTTTTCCATCATTTGAAATACACAAAGGCATCGAAAACCGATCAAACCCAGGATCAGTCAAATACGGGACGGAAACCAATTTAGTCCAAGAATCTTTCACTCCATATTCCTTCATCACCCATAGATCCGCACGAACTCTATGATAATTACAAAGCACACACAACCGTTCCCTCAAAGAACCCAATCTCAAATCATTATAATCACCTTCATCATACTTAGGTTGCGAAATTTCCCCATAAGTCCCCTTTGCTAAATCCAAATATATTATATACCAATCAAAAGACACCTGAAGAACTCCACCCGACCTCTTAGCAGAATAATCACACGCAACATCATTATCAGCGCCCCAATGAAGAGCTCCATTCAAGTACGTAGCAGAATAATCCAACGGCATACCATGCGGAAATTTACCAGCATTCTTCCAACTCCCATCCCTCAACGAGTATATCAAAACAGACGTCTCATACTTCAACTCCTTAAACTTAACACACATTTCCACAAGTTTGTAATCATCACTAGACTCATCATACCCAAACCCATAATGATGAGACCAATAAATCCGGCCCGTATGCGCATTACGCGGCAACCTATAGGACATTCTAGTACTAGGATTCCAAATAAACAAACAAGCTTCCCCCTCAATACCTATGCATACCAATCCATTACAAGTACCGATAATCCAAACAGACTTACGCGGGTGTTTCAACGGATAATCAACCTCTAACGGACCAACCGAACTACCATGATCATACATGACATCAAAAAGATGACTAGTCTTAATAGCATTACCCTGCTTAGTGCTAAAGATTACGTGATGGTGAGCATAGTGATTGTGTCTAGTTGATAACTTAAGATGAGAGTTTATAAAACGAGGGTTTGAAATTAAAGAACGCCATGATTTGCAAACGGACTTACACCGTAACAGTGAATCAACGGGTAGCGTTGACAGAATTTCGACGATGATTTCCGTCAGAAGCGTGAGAACAGATTGCTGATTGTCTTCTTCGTCTTTGTCTTTGAGTGCCATTGATTTCAGTAACTGATTAGGGTTCTTCGTTGATTAATTTGGGGAAATGCGGTTATTAAATTTAAATTGTGCATTTATTTCGCTTTAATACTTTACATTTTACTCCCTTTATGTTTGTCTGTTTTTTTTTTTTTTTTCACGGCAAAACTTACATATTTAATCTCGTGTGTCACGAGTCGGGGTGCAAACAGCGGCGGACCTAAGGCTTCTGTAAGGGGGCGGCCACCCATCTTAAAATTAAAACTTGTAGTGTAATACCCGCGTTCAAATCCCGAACGCCCCCCGTGAAATTTTACAAATGCTCCCCTTGAACTTTCCAAACCGACCCATCAACGAGAGGAGAGAAGAAAATGACCAGATTTTGTAATTTTGCTGTTGAAAAAGATGGCCGGCGGCCTTCTGTAGTTTGTTGCGGAGGTACACGATGAAGACGGTAAGGTTTTTTACAATAAAAGATTAAAATGTAATATTTTATAGGGTGGGTATACGTTGACTGTAAAGATCTGACAACTAGTAAATAAAAATCACTTGATTTTTTTTTATCGTTTATTAGTTTAATATATAAAACTATACATAGTTAGTGGTGTTCATTTCATTATTTGTTACTTTGGTATATTTTTATTTAAATTATCACTAAATCTGATTTAGAAGTTTTGTATGTAGTTTCTATCTATATATTTTCTATTTATTAATGTTAACATTTCTTTTTATTTATTTATCATACATAAGTTTTTAGTTTTTTTTATACATAGCTGGATAAAGTTTTTTTCAACTTTAAAAAACAATTAGGTAAAATAAATTCAAACTAAACATTATGGGTTTTTAAGTATGATTTATACATTGAGCACAATTCGTCTCTAGCATATGTTAAGTTTAAGCTTATCAATTTTTAGTGAGTTAACTCTTAGACTTGGGTCTGAATGCTTAGGCTTTAGCCGTATTGTACAAAAGGAAAAAAAAGCCTAATCAAAAACACAAAAATTGAAAACTCGTAGAGAATTTTTGTTCGATTATCTTTATTTTTATATGATCCAACACGATCCGAACCGATCCGGATAAAAAAAACATTATTTATAGCGATAGACACACGCCCCTTAAAAAATCCGCCACCCATAAAAAAATTCCTGGGTCCGCCACCGGGTGCAAACGAGTCGAGCCGAGCCCGAGCTTGATTAGACTCGAGCTCGATTAACTTATAAGAGCTCGAACTCGAGATCGGCTCGGTTCAAGCTATGTTTCCAAGGCTCGAGCTCGAGCTCAGTTGTAACTTCTCAAGCTCGAGCTCGGCTCGTTTATTATTTAGGTATTAATATATTAAATAAAAATAACATAAATAGCATGCTCGATTAGGCACGTGAGCTCGATAACTGAAGCTCGAGTTTGGGCTCGTTTACTAAACAAATTCACATGAGGGGTAAATATTAAATATCAATAAAACTAATATGACACTCAGGCTCGATAAGGCTTGACGAGCCTGGCGAGTTTCACATGATAGGCTCAAGCTCAATAACTAAACGAGCTTTGTTTTAGGCTCAAGCTCGGCTCGGGCTCGATAAGGCTCGGCTCATTTCGAGCTTTTTACCAAGCCTAGTTCAAGTAGCTCGCGAGCGGCTCGGCTTGTTTGCACCCTTAGTTATGAGGATAGGGGTGTTCTTCAGGTTATTAGTTATAGTATATGTCTGATCGTTAATTTTGTCCAAAAACCTGAGAGTGATTGTGTCTGCAGTCACAAAGCGTGTGTGGTCCGATCCATATGTTGCTATATTTTTTTTTATGTATTACTAACAATCACGAAAAAATGTACAATGTTAGAAATTGTCAAGATTTTGGTGGTTAGAACGGTAGCTACACTTGGTTAAAATGAGAATTTGCTGATTCTTTTCTAAAGAACCTTAACAAATATGTGTCTATGCCTGTAATTCGATAAACTATAGTTAATTCCAACTCATACTACATCAAAAACAAAGATTCTCATAAAACATATGTTTGAAAAACCACAAATCATGGAATTCAAATAAGAGGGGACCAACTTTCTGAAAGCCGCACCTGTTATCAAACCAGCCGCTCTAGTGTTCACGACCAAATGCTTCGGACGGTTTTAAATAGGCGGATGACATCATAATCAATTCAATGTCTCTAAAATATACTATACACAAGAAAATTTAAAACAACCAAAAAACTTCAAACCAGCCTAGCCATGGCTTGATGCATGGTGACCGAACCGAGAAAGAGGCTCGTTCCTAGGTTCGACCGCACGGTTCCAGTCCAGATTTCAAAACCAAAGAAAGAAATCATCTTTATTGAATGCATATTCAATACCCTCATTCCCATCAAATTCACTAAGCCCTAAAACTTGCTCAATAACACCATCTGCATTTAACTTATCTACTAACAAAACATCTTCCATCACTATCTTTGACTCCCTGCTAAACTTAAGCCTTCTGTTGGAACCCTTTTCTAAGTCCATTCCACCTTTGTTTCTCATATTATTTGAGGCTTGTACGCGTGTTCCAAATGCGAGTCTTCTGTCACAGCCTTTTGGGGAATTCTGTTCTCGATTATAAGTAGTTTTTGATGAGATACCGACATTGTATATATCCTTAAGAGGGGACATAACAAAGTAATCCCCTTTGGTTTCTGAACACCAACCAGATGCCGAATTAAGTGGCCAAAACAGTGGTTTATCCATACCAATTTCTTCCAAATCCATGAATTCTGATGAGTAATCCGAGCTAGAAGATACAGAAAATAACGAGTGCTCATCACATTCTGAATCAGTATCAAATAACTCACTATTTAGCCATAAAAACACGTCTTCCTCCAAATTATCTTGAAAAACCTTATTTTCATCCGGCATTTTACTTTGATCAAGAATTAAAGATGCTTCTTCAATCGGATTTACTCTAGAGCCGTCAAATATTGCTTTATCTGTGCTAATTTCTTTGAAATCCATACCTTCTGATGAGTAACCCGAGCCAGAGTATGCAGAAAATAACGACTGCTCATCATCATCACTATCTGTAAAATACGCAAACATTGACTTTGACCTTGACCTTTTATCCAACATTGGACTATAACATTCCGAATCACTATCAGATGACTCATTCTTTAGCCACAAAAACACCTCTTCTTCCTCCATTTTATTACTTTGATCAAGAATTAAATATGCTTCTTCGATCGGATTTAGTCTAGACCCATCAAAATATGTGACTTTTGTGTTTAAAATTGTATGAAATGTTGATGAGTGTGCTGAAACCAATGAAATGAACCAGGCATCTATCTTAACATCCATGTAACTAGATAAACCATTATCTTTACAACAAGATAATGGATATGATGCACCATTAACCGATAACAAGATGCAGCTATCGCGATAAACTAATTCTTCTTTTCTCAATATGATAGCGAATTCACCATCTTCAACCTCACTTTCTTCCTTGAAAATCTTCAATCTGGATACTGGTTTAAGTTGTGTATGATCTTTAAAGTCATTTCGAATGCACGCCACGATCAACACTGTGATTCAAGTTCAATCATTAAGGTCACAAAGTATAAAATTTCAAAGAAATAAAAAGAAACGTACCCAGTAAAATCATACTCATAGCAAAAGCTAGCGGTAACAAAAAAGCTTCCAACATCATATCTTTGATCTTCTAGAGGACGTACAGAAATGCAGTAGTTAATTTGAAAATAACAATATATTATTAATAGGTATTAATCAATTTCCGTAATAAAATGAATGAATTTTTTTGAAAGGTAATAAAATGAATGAATGATGAAAGTTTCTAAAAATGTATTTTGAATAATGCTGGTTTGTAAAATTTTGGAAATTACAAACTATAAATTAAATATTGAAATCAAGACTGCAAATAGATGTCAATCAATAATTTACGTTTGTTAGGCAAGGAAAGGAAATTGTTAAAGAATTTTAAAACTTAGAGGGGGGAAATCTCGGATGAGGCGTCACCCGAATTGCTCAAGAGTCAAGATAATTAACCCCACTACCTCCTACGGGAACCGTCGGTGTTTCGGGTAGTGGGGGCGAGTACAATTCACGGGTTGTGGGCAATGAAACAAGCTCAGTTTACAATGGCTCCTTTGACCATTTTTTACCGTTACATTTAAAAAAATATATATTTTCTAATCTATTACTATATATAAATGAAACCAAAGTTAGGATACATGGCATATTTTCAATCCATCTAATTAAGTTTTTCCCGCTTATTTTACCTGGTTAATTAAATGGGTCATGGATACTCCATCTACTATTAAATTATTTTTTCACTCTCATGTGCATAGCACATGCACTTTCCCCCATAATTTTTAAACGTTAATAACTTTTTAAATGACATTTTTTTTTGAAAAAAAAATTACACCAAATTAACAAACGTTTTATTATCTTTCCAACGAGTACCATAGTGCTATACAAAAAACGAAAAAAAAACGAGCGTTTTATTATCTTTCCAAATCAAGAAATAAAGCATTTGTTGCAATCAAAGTCTGTTTGTTTTTTTTTTGAAAATTTACTTCATTAAAAAACACAACGCCAAAACGGAAATCTCCAAGAAGGAGAAAACCGCGGCCAACAAAATTACATCACCTCCATATTAAAAGAGTTCCAGCCTATCCAATCGATACTAACATCCTTACCCCTACTTCTATACCATAAAAAACTCAAAGATTTTACATCTGAAATAACCTGTCGCACACTACAAACAAAATTAGAAAACACCTTATCATTTCTTGCCTTCCAAATCCTCCAGCATGTCACAATAAAGATCCCATACACAATCTTTCTCTTCAACTCGCTACCGACTCCAATGCTTTGATTATGCAAAATATCCTCCACCGAGAACAACAATAAAGGAGGAACCTTGCACCAAGACGCAATACCTTGCCACACTGCATCCGCAAACGAACAACCTGTGAGAATGTGAAGAGTAGTCTCCATCGGAGCCTCGCAAAAGATGCAACCATAATCTTCGATCCGTATATTCCTCCTCTGAATAGCATACCTAGTCGGAATTTTATCCAAAAGAACACGCCACATAAGAATATTACACTTACTCGGGAGCCACTTACACCACTCGAACTGAGAACCCCCCTCGACAGGATCAAAACTATCTAAAGTCTTCTTAACCTCACTAACCAAATACTCCTTTAAGTCACCACCCCCCCAAACCCAACCATCTTCCGCTTGAGACAACCGCACCTCATTAACCAACCGGCAACACTCAATCAGCTCAGTCGATTCCTCCTCACCATCCGGATATCTCTTCCACATCCAGGAAATCACATCCCTATCATTCACTGCAACGAACCTATCCGCTACCGTACACCAACGATTTTGCTCCAAACGAAATAAAGAAGGAAAGCGATACCTTAGAGGCATACTATCAATCCACGGATCAACCCAAAACCGAATCATAGCTCCATTTCCAACACTACCTTTTATCATATTGACAAAAGGAATGCCGGCCATTTTCACAGAATGACCACACCGAACAATTTTAGACCAAGCACCACTACACTTCTTATTACAAGGAAACGTTTCCCATCTTCTACGAGACCCATGAATAGCATCAATAACATTCCTCCATAAAGCCTCTCGTTCTGTACGATAACGCCATAACCACTTTAAAACCAACGCATTATTCACCACCTCTAACTTATTAATACCTAAGCCACCACTTTTCTTAGGCCTTGTAACCGTCTCCCATGCAACCCAATGAATTTTATTAATATCAACATTTCCTCCCCATAAAAACTTCTTAACCAACGCTTCCAATTTTTAATGACTGCTACCGGAGCTTTATAAATAGAAAAATAATAACAAGGCAGGCTCTCCAAAACCGATTTGATTAAAACGACTCTCCCCGCCATAGACATCACTTTAGATTTCCAATTAGAAAGGCGATTATTAAACACCTTAATAACTGGCTCCCAACTATTAATGCGGCCCATATTAGCACCAACTTGCACACCCAAATACGAGAAAGGGGTCGAACCTGCTTTACACCCCAAAGCATGCGCTTTCCTATCCACCTCCTCTAAACCCTTTCCTACCCCAAACAGAGTAGACTTATGAATATTAATTCTCAACCCGGAGCACAAATTAAAAATTCTCAAAATACGCCTCAAAGTCTTAAAATTCCCATCCGACCACTCCCCCATAACCATAGCATCATCAGCATAAAGAAGATGAGACACCGTTGGCCCTCCATTAGGAAGACCAACCCCCATAAATGAACCAATAGTAGATGCTTTTTTAATAAGACCAGAAAACGCCTCCATAATAATGATAAACAAAAAAGGAGAAATGGGATCCCCTTGACGAATACCTTTACCACACCCAAACTCAAACGTCGGGGAACCATTAACCAAAACCGAGGACCGCGCTGAGGAAATAACTCCATAAATCCAATTACACCATAAATCCGGAAATTCCATCTGTCGCATGACCATTAATAAAAAATCTCAGTTGACATTGTCATGTGCTTTCTCAAAGTCAATCTTGAATAAGAAGAACTCCTTTCCACTCCGCTTGGCCCACGATAAAACCTCATTAATTAATAAAGGCCCATCCAAAATGTATCTCCCCAATATAAACGCCGACTGGGTCTCATTAATAATACTATTCATAACATTCTTCAATCTATTCGCTAACACCTTAGATATCACCTTACTAATAACCCCGATCAGATTAATAGGACGGTAGTCACCCAACCCAGCTGGATCCTTAATTTTGGGTACCAAAGTAATAAAAGAAACCCCAACCTCTTTACTAATCAAACTAGTCGAGAAAAAATGATTAAAAACACTTACAAAATCAGGGGCTAAGGCGGACCAGCTAAGGAGAATTGTCTGAAACAGCTGTTACTTCAAACAAACAGATGATGCTTCAACAGTTTGCTTACAACAGTTGTTTTCCACCACAAGATGTGTACAGGCGGGTTCAAGTGCGGAAGATGTGTATAGGCCGGTGAAGAATTTTCCATCACAAACACAACCACTCCTACAACCACAATATTTATCACAACCATTGTAACACCCCAACCGATGGCGGAAACATCGAGGTGTCACGTAGTGACGATTGTTCAATAGCTCATGGACTAAAAGTGTAAATATTGATACATTGATTTAATAATTTATTACATTGAATTGAAATACAACGGTTCTAAATGGCAACTAAACTGAAATACAATAATTCAAAATCTAAATATAAATCCGAAAGCTTAAAAGGAGCGTCTCAAAATAACCTGAAACATGTACGAAAATAATTTGGTCAATACAAAAATGTATTGGTGAGCATACCCTGTTTAAATAAATATAGTAGAAAAGTGTTTAGCAATTCATGTGCGGTACCATTTGCAATTATGTAATAAGTAATATCCGTTCAAAACCAAACCTGAGAATAATGACTAACACATGACTAACCAACTGAATAATGAATTAACAAGACAATGACCAAGATTCTCTCAACAGAGTCTCAAGGGGGTATACCATAGTACTATTCATTGAAATGCTAGGCCGCCCAGCGGTTAATGATTTTGACAAGTCATAGACACACCAATTAACATAAAGCAAACACACATGAGAATTGCATTTAGTAAAAGAAATAGAAACTTGATAGTAAGTACATGAGTCACCCCAAAATAGTAAGACAGTAAAAAGGGGAAAGATATACTCACAGTTTGCGTGAGCGATCAAAATCCACTTAAGCGGTCGTGAGCTAAGTAATGGGAATTCCGAGGAATTCAACCTATAATGTGTAAGAATTCTAATAAGGAAAAGTCTAAGAGTCTAAAGTATCTAGGGTCTAAGGCATTAGGGTTTGCTAAGTCGATTTGGTGAATTAGAGTTTTTTTATGATTAGTCGAATTAATGTAAGAGTTGTATATTAAAAATAATATACCAAAGTTTGTAAATATGATTTAGGTAATAACCGTAATATAACTATTACCAATTAAATATTCAGATCAAAATATATTTGTATAATTATGACAGAATAATTTAATTAATTACTTGAACTAATTATTGTAAATAAATACAATAATCATAAATGTTTAAATAAATAATTATGAATTACACCACAATCCAACAACTAATAATAAATACTTTCAAACATAAGAATATTTATATTCTATAATAAAAGTATTTATAAAATAGATTTTAAATAGTGTAAATAAATAAATGTCTAATTATGTCTAATTAAACGTAAATAAGACTAAAAAAATACAAGACATGATTCAAAAATGCTATTTTTATAGAAAATGAATGATTTCTGATGTAAGTTAATGAAAATATTTTTTCTCACAATTTTTATAAACTTATTTATATTTAAAACTGATTTAACGAGTTAAATTATGTTTAAATGATTAAAAATAGGAAAGTCAATAAAATTAAATGTTTTCTGAACCAATAATTTTTATATCAGTTCTTGATGATGAAAAATAATTACCCAAAAAGTTTGAGATTAAAATCATTAAAAATGAATTTTTAATCAATTAAATATGGTTTAAACAAATAAATTCAATAAAAATATGAAAATAATACATTTTTCAGGAAATAAAAGTGTGGAAATTTGTTTTATGGTGTCAAGAAGCTACACCTAAATTTTCATATTTTTTAGAGCAAAAAATGAATTTATAATGAATATTTCAAGTTTAAATGTATTTTATATGAATAAATAATGAGTTTAAATAGGAAATAATGAAAATAAAAAAAAGCCAGAATGTTAGTGTGGATGCCAGGGATCGAACTCGGGTATCCCTTCTGACATAACAACACAAAGACCACTAGACCAAATCTTGTTTTGTTGATTTATTGAAAACGAATTGTATTTAAATATTATACACTATTCACCTTCTTCCCCAAATATACTCAAGAACCCTAACCCTAACCTTAAAACAATCAAACCCGATTTAACAGATTTAAGCCATGAATCAATAGGGATTTTGTAAAGAAGGATCTAACTAACCAAATGGCACAAGAAAAAAAGACTTACAATCATAAACGAGTTCGAAAATGTGATGAACAGGTTCGAAACTTTGAACCGCATTTAGAGCAATTTGTTCACGTTTTTGCTTCTTATTTTTGTGGGTTTGGGACGAGAGGAGGTGCAGAAAGCGAAATAGGTGATTAGTTTATACAGAGGTCGTTTAAAAAAACGGACAATTGAAGCTTTGGTCGGTTACATTTGGAGGCCGATTACTACCCTTTAAAACGGGTTAAATGTATGTTTAAGACCATGAATTGAATAGGTAACGCAAGAGAAACGTCTTGGGAACATTTAAACGGATAAATACACGTTAAAAACCTTGTGTGGGTCTCGCCGGAGATGTTGCCGGATTCCGGCGGACCAATTCACCGGAAAAACGAGAACAAGCTGATGGGCATTTTTTTTAAAACTTTCACAATGTGGCAAGAATTGTCCCTCTAGTTTATATTGGTTAAGTTTATTTTGATTTTTAGTTAAGTTTCTTTAATAAAACACTAACCAAGTTAAGATAACTTAACCACCATGCTTTGAAACCTTTTTAAACTTAAACTTTTTATAAAAAAAAAATTTTACGAATACGTTTCAACGTACGCATTAGATTAAAACTTATACCCGATCCATGATAAGTATAAATGATAAAATTTTAGTTCGTTTTAAAATTAAATTTGAAACCGACAAAACTTACAGGGACTAAAATGGAAATATTTGGGGGACTATTATTGTCAATTAAATGAAACACGAGGGTGACGGATGTCACAGTCTCCCCTACTTTAGAAAATTTCGTCTCGAAATTTCTTTCAAGTGGAGACTACTATGAAAAAGGCGTTGTAAAAGTCAACTAGATTTTTTTTTTTAAAATAATTTCATCATTTATGATTTGGCAAAATTTAAAATAGTTGTCTAATATCCGAAGTAAAAGTTTCAAAATCTTTGACAGTTGACCCGAAGTTAGAAAGTTAAGAGTTTAAATGAGAAAGGTTTTGGGAATGTGTAACGGGTGAGGGTAGAGGCACTGATGAAACAGTCTCCCCTACTTTAGAAAGGTTTCTGACTGGACGTTATTAGAGTATGCAACAAGAATCCAATTAATCGAGAGTGTAAGAGTATACAAGGTTTTTGTTTGTTGTGTGGGTGGTCAAGAGAAAGACTCTAGGTAGACGAATTGAAGCTCACGTAAGAACGTTCCTATCGAAAATGCTAGCTATTAGTCAACAATCTAATGAAGAGGTAATCATATAGTAATGGGTAGGTTCTTGGTCAGACTCCTAGTCCGCTCCCGCAGTATCGTTTATGCTTATATATAGGGTGTACCGCAGCTAACCCACCACACTCCCGATACTTTGGACTCGTACTGATTGTTTACCAAAAACCTAAATAGAATTACACACCACCAATATGTAAATGCGTGCAACCAATATGTAATAGTCACTGTAATGAATGATGTTCAATCATGACATGGTTAGAGGTCCTTCCCTTCCGGGTTTTCCCTTTAACCGTAATGTGAATAACATGTAAGTATAAGACATGGTTAGAGGTTCTTCCCTTTCGGGTTCACCCTTAACCGGTAACTTTTGTTCACATCGTTGACTCTAAACACTCAAATTGATAGACCCTGAGGTTTACACCGTTCCCCTCAGATTGAAGAAATACTCTAATCCAAGTCGTACGTGGGCACCGGCTTAGATCTCATACGAGTTAACAACTAGTATGTTCGTTGGCCATGATGATGAACAAAATAATGTAAAGTATGACAGGGTTTTGCTCAAAACAGGAAAGAAAATATGCATACCAAATATGCGTTCAAGTAAGTATATAAGTATAGCATAAAATTCCGACTGAAAGAATAGTATAATATAAATCGAGTAAATCGCACAATTGCACAAAATGAAAGTAAACGAGTTGTATTAATGCAAATAGTCAATGTGAAAATAGTCACAAATAACGTGTTAGAAATAACTATGAATAAAAATGATGCAAGAATAAAATAATGAAATTTACGGCAAATGAATGTGCACGGAACGGGTGTATAGCCTTCTGGCATGTGATTTAAAATCTAGTAATTTTACATATATGCGTTATACTATAAAAGACATTTAGCAACATTCTGATAAAAAGATATGTCCATTGTTTTGTTAAACCAAAAGTTTTGCAACTGAAAGTGTATAAGTGTAAAAGGTAAATTTTCACAGTTTACTCGACTTTGTGATATTGTTGAAAGAATAGTGGTGATGCATGAGAATAAATTTTTAGAAATCGAAGTGTGTTTTAGATTCAAAACAGGTTTATTTGCAAAATCTTCGTAAATACACATTTTCATGTGTTTACGAGAAGTCGAGTTTGAAAAACATTATAAGGCTTATTATTAGTTGCAAATTTTTCCCGAAAACATATATTGAATACGTCAAAAGGTTTACATTTGACCTTTAAAATATGCAATAAATGCAAAATGAAACCATTTCATGAAGTATGTGTAAATCTAATGTATTTCAAAAGACCAAGATTTAAAATGACGTGAATGACAAAATCAACGTATGTAATACCAATATTTAAGAAAGTTCAACAAAACGTAATATCATAAAACATTGAGATTGTTTCCATAGAGATTTAAAACGAGATGCAGAAATAGATCCTTGAGATGTGGATTTCACTCCTAACTCAAAGATGTATTTCAAAATTGAAAACGATTATGGAATTAAACCAATCACTAAGTTAAGGATATCACTCCCAGCTTAGTGGTTAAGTTTCTTTTTGAAGGAAATACTCTTTGAGGTGTGGATGTCACTCCTATCTCAAAGATATATTCCTAAGATAAATAACCTATAGAGGAGTGAAACTAATCACCAAGGTATGGATACCACTCCTAACTTGATGATATCGTTTCGTTTGTGAAATACGAGTGTCTTCTTCGCCAAGCAAAATACCGAAAGAATATCGAGAAAGAATCATAGCGAAAATATGTTGAAAGAAAATATAAGGATAAAGAGAAATATATACGAGAGGACTCGTGAAAATGAGCTTAGTTATAGACTAGGCTAAAAGGCATTCTAATAACCTAATTCCCTATAACCATGGCTCTGATACCAATCTGTAACACCCCAACCGATGGCGGAAACATCGAGGTGTCACGTAGTGACGATTGTTCAATAGCTCATGGACTAAAAGTGTAAATATTGATACATTGATTTAATAATTTATTACATTGAATTGAAATACAACGGTTCTAAATGGCAACTAAACTGAAATACAATAATTCAAAATCTAAATATAAATCCGAAAGCTTAAAAGGATCGTCTCAAAATAACCTGAAACATGTACGAAAATAATTTGGTCAATACAAAAATGTATTGGTGAGCATACCCTGTTTAAATAAATATAGTAGAAAAGTGTTTAGCAATTCATGTGCGGTACCATTTGCAATTATGTAATAAGTAATATCCTTTCAAAACCAAACCTGAGAATAATGACTAACACATGACTAACCAACTGAATAATGAATTAACAAGACAATGACCAAGATTCTCTCAACAGAGTCTCAAGGGGGTATACCATAGTACTATTCATTGAAATGCTAGGCCGCCCAGCGGTTAATGATTTTGACAAGTCATAGACACACCAATTAACATAAAGCAAACACACATGAGAATTGCATTTAGTAAAAGAAATAGAAACTTGATAGTAAGTACATGAGTCACCCCAAAATAGTAAGACAGTAAAAAGGGGAAAGATATACTCACAGTTTGCGTGAGCGATCAAAATCCACTTAAGCGGTCGTGAGCTAAGTAATGGAAATTCCGAGGAATTCAACCTATAATGTGTAAGAATTCTAATAAGGAAAAGTCTAAGAGTCTAAAGTATCTAGGGTCTAAGTCATTAGGGTTTGCTAAGTCGATTTGGTGAATTAGAGTTTTTTTATGATTAGTCGAATTAATGTAAGAGTTGTATATTAAAAATAATATACCAAAGTTTGTAAATATGATTTAGGTAATAACCGTAATATAACTATTACCAATTAAATATTCAGATCAAAATATATTTGTATAATTATGACAGAATAATTTAATTAATTACTTAAACTAATTATTGTAAATAAATACAATAATCATAAAGGTTTAAATAAATAATTATGAATTACACCACAATCCAACAACTAATAATAAATACTTTCAAACATAAGAATATTTATATTCTATAATAAAAGTATTTATAAAATAGATTTTAAATAGTGTAAATAAATAAATGTCTAATTATGTCTAATTAAACGTAAATAAGACTAAAAAATACAAGACATGATTCAAAAATGCTATTTTTATAGAAAATGAATGATTTCTGATGTAAGTTAATGAAAATAATTTTTCTCACAATTTTTATAAACTTATTTATATTTAAAACTGATTTAACGAGATTAAATTATGTTTAAATGATTAAAAATAGGAAAGTCAATAAAATTAAATGTTTTCTGAACCAATAATTTTTATATCAGTTCTTGATGATGAGAAATAATTACCCAAAAAGTTTGAGATTAAAATCATTAAAAATGAATTTTTAATCAATTAAATATGGTTTAAACAAATAAATTCAATAAAAATATGAAAATAATACATTTTTCAGGAAATAAAAGTGTGGAAATTTGTTTTATGGTGTCAAGAAGCTACACCTAAATTTTCATATTTTTTAGAGCAAAAAATGAATTTATAATGAATATTTCAAGTTTAAATGTATTTTATATGAATAAATAATGAGTTTAAATAGGAAATAATGAAAATAAAAAAAAAAACCAGAATGTTAGTGTGGATGCCAGGGATCGAACTCGGGTATCCCTTCTGACATAACAACACAAAGACCACTAGACCAAATCTTGTTTTGTTGATTTATTGAAAACGAATTGTATTTAAATATTATACACTATTCACCTTCTTCTCCAAATATACTCAAGAACCCTAACCCTAACCTTAAAACAATCAAACCCAATTTAACAGATTTAAGCCATGAATCAATAGGGCTTTTGTAAAGAAGGATCCAACTAACCAAATGGCACAAGAAAAAAAGACTTACAATCATAAACGAGTTCGAAAATGTGATGAACAGGTTCGAAACTTTGAACCGCATTTAGAGAAATTTGTTCACGTTTTTGCTTCTTAATTTTGTGGGTTTGGGACGAGAGGAGGTGCAGAAAGCGAAATAGGTGATTAGTTTATACAGAGGTCGTTTAAAAAAAACGGACAATTGAAGCTTTGGTCGGTTACATTTGGAGGCCGATTACTACCCTTTAAAACGGGTTAAATGTATGTTTAAGACCATGAATTGAATAGGTAACGCAAGAGAAACGTCTTGAGAACATTTAAACGGATAAATACACGTTAAAAACCTTGTGTGGGTCTCGCCGGAGATGTTGCCGGATTCCGGCGGACCAATTCACCGGAAAAACGAGAACAAGCTGATGGGCATTTTTTTTAAAAAACTTTCACAATGTGGCAAGAATTGTCCCTCTAGTTTATATTGGTTAAGTTTATTTTGATTTTTAGTTAAGTTTCTTTAATAAAACACTAACCAAGTTAAGATAACTTAACCACCATGCTTTGAAACCTTTTTAAACTTAAACTTTTTATAAAAAAAATTTTTACGAATACGTTTCAACGCACGCATTAGATTAAAACTTATACCCGATCCATGATAAGTATAAATGATAAAATTTTAGTTCGTTTTAAAATTAAATTTGAAACCGACAAAACTTACAGGGACTAAAATGGAAATATTTGGGGGACTATTATTGTCAATTAAATGAAACACGAGGGTGACGGATGTCACAACCATGGTATCAACACCAACGATACGCATTCTGCCCCAAGCACAATATTTTACACCACCACCTCAAGTACAATACCATATGGATGACTTCGATGCGTTAGCAATGAGGAGTCCAAATCTTTGTTACATACATGACGAGCTTGAGCGAACCCTCCCTGTCTGCGAAGAAGACGACAAACTTGTGTTAGAGACACAATATGAGGCATATGATGAAGGATATAGTTTGGGCGAATATTGAAAAAAATGCAAGTTTTAGAAGATGAAGATTAAGAAGATGCAATTCCACCAACATAAAGTAACAAAGAAAAAAAATTCATCGGGCAAGCAAATGTACCAAATTGGTCAACTGAACAAGAGGTTGCGTTAGAAAAAGCTTAGTGTTATTGCTCGGAAAACAGGGAAAAGGTAATCAACAAACCCCAAGAGGAGTTTTTGGAAGTCGGTTCTTAACATTACAACAAATTATTAGGAGGAAGGGATCGATCCATCAATCAAATAAATCAAAATGAGGTTCCATGAACCCAAAATGAATGAATTCAACGAATTGTGGATTCAAGCTGTATTATTTGTTACTAAAATTATTAGTTAAATTTGGTGAATTTTATACTTAAATTTTTTTTCCAACAATTGTTTAATTTTATACTTACTTTTAATGTGTATAGGAGCGTTTACGAGATAGTGGATGTAGCGACCTTAATGTGAGGAAGAGGGCGATGCATGATTAAAAAAGACCATCAATCCAATTATAATATTGTTCCCACATCAGAGATTGTAAAAACACACGACAAATGGCTCCAACAACTCGTAACGGGTGAAAGACCATTCGATAGTCATACCGATAAGAGACGGAAGTCACCGAAAGGCGACAACTATCATGCGTCTAGTACACCGGACGAACCCCACACTAGTAAGATGCTAGATCTCACTGAAGATAACGCACCAATAAGACCACAACGTAAAATTAAGAAACCCACCAAGTCTTCAAGCAAAAATACCTTAGTTGATGAATTTGAGGTGTACCAGTTGATGAAAGAAGACAAGTAGAGCAAGTTTGTGGAAATACAAACTCAACAAGGAGGAAAAACTATAGCCTTGTTGGAGGTACAACGCGAAGCGGTGAGGCAAAGACAATATGATCACGACATGAATTTCTATTTAATCGCACGACAACCTCAAGTGTAAAAGTTTGGAATTGGTTTTATGACGAAAACGTGAAATAACCGCGAAACATGATTGGAAGTGCTATTGGGAAAAGGAGGAAGACGAGGACGATGAGTAGTTAACTTTTATTTTTAATTTATGTTTCTTTTTTTATATAAAATTAATGTTCTTTTATTTATTTAATAGAATGTTATTTTTAATTAAAATGCTTATTTAATAAAACAAATAAAAAACATTTCAGGATAGTGGTTTAAGGTTGTGTTGCATCCAAATTGGAGTTTCAGGGTAGTGAATCAGTGGATTGGGGTGGTAGTTCAGAATTGGAAAAAATCAGTTTGGAATTAAACACTTGCTATATAAGTGTTTTGGATATGATTATTGTTGAGAAACAATCACTAACATTGGAGATCCGGGTTTCGGGACTTGAAAATATGTTTTACATCCTAAAGCTATGGGTGAGATTATATAGGGTAAGATTGATTTATTGATCCTAGAGCTTAAGGATTTTGTGAACTTGCAATCAAGTTCGTGGATCCTTAAAGTAGAAAAGAGCTCTATATTCAGTGATTCATACAACCGTGTGGTGTATGTAGAGATGTCGAAATGTTGTCATCATCAACTGAAGGCAACCTAGCTTGGTGAAGATTAAAGGGGAGATAAAAATGCTTAGCTTTTTGTGTGTGAAAAATAGGTGAAAGGTGCAAGCGCTAACATGGGAGAGTTGGTGTGATTTCAATTTAGCAAGTATTGGTGTCTAAATGTAATGCTTTTTTTTTTTTTTTTTACTGGATGTAATCTCGTCCGGTTAAAATTTCATTGGTCTTTCAAAAATAAAGTATGGGTTTTTTTTGGTCATGTGCTCATGTCTGGTAATTGGTAACTAAATAAGTCTTTGGTTATCAATGGCTATTAATAGATAGGAATGCAGTCAGTATTCATTCAGTTGCAAAATTAATAGATCTTTACAAAAAAAAAAAAAAAAAAAAAAAAAAAAAAAAAAAAAGTGTTTTCTTTTTTTCATGTGCTAATGTCTGGTAAGTCTTTGGTTATCGATGCCTATTAATACTAGTGGGTTTACTCGTGCGTTGCAGTGGGATCCACAAATGGATTGCAATACAACATTATGATACTTAGGTTTTTTGTTGCAAGTTACGCAAAAATAATAGAAATGTGCACACTATGTTTTAACAAATATTCGTAGAAAGAGAACATGGAATTTCTCCTACCAAAGCAAATCAATAAAAGACTATACCAAGCTTAAATTTTCTAAACAAATAGGCAATCCTTTAACCAATACCTAATGAACGACACGTATATCATATCATCAATCTATCATAAAACGCCTAAAAATTAATCAACTAATAAAAGCTATAGAGCCTAATTTTACGTAATTATCATGATTAAAATTGAAAACAAAAATGATTGCGTTGAATGATATAAAAAAAATGTGCTCTGGTTAGCTTGACTTTAACTCTAGGAAAACTTCAGTCACTATATTTTAAAGTTTTAAAACTCATACTAGTCATTGTGATAACATAAATTATTATCTTTCATCACCATTATATGAAATTTGTTCAAAAATATTGTTATCCCGTGTGTTTATTTAGTTTGGATGAGTTCCATTTTCATATAAAAGTTGATTATCTTCTAGGGGCATTTAAGGAAGAAAAATGGTAAAATTTAGGAAATTGTAAAGAAACCCTTGATATGCCATCTTAACTTTGGAATATTTAGACATACTTGTTCATGTCTCCTTTATAATGTAGTATAGATATAGATATAGAAATGCAATCACTATTCATTTAGTTGCAAAATTAATAGATAGAAAAATTATTGTTTTATAGGGATGCATAAAATCTTTAATTATAAAAAAATCTAAAAATAAAAGTTTGTTAGTTTAAATATGAACCATCCTAAAAGTATATGTTTTCTGGGTTGAGTTATTCTACAAAGGCTACAAAAAATGAGAATTGTGAGAATGATACAAAAAAACACAATACATCATGAAATATGACACAATGAGCCATAAAATATAACACAATGCCAAAAAATATAACACAATGCTGAAGAAAAAAGACACAATGAATTGAAAAAATGACACAATGATGAAAATAAGAAAAAGACACAATGGTACATAAAAGACACAATGATATAACGCATATTCTAAAAACTACAAGCTAAAACACCAAAAAACGAAGACCTAAAAACTAACGTCGTAGGGGTTTGATAAGACGATTCCAATGTCGCTTGAATGAGTTCAATCGGAGTCCGTTTGACACCCTTCCTACGACTTCCTATTTTTCTTTCATTGTGTATTTGATCCTAATCCTATGTTTTCTATAAACTTTTTTTCTTTTTTAAATAAGTGTATGAATATATGCAAGTTGATTGTTGGATCAGTATGCTCTTTTAGTAAGAACTTGCTATCTTTGACACTTAAGTGTTTAGCAAGCTCTTGTATATCAGATTGTAAGCACAGCGGAATGTATAAGTTAAAGCAACACTTTTTATACTTAAGAGGAGTTATTACCCCCCCCCCCCCTTGATGATTGAAACTAATAATGACAAGTATTTATTATGAATCTAAGCAGTAAATGAGAATTAGATACTTAGACAGATTCACAATAAATACTGAAATGGAATAGAACAGTGAAAGTGTTTGAAGGATTTTTCTATTAAAAATCAATGTCTAAAATAGAAGGTTGAAGCCTCCTATTTATAGACGTTTACATACATGTATCTTGCCCACAAAGCAAGTATACAAATATCAGAAACAAGTTGCACAAGTTGCAACATTGAAACAAACAATTACAGCTAAAAGTAATAATAACCAATAAACTACTGATACAAAAGGCGGTGGAAAATATCTGATGCTAAGTGCTGATGAATGACAAACTACTGATGAGTAGTTTGTCTTCAGTACTTCTGAAGTGAACTTGTCTGGTTTGGACTTCAGAACTTCTGATGAAGTTTCTTCTTCAGCACTTCTCATATCTTTTCTTCAGCAGTTTCTTGTCTTCTCTTCAGTACTTCTATACTTAGCCAAAATGACAGAAGTGAATTAGACTAAGGTTTCCAAAAGTGGTTTCACCAATCCTCTTTGTCCTAACAATCTCCCCCTGGATTGATGAACCCAAAACCTTACTAATTCCTTATGATCTTCTTCTGTCTTGAACAATCTTCCATATTTCTTTGAACATGGTGTTCTTGAGCTGGTTTAACTGTTCATCAGATAGAGATCCTTTCTGTGGTTCCAGATGTTGAATTGTGAGCAGGTCTTGTGTTGACAGTTTCTTTAGATCACTGATCTTCTTGTAAGCCCTGCTTGAAAGGTCTCTTCTGGTCAATAATACTGTGTTGTTAGCAGTAAGTGACCATCTGATGATAGGTACCTTTGACTTGTTAAAGTCAGAGGTATAGGGAACCAGACTTGTCCCTTGGGTTGATGAACCTGAGTGTTGGATGCTTTCTTCTTCAGTAAGCCTCAGGTGGGAGTCTCTTCCTTCTTCTTGTTGTTGTTGTTGTTGCATATCAGGCATCTGAATAGTTGGGAGATGGTGTTCAGTCACTACCTTGGTATGCATCTTTTCTTTGATAGTCTTTTGGATTTGGTAGGCAAAAGTGGAAGGATCCCTGAATTGTGTTAACAGAGGTTTCTCCTCAATGTCAAAATCTGAATGAACTACTGAACTTCCTTCAAGTAGTACCATTTTGAAATCAGTTTTGACATTGTCCTCTGCTTTCTTTCTTTGAGTAGCAAGCCTTCTTGTTGACATACCATAAGTTCTAACTACTGATCTTGAAGGATCAGCAGTTTGAAACTTCTCTAGATTTGCAGCCTTGGCAGCCTTGTATTTTCGATAAGTATCCATCAGTCTTTCTTCTTTCCATCTGGATACTGAGGCTTTTGAACCATAGCCATCTGCTACTAATTCATTTATCATCTGGGCTCTCTTGGCCTTTCCTTCTTTGCTTGTGGCCAGTTTATCTGCAATTAGTTGTGCCCTTCTTGTCAGTTCTTGCATAGAGAGTCCCTTTAGTGTGTAGGCTTTAATCTTGCTGTTCTTGGTGATGTAAGACATCAGTTGTTGTCTTTTGTCTTCTTCAGCAACATAGTCAATTTCAGCCTGTCTTTCCAGTTCAGCTTGATAAGCCTGGAGCTTCTCTTCAAACTCTAAATCATCCCTTTGTTCCAGACTTTTCCAAATCTGGTCTTCCTTGGCTTTTTGTTGAACTGCCTTTAACCTCTACTCAAGAAGTTCAGTAGATTGAGAGATTGGATCAGGGGTTAGGACAGTCATGGTAGTGGTTGTTGTAGGCCTTGGAGGAGCAGAAGTTGGTTTGATTTGTTCAGTGGATCTGGAAGGTTTGGTTTGTTGAGGTTTGGAAGTGTTAACCTCTGATGGGTTGACAACTGCTGATGGTTTGTCAACTACTGAAGGATTGTCTTCAGTACTTTCTGATTCTTCATTAGAACTTTGGCCATCAGAGGTTTCTTCATTATGCCCTTGGGATTCATCAGATTTTTCAGCATCTTCTATTTCTTGAATAGAGACACCAAACTGTTTGGCCAGTTTTTCCTTTCTGGCTTGATTCTTCTGATCTCTTTCAAGGATGGCCACTCTTGCCCTTATCCTGGCTTCGAATGACTCCTTAGGTTCCCTAATTTTCTCCCCCTTTTTGGATTCATCAAGTTTAGAGGTTGAGGGTTGGGAGAATTGACCTTGAAGATGAGCAATCTGTTTGCTGTTGAATTCAATCTTGTTGGACAGATCATTAATCTTTGTCTTGATCACTCCAAATTGGTTTTTGATTGACAGCTCCAAGTTAGCTGTGTATGTTTGGAAGTGATTCTTGATGAGAGTGTTCATCATGTGGTACAGGGGACCCTCCGGGCTGCATAGCTGGTTCATGTCTATGCTTGTTTGCCCAGGGAATTGGGTAGGCATTTGATGTGAAGGGTGTGTTTTTGGGAGATCCTCATGTTGTACAGAGGATGCCACTCTAGGGGTTTTAGGGATTGAGTGGACTTTAACCTGTTCAGGGGTGACTGGCTTCTTGAGCTTGGATACCCCTGAGACAGGACCTTCATAAAGTGCCGTCAATTCAGTAGTTTTGGTTTTTGAAACATCATCCAAATTAATGGAATCATCTGAATCCCTGATGTTGTCCTCATTGAGGACTGTCTCAGTTAAATCATGAGCTGAGCCCAACTCAGTTCTCTCATGAACCTCTTGTTCTTGGTTCTGAGGATTTCCTACTTCAGGCATTAAGCCTTCATCAGTAGTTGCCACATCTGAGGTCTTAGCTGTTTTACTTCTATCCTCAGATCCACCACTGGGTGGTAACTGAGTAGTAGCAGCCTCAGATGCCCCAAGAGTCTCTAAGATTGGGCTTAAAGACTCTGGTCCACCCTCATCTCTTGGGTTAGGGCTAGTGATGTCCACATCCATGTCTGATGCTGTGGTTATGTCCCCTGTTTGTTGTGGTTGTAGGGGACTGACATTATCATATGGGACTTTCTCTTTTAGCCCAGAGAGAAGTTTGGCAATCTCTATTGCCTCTGTTTCAGAAATTTGAGGGGTTGGTTCAGTAGTTTGGGCAATAGGTGAAATAGGTTGGTCAGCAGTTTCAAAAGAAGTGTGAGTTGCAATTGTTTTTCTAAGTCTTTTTCTTTTGAATAAGATTGTTATGGGTGCTCTTGGTGGGGTTTGAGATGGATGAGACTGAGAGGGTGTTTCAGTCTCACCTATTTGAAGAGCAGATTGCTCATGAGCATGTTCAGGCATCTCAACCTCCTGAACAGCTTTTCTTTTGGGTTGGTGGGTTTTTGTTTTTGTTGGCTTGGGCTTTTTGGCTTTTGGTGGTGTGAATTTGGAAGATGTGGGCTTCAGGGGGACTTGTTGTTGTTCTCCCTGATCATCTTCTGGCCAGGTAGCCGGTTTGTTATGCCTAGAGTATGCTTGTGAGGTTAATGGATTTAAAGTTGAAACTTTTCCCACAAGCACCTCATTACCCAGTTCCCCTATTATGCATTGCATAATGAACCTTGGGTATAACAAAAACTTTTTGTTGGTATTATTATGATGTAACACCAACTCATTGAAAAATAATTTTGATGCCCTGAATTTGGTTTCATTCACTATGGAATGAAATATTGGTTGAAAAGTGGAGGGCATCTGGTCATAAGACCCTGTCTTTGGACTCAAACACATAATAATATAATGAAACAAAAGCTTGTATTTTGGTTCAAAATATTTTTTGAAGATAGTAGCATGAGAGAGAGTACCTTGATAACCACACTCTGTCATGGTTAAGTGAATATCAGAATTAGCAACTTGATCAGGGGCAGCTACATCATTCAGGCCCAGTCTTGTTGCTAGTGTGGCCGGTGTGATGGTCAGTGGTTTCCCTTTTATTCTTGAGTTGAGGGAAATGACTTCATCATCAGCCGTCACCGTCTCAGCATTAGCCCAGAACTCATTTAGAGTTTCAGTATGAATTGGTGGGTCGATTGTGAGAGCAGTAAAATATTGGGATTTTACGACAAGATCAATGATCTCATCGTATTGGGACCAGCCTTCTTGTTTTTCAAGAAAGGCCCTTTGATTGTGTCCCTGTTTTAAAACGAGAGCCATGTGGTTTGGGTTTTTGTTGATCGAATAGTTGATTTGCAGGTTTAGGTTTGAGAGCTTTTTGAGAGAGAAGGAGGGATTTTTTGAGTTTGAAAGGATAAGTGTTGAAAAAAGATATTTATCAGAAGTTTTTAACCGCTTGGATCTTCTTTATTAGAAGTTTTAAACCGCCTAGGTTAAAAAATCTCTTTATCAGAAGTTTTAAACCGACTAGGTCAAAACTTCTGATGATGAGAAAAGTCAGATTTGCCCTTTTTGACTAAACTGCTGATGAAGGATTATCTTCATCAGTAGTTCCCATTTCCTCTTCAGTAGTTTTAACAGCTGATGAGAAATGTTTTATAAATACTTTTATTCATAACTTCTGAAGGTTATTTTATCAGAAGTTATACACTTTTCAGAAATTATCCCCATACTGATGTTTTGTTCATCAGTAGTTTCTCTCTTTTCAGAAGTTTTGTTTCAGACTTTTTGTCTTTTTGTAAGTGAAAAATGAAAAATATGTGCAGAATAATAAAATAAACACTTACAAATTTAGCATCCCAAGCATGGATACTAACTTCTGAAATGTTGATGTGTCAAGGGGTTTTGTGAAGATGTCAGCTATTTGTTTAGATGTTGCTACATGCTTCACCTCAATCTTGCCTTTTTCATAGCAATCTCTTATGAAATGGTACCTGATCTCAATATGTTTAGTTTTTGAGAACTGTACCGGATTTTGAATGATGCTAATGGCAGATTTGCTGTCTACTAACAAAGGTGTCTTGGTTTCTTTGATTCCATAATCAAGAAGTTGATATTGGAGCCATTGTATCTGTGATGTACAACTTGCAGCTGCAATGTATTCAGCTTCAGCAGTTGAAGTTGCAACAGATGTTTGCTTCTTTGATTGCCATGACACTAGACAGTTACCCAAGAATTGACAACCACCAGATGTTGACTTTCTTGTCATCTTACACCCAGCATAGTCACTATCTGAAAAAGCTGATAACTTGGTATTGCTTGAAGTAGGATACCAAATTCCAAGTGTTGGAGTTCCTTTCAGATATCTGAAAATTCTTTTGACTGCTATAAGGTGTGATTCCCTTGGTGCTGATTGATATCTAGCACAGACACATGTTGAAAACATAATATCTGGTCTAGAAGCAGTTAGATATAAAAGGGAACCTATCATGCATCTGTACATGGTTTGATCAACCTGTTTTCCTTGATCATCAGGTTCAACTTGTGTGATTGGTGTCATGGGAGTGGAACATGATTTACAGTCTTTTAAAGAAAATTTGTTTAATAATTCTTTAACATATTTTGATTGATGTATAAAAGTTCCATTTGTTTGTTGCTTGATCTGCAGTCCCAGAAAGTACTGCAGTTCTCCCATGGTACTCATCTCAAATTTTGATTGCATGAGTTTCTTAAAATCATCACACAGTTTTGTGTTTGTTGAACCAAAAATGATGTCATCAACATAAATTTGAACAAGTAGGACATGATTTCCAACATGTTTAATGAAAAGAGTTTTATCAATGGCACCTCTTGTAAAGTTATTTTTGAGTAAAAAGGTGGAGAGTGTATCATACCAGGCTCTTGGAGCCTGTTTGAGCCCATAAAGAGCTTTGTCCAGTCTGTACACCCACTCAGTTGAGAAGGATCCTCAAACCCAGGTGGCTGACAGACATACACCTCCTCTTTTATCTTTCCATATAAAAATGCACTTTTTACATCCATTTGATAAACTTTAATTTTGTTGGAAATGGCATAGGCCAGAAATAACCTGATGGCCTCAAGCCTTGCAACTGGAGCAAAGGTTTCATCATAGTCAATTCCCTCTTCTTGAGAGTACCCTTGAACTACCAGTCTTGCCTTGTTCTTGATTATCATACCAGCTTCATCTTGCTTGTTCCTGAAAACCCATCTTGTGCCAATTGGTTGCTTGTTTGGAGGTAAGGGACAGATTTCCCAGACCTGTTGCTTGTTGAACTGAAGCAGTTCATCTTGCATAGCTTGCACCCAATTATTGTCTTTGAGGGCTTCCTGGTACTTCTTTGGTTCCAACTGTGAGATAAAGGCTGAAAATAGGCAAAAGTTGGAGAGCTGGTTTCTGGTAAGAACACCTGAAGCTATATCACCCATGATTTGATCAAGTGGATGATCTCTGTGTTCAATCAGTTGTTGTAAACCACTGATAGGTGTAGGTGGCTCATGTTCTTCAAACAAACTACTGAGGTCTATAATATCTGGTTCAGATGTTCCTTGATCTTCAGTAGTTGGATCTACTGAACCAGAAGTTTGAGTTTGTTCCTCAGTACTTGTTTGATCAGAAGTTTGGGGAACTTCTGATGATTTTGAAGTTGACTTGATAACTGTTTGAGGAGTCCATGGTGTGGGATCCTCATCATCAAACCTTTTGTCACCATAATAAGTAGGTTTTGATGAAGTAACAGCCTTCTCAGGTCCAAAATGGAAGTTGTCAAGGTCAAAAAGTTCAGCAGGATGTGCTGGAATAAGAGTGTGTTTTGACTCATTGAACTTGACATTCAATGTTTCTTCTACTATCTTGGTGTGAGAATTAAAAACCTTGTAGGCTTTTCTTGTTGAAGAGTAACCAAGAAAGTAACGTGAGTCAACTTTGGCAGCAAACTTTGAAATAGATTCCTTGATGTTCAAGATGAAACATTGACACCCAAAAGCCCTGAAAAAGGAGATAAGGGGCTTCATGCCATGAAGAACTTCATAGGCAGTCTTGGAATGTCTCTTGACCACAAGAACTCTATTCTGAACATAACATGATGTGTTAACTGCTTCTGCCCAAAAGTACAAGGGTAGTCCAGAATCAGCTAACATTGTTCTTGCTCCCTCTATTAAGTATCTGTTCTTCCTTTCTACTACACCATTTTGTTCAGGAGTTCTGGGAACACTGTATTGTCTAATAATCCCTTTAGACAAACAGAATTCATCCAGAGTTTTGTTCCTGAACTCTGTCCCATTATCACTTCTAATGGTTTTGACAGGTAGAGAATATTGTTTCTCCACTTGTAGAATGAAGAACTTGATGATTTCAGCAGCCTTATCCTTGGAGAATAAGAAGAATACCCATGTGAATCTTGAGTAGTCATCAATGATGACTAAGCAGTACTTCTTCTTACCAAGGCTCATAATCTTGACAGGTCCAAATAAGTCCATATGGAGTAGTTGAAGACATGCAGTTGTTTTTTATTCTTCAATAGACTTATAGGAGGACTTATGCTGTTTTCCCTTTAAACAGGATACACAGTGTTCTTGACACTGGTATACTTTCAAAGGTAGACCTCTGACCAAGCCCATTTTTGTGACTTTATTTATGGTTTTAAAGTTCACATGGCCAAGTCTCCTGTGCCAGAGATCAGTTTCTAAAGTTGATGCCCTTGAGAAGAAACAGGCAGTGTTGTTCAATACTTTGTCTTTCTCAATGTCCACTGCATAGACATTGCCACATCTTTTGGCAATCAGCAAAGTATGATCTTCAATGATCTTCTCTATCAACTTCTGGCCTTCTGGTGAGATGATCTTGCATGTTGTCTTTGTGAAAAAAGGAAGAATATCCTTTATCACACATTTGTGACACACTCAGCAAGTTGTATTCAAGGTTTTCCACCAGATTGACCTTGTCAAACTGTATTTTGCCAGAGGAGACATTGCCATGTCCTAGCACATATCCCTTAGCATTGTTCCCAAAGGATACAGATCCTTCTCTTTGGCTGATAAAATTGTTTATCAGGTATCTGCATCCAGTCATGTGCATAGAGCCTCCACTATCAACATACCATATGCTGTTTAAGCCCCTGGAAACTCTCTGCACACAATAACAAATTAGTTAGATTTAGGAACTCAAACCTGTTTGGCTTTGGGTTTGCTCTTGAGAACAGTTACAGTTTGTTTTTGACCAGGTTGAGAAATCCATGTCTTTTTGGCAATGGATTTTTCATTAAGAACCATGGTGGTATCCTTTTCAGGACCACCATCAACCTTGGTCATCAGTAGTTGTACCAAGTTCATTAGTTTTTGAATCTCAGCAGTTTGTGAAACTGCTGATGATTCAGGTCTAACTACTGACAAAGAATTTTGAGAAAAGGATTTTAGTTGAGATTTTATCTTTTTCTGAGAAAAGGTGTTTTCAGGTTGTTGTTTCTTGGGATTAAAGGTTCTTTCATAATCATTTCTGATTTGATTTCCCACAACCTGTTGTTTAATTTTATGATTGAACTGAATTCCTTTTCTGTATCTACAAAACTCTGTTTTGTGGTTGAACAGACCACAAATTTCACACTCTTTTGCCTTTTGTTTTTGTTCTAAAGGCAAATTTCTGACATTAGTGTAAAGATTTTGCTCATCAGTAGTTTTCAGAGTCTCAACTCCTGATGTAGATGAAACTACTGATGGCTTGTTGTCAGATTTTGTTAATACTTCTGAAGTACTTTCTTTGAAAATACCAGGATTTCTGTTTAGAAAGTTTTCATGGAAAGATGTGCAGTCTTTCCCTTCAGAAGTTTCATTTGAAACAATTTTTCTCCCATCTTCAGTAGTTTTGGGAGAGAAATCTGTTGGTGTTTCAACATGATGGTACCCTATGCCAAACTTAACATTTGAAGCACTCTGTTTGTTTAGCAATAGCTGGTACCCCTTACAAGAATCCACCCATTTTTCACAACTGATCTTGGTGTCAGCAAGCTCTTTTCTGACATTTCCAAGATCTTCTATCATCATTTTAATTTGTGCTTGGGTTTCAATAGCTGAGTTAGATAATTTAGAGGCTTTTTTTGTTTTAGCAGTAAGTTTTCTCTCTAAATCACACTTCATCTGAGTGTATTTTCTTTCTAAATCATTGGCTTTTCCTTGTAAGTGCACATTTGTCTCTCTTATGAGAGCAAAAGATTCTTTACAAGAATTTGAGCAAAGTTTTGTCAAAGACTCTTTTGATACCTGTGACAATGCAGATTTTGAAGTACAGCCTTCAAATGCCATTAAGGCAAAGTTCTTTCTGCCATTGTCTGGTTCTCCCCAGTTGATGTCAAACATCTTGTTGTCTGCATCAGGATTGCACTCTGTGGTGTCAAAAGGAAGACTGCTCCAGTCAACATA
This sequence comes from Ambrosia trifida, assembly GCA_028751855.1. Taxonomy (NCBI): domain Eukaryota; kingdom Viridiplantae; phylum Streptophyta; class Magnoliopsida; order Asterales; family Asteraceae; genus Ambrosia; species Ambrosia trifida. Next base: position 64,043,814 of record CM054124.1, on the reverse strand, counting down.
CCCTGAGGTGAAAAGACTTTGTTGAGAGGGTTGTTGAGGCTGTGGAGGTTGTTGAGCAGCTGGAAAGGGAGGGATTGATTGTTGGCTCTGCATCTGTTGAGCAGGCATTTGAACATATTGTACTTGTGGCATGTATTGCTGTTGAGGAGCTTGTGCCTGTACAAAATGAGCACTCCCTTGAGTTCCATTATTCCTATTATAATTGGGGTTAAAGTTATTTCCAGATTGTGATTGGTTAAAGCTAGAGTTTCTACACTCTCTAGAAAAGTGTCCCAACTTCTGACACTTGTGACATCTCAGTTTAGATTTGTCAAAACCAATTTTTGTATTACTGGTCAATCCTGGAAATTTCCTTCCTGACCTTTTATAAAACTTGTTAGTTTTAATGCTTAGCATGGCCAGTTGGTGTAAAATGTCCATTTCTTCTAAGTCATCACTGCTAAAGTTTTTCAAATCATCCATGATAAAACATAGATTATCAGCAGTTTGACTTTGGTCATCATTGTCATAACCTGGGAAAGATCTTTCTGATGAGATCCCAGTTGTTATGTCAATGTTGTCATAAGATCCATAGGAACAAGTTGGTGAGTCTTGTCCCAAAAGTGCTGTACTACCTGGTAGGTAGTCATCAGCAGTTTTACCAGATGATTGCAATTTCTTCTTTTGATCAATTTCTCTCTCAAAAGTAAGTAATCTCCCATGGAGTTTTGTACGCGTGAGGGAGCTAAAATCTGGTGAGGATCTTAAAACAATGGAGTATGTTTCCCATTTGTCTGGTAAAGACCTTAAAAATCTATGTAGCATAGATACTGTTGTATAGGTCTGACCATTTAACTTTAGCTCAGATATTAATGAGGAGAATCTTTCAAATTGTTGAGTTAAAGTTTCCCCATTAATATGAGCAAATGTCTCATATTGTTGAGCTAAAATCTCTCTGGTGTTGGCAATCACCTCTTCAGTTCCTCCAAACTGTTCTTTAAGACAATCCCAGAGTTCTTTGGCACTTTCACAATGTAAAAGGCCAGAGTATATCTCATTTGGGAGAGCCATTGCCAACATAGAGAATGCTTTTGCATCTAGCTCAAGTTTTAGGAAATCATCATCTGTATAGTCTTTTGGTTCTTTAGGAACCTCAACTTTAGTTTCAAGATTTATGTTTACTGGTTTGTGAGGACCATATATCACAGATCTCCAACAACCTATGTTGGTCTGTGACAAGGTATGTGCCATTCTCTTTTGCCATATGTTGTATTCATTTCTTACAAGCATGGCAGGTTTAGTAGCAGAACCAGTATTATGTGGATCCATTTTAAAGAGTATTGATTTGTCAAATGACTCTTTTAAGTGATGGATGTTGATAAAAAGTGAACTTTTGATCTTTTATTGAGTATCAATAAGAGCTTTGTGTCTGATTCTCAATTTGTTAGATTGATATGTGATCAGATAAACCAATGCTCTGATACCAATTGTTGGATCAGTATGCTCTTTTAGTAAGAACTTGCTATCTTTGACACTTAAGTGTTTAGCAAGCTCTTGTATATCAGATTGTAAGCACAGCGGAATGTATAAGTTAAAGCAACACTTTTTATACTTAAGAGGAGTTATTACTCCCCCTTGATGATTGAAACTAATAATGACAAGTATTTATTATGAATCTAAGTAGTAAATGAGAATTAGATACTTAGACAGATTCACAATAAATACTGAAATGGAATAGAACAGTGAAAGTGTTTGAAGGATTTTTCTATTAAAAATCAATGTCTAAAATAGAAGGTTGAAGCCTCCTATTTATAGACGTTTACATACATGTATCTTGCCCACAAAGCAAGTATACAAATATCAGAAACAAGTTGCACAAGTTGCAACATTGAAACAAACAATTACAGCTAAAAGTAATAATAAACAATAAACTACTGATACAAAAGGCGGTGGAAAATATCTGATGCTAAGTGCTGATGAATGACAAACTACTGATGAGTAGTTTGTCTTCAGTACTTCTGAAGTGAACTTGTCTGGTTTGGACTTCAGAACTTCTGATGAAGTTTCTTCTTCAGCACTTCTCATATCTTTTCTTCAGCAGTTTCTTGTCTTCTCTTCAGTACTTCTATACTTAGCCAAAATGACAGAAGTGAATTAGACTAAGGTTTCCAAAAGTGGTTTTACCAATCCTCTTTGTCCTAACAGTCCTCTATACTTTTGTTATGCTGAACGTTAGTAGGATCTCCCAAGAACACTACTATCTTACGTTTTAGTTGATAATTGTACTAAACAATTAACAATTTAAAGAAACTAATTAAACCAACAATATATTCTATACATATATACATATAATATAATATAAGAGTAACTTAGGCTCCACATGACCCTTAACTAGGACTACCACATTGACTCGAAATCAATAGATCGGCCAAATGTCATCAACTAGTCCATTTAAGTTAAAAAAACAAAAAAAGACGCGCCATATTCGTTAAGTTAACCCAATTCTTATACCCCGACATCAATTTGTGCGACCCTAATTCTCAATTCATTTTCATCAGCATCAATTTCTCTCTTCTCTCCATTCATCGCCGCCTAGGGCTGGCATAACAGGTTACACGAACCTGTAAATATATGAACACGAAACCTGCAAACACGAACACAACACGAAATCCAATCGTGTCATTTTTTTCAAACACGAACCTGTGTATAACAGGTTAACATGATAAGGCACAATAAGACACGATAAGGCCACCAAGTAAAATAATTTAACACGACAAGACACGTTAAGACACGACAAGACATGATAAGAAACACGATAAGACATGTGTAACACCCCAACCGATGGCGGAATCATCGAGGTGCCACGTAGTGACGATTGTTCAAAAGCTCATGGTACTAAAATGTAAATATCTGATTATGAATTTTGTTTTACAACATGTGAAAATAAATACACAACAAAAATTGAGATAGTTGATTTATTTAGTCTAAGTCCAAAGCCCTATATGAAGCGTCAAGCAGCTTATCCTGAAACATGCACGAAAATAAATTTTGTCAACATATGATGTTGGTGAGTACTACTTAGCTTTGTACATATAGTATAAGTTTGAAAAGTAGTACAATTCATGTGTCTAGCATCACCAAGGCATTATGTAAACACGCAAGTAACCAAACAAGACAAAGATCAAATGTAAAGATGATAATTTGAAATTGATAATGAGCACCCTAACACGTGTCACGTCTAAAAGAGCACCATAACATAAGTTATGTCTAAATGAGCACTGTAACATAAGTTACGTCTATATGTAAAGAGCACCATAACATAAGTTATGTCTAGATGTATGATTTTGTATGTAAGCTACGTTTATGTTCAAACATAAGCACAAAGATAAACAAGACACGTATATGAATTGTAAATGAATAAAAATGTATTTGTAAATGAATATGAAGGTTTTGTATACTTGTGCATGAATCACCCCAAAAGTTGTAAAAGCGAAAAAGAGGATAAGTAATACTCACCTTAGCAAGGTGGTAAGTCTTGTGTAATTGAATAAGTGTAATCAAACGTTGCCAAGTATCACCCTATGTATAAGGTAACAAATAAGTCTAAGTCTATCTAGTCTATAAGTATTTTCTAGGGTTTCGAATTGGGGATAAGTATTCGTTTGATTAATAAATTAAACGTTTAATAAATGAGAGAAATTTGATAAATAAATAAACAAAAGTCTTTTTGTAAATTTTAAATTAAGGATGGTCACAATATAAAGTTTTAAGTTTTTTTTTTTTTTAAATCAACCTTAATTTATTATTCCAGAACAAGAAAAATTACATCAAGATAACGGGCAGGCGGGCAACAAGCTGCGCCGCCATCCCTTTCTGAATAGCAAATCCTAACCTACTAAAAACGTAACCATGCCCACCTGAAGCCGAGACACTACTATTAATAACCCGCTGGACCCTAGTCAGGAAACGGGTAGCCTCCGGTGCCAATGAGCCAAAGGTATCAAAGGCCAAGGGTACAAAAACGTGTTGGTTCTCCTCGCAGGCTTTAGCATGTTTTTCTATCTTCTTTGCCTCTGCTTTCCGCACCGCTTGACCTGCTACAAAGCCACTATCCCTTAACCCAACTAGGGGAGATACACTCGTCAAGTCAACACAAGCATGCTTCCCCCCGGCCCATCCAAAGACAAGGAGATCTGCTGGTCGTAGAGTGGATCTCCCTTCTGCTGGGTCCGAGAGGAAGTTCACAAGGGCCTCCTTCTTGACTGAGATTCCAGCCCGTCTTAAAATGTCCCACAGAATGTCTCGAACCCAGTCATGCCGATATTTGAAACCGGGTAACTCCTTACAAGGAACTGCATGTTCCCCGTATTCATCCATGCAGACCTTACGGAAAATCGGACATATTTCATCATCCTAGTACATGGGGATCATTAGACGATATTTAAGAATGGCCGTGTATTCAATAGCGGACATGCTTTGTCCTAGACCTTCGATCGGGATAACAGTCAGGAAATCTTGAGCATGGGGGCTTTGCAAGCATTCAATAACTGCCCTCTGACGGGGGGGACAAACTAAAAACTTCACCCAGGCTCTGAGCGATTTTGCCAAAAAGGGCATTCGCCAAAGTTTTCTGAGGCTTTTGAGGGGCGGTGTCCTTATTAGAAAAACCACCAATATCAAAACCTGGGAGATAGTCATTTAGCTTTTCGAGGGCCTGCACGTAGTCCAAGTCTGCGCCGAAAACCCCGCTATTTCGTAGGATGTGGTCTTGAAGGTTCCAGGACTGGGCTCGCGACGCCACAAACGCATACATGCCGACATCCTTCGCGGAGAGGAGCCCTAATCCTCCCATGCGCATATGAAAATAATTTTTATAAAATTATTTTCTTATAAATAGAATATTAAATCTATTTATTTCAAATTGTCAAAATGTAACTTTAATATTTAAAAATACTAAAATTAAAGAATTATTAGATTAAAAATTATATTTCTGTTCCAAATAATCAGAAATAATTTACATAAAATTTTAGTGCAAAAATATTGAAAAATGAATTTATTATGATTAAATCTAACAAAATTGATTAAAAATATTAAATAAATGATTTTTCAGAAATAAAAATCATTTCAGAAAAGTTTATTGTTATAAAAACTCAGAATAATTTTTGTGGGAATTTATAAAATCGTTTTGATATTTTTATAGAATTTTATAAATAAAATAGAATAAACTTGATTTATTTATTATATATATTAAATAAATAAATTTTTTGAAAACTAAAAATTGTATGTTAAACTTTTTCATTAGATTAACACAAAATAATTTTTGTAGAATTATTAAAAGAGTTTAAGTATTTTAAAATGAATTTTTAAAAATATAAAGGAGTATATATATATATATATATATATATATGTTTAATAAAAAAATGTTGTTGATGCCGTGGTTCGAACCCGGGCCCTTGGCCGGTTCGTGTGTTTTAAATCACAAGCCCAGACCAGTTGGTCTGGACCCTGAGAACTTTTAATTTCAGATTATATTAATTATATAATATAAGGAAAAACATGATTTATATTCATTTAAGATAAAAAGACTAAAACCCATTAAGTGGGATTCGAACCTGGGCCTTCGGCCGGTTCAGACTTTTTGACAACAATCAAAACCAACTGATCTGGATGTCTGTTGGTTGATATTTTTATTTTGAAATAATTATAAACGGTCACGTATCAGGCATCTTCCCCAAATATACGATTACGAGCCCTAGTTTATACAATTGGAGGATTCACACAACAATAACCCAATTAATCATAGGGTTATTGTTGTGTGATCGCCGAAGATGAAAACCCACATGAAAAAATGATTCTTACAACAAGGAATTCGTGCAACACGCTAGGTCAAACAGAAAGTCAACTTCGTATTAAAATCGCATGAACAACTGATTTAAACAAGAAATTGAGGATTGGGAAAGTGTTATCGGCGAGTGTAGAAGGTTTGGGGATGTTCAATTTATAGTGGTATTGTCTGGATCCTCGAATTGGTATGTTTGACCTTGGTTTGAATACACACGCGTATAATTGACTATAATCGAATCAAATTGATGATGATTACTCGTAGGTTTGACGTGTAATGGACCGGAGATTATGATTTCATACCAAATTTGGATCAAATACGCGTTCAACATCTCTAATTATGGTAGATTTATACCACAGTTGACTTTCCAAGTCAACTGTGAAGTACAAACCAAATGATATAATAATTGTGAGTTGGGTTTTAAAACAAGAACGCGTCTAGATCAGCTGGTTAGGTTGGAGTGTGATGGTGACCTGGCTGAGGGCTCGGGTTCGAGTCCCGGCCCCAGCATATTATTTTTTTTTTTTTTGTTTAACTAAGGGGACTAGTGGGCCGAGTTCTGTGTTGGGCCGGTTTTGATGGGCTTAGTTTGGGCTTTAGTAACACACAAAAGAAGAAGTGGTTGGGTCATGTCTTGGGCTTAAGTTATGGATTTATGATTAGGTAGATCAAGGCATACATATACTTCCATAGACATATATATATATATATATATATATATATATATTTAAATAAAACCTGAAAAATTATTATTATTATTATTATTATTAAAAATAAAAGAAAAGTGACGGATGTCACAACCTGTTAAGACACATACACGATAAGATATGAACACGAAACAGGTAAACACGAACACGAACACGACACGAAAATAAACAGGTCTTAACGTGTCGATCTATTATAGACACGAAACCTGTTAAGGCCAAACACGAAACCTGTTAAAATCGTGTAGGTTCGTGTCAGATTATCGTGTTCGTGTCTAAATTGCCAGCCCTATCGCCGCCGTTTCTTATAACCCAACATAGTGAACTGCACAAAGATTGCCATCGGGTAGTGGAAGATGGTCTTTGATTAGAGCTCCTTGTTGTAACGAGATTTATGACTGTTGTCATCATCGCAACAAAGTTACGGTACGGTAACTCCCTTTTCATGTGATTTTGTTGTTCTATTTGTTTCTGTTACGTGTATATGGGTCTTAATTGCGATCAAATGTACATTAGGTTTTAGTACTCAATTGTACCGATTTGGATATAAAATTAATTTTTTTTTTTGAATAATAAATAACATTATATTAAACCAAAGACAGCCAATTACAAGTGATACGTAGGTAAACGGGCCACAAGTTGCGCCGCTACCCCCTTTTGTATTGCAAAACCTACTCTGTTGAAAATAAAACATTGGCCCTTAGTAGCTGGAGAATTACTTTGCACAACTTTCTTCACGCGATCGAGGAGCTTGATTGTCTGCAGGGCCAGCGCTCCAAAAGTATCAAAAGCGAAGGGCACAAACACATGCCGGTTCTTTAGACAAGCCGCTTCATGTTTATCCACTTTTTTGCTCTCAGCTTTCAAAACTGCCTGCCCAGCCACAAAACCCGAATCCCGGAGTCCCACCAATGGGGATACCCCAGTAAGGTCAACGCACGCATGCTTGCCTTGCGCCCATCCGAACACAAGAACGTCCGCTGGCCTCAAGGTGGACCGCCCGTCAAGTGGGTCTGTCAAGAAATTCACGGGAGCCTCTTTTTTGGCTGAAATCCCCGCCCTTCGTAACACATCCCATAGAACATCTCTAACCAGGTCATGTCTGTATTTAAAGCCTGGCAACTCCTTACAATGTAGGGCGTGTTCTCCAAACTTGTCTAAGCGTGTTTTTTTTACAGATCGGACACGGTTCGTCAACGGGGAACATGGGAATCATCAGTCGGTATTTGAGGACCGCCCGATATTCGATAGCCGACATATGTTGCCCGAGTCCGTCAATTGGGAGTGTAGTGAGGAAATCTTGAGCATGGGCCTCTTTAAGGCATTCAAACACCGCTTTCTGGCGCGAAGACATGTTAAACTCCTCCTCCATAGTCTGCATGGCTTTACAGTTAAACGCACTCGCCAAGATTTTTTGAGGCTTTTTTGGGGCGGTGTTTTTATCCGTAAAGCCGCCCACATCTACATTGGGGAGAGAGCTGCGAATGTTGTCCAACGCGAGCTTATAATCATCGTCCATCCCAACCACCCCGCTGTTCCTTAGTATGTGTTCCTGTAGCTTCCAGGAATGCGCCCTAGAAGCCACATATGCATATGCGGACACATCTTCCGCCGAGCACAGGCCCAAGCCCCCCGAGCTGATTGGTAAGGACGCCAATCGCCATTGAAGATCCCCAAAAAATGCCCCCCCACAAACAACGATATCCTCAACAGCACCTCGGAGACCTTTGTCAAAAATGGATACTGCCTCCCTAACAAAGGTCGGTTGGCATGTTCGAAGCCCAAACAATAGTTTGGCCACACCCATACATGAGCGTAGCAATAAGAGCTCACTCTGGGGGTCCCGTAACTTCTGCAAAACGCCCATGAGGCCAACCGCGCGTTGAGCCCTCTGGACTGCCATTGAGCTAATGTAATCCCCATCACGACTAACAGCCCCCCTAGAAGCTTTACCCCTGTCTGTGGTCTTCCGATCTCCTCAGGAAAAATACCAGACTTTGCTTTCATACCATTGCATGTTGGCCAAAAGATCTCCGACTTCTTAATATTAAGCTTAAGCCCAAACTGGGGACTTTCTACTCGAATGATGTCTAGGCCTTTAGCTACTTCTTCGGCCCTGCCTATAATCATGCCATCATCCAAGTACCACGCATGAAAGGGTAAGGAACAGTGTTCTTCCACCTGTAGCACCAGCGGATGCAAGACAAGGGCAAAAAGAAGTGGTCCTAAAGGATCCCCTTGTTGGACCCCTGTGTAGGCCCCGATACAAGTATCTCCTACATATAGCCTGGCAAGTTGGGCGTATAAGAACTGAAACCATTGGTAGATAGATGGGCAGCGGAGGCTGACTTCGCGCAGAAGGATTGTCCAGTCAACCATGTTGAAAGCGTTTGAAAAATCCACAGTGAGCATGGCCAGTGATCCGTCGTCACGGAACGCATTCAAGAATCTATTCGCACTGTGGAGAATAGACTCTACGCCATTGGGGACCCCGACCCCATATTGAAAGTCCCCTAAGTAAGCCGACATCTACTTCCCAATTTTACGCATTGCAACTTTAGAAACCAACCTCCGCCAGATACCTCCGACAGCAATGGGCCGGATTCCGTTATCGGGCTTTAATAAGGGGGTTAAGGGGGCAGAGGCAATGAATTCCGCCAAAATTTTCGGGCACAGCCCTCGCAGCCAGATGTTAACCACCTCAGTGATGGCCACAAGAAGAGCAGATGGCGGAGAGGACCCCTGTCCGCACAATGCGTCCAAAATATGTTGTGCTCTCAAGCCATCCCTTCCGCAAGAAGTTCCTTTAGGGAAGGAGCGAATATTCTCCAACACACATTCAGCGTTAACCTGAAGAGCATCTTTATTGGGCAAGACATGAGGCAAGTGGGGGGATCCTTAACCGGATGCTTATCAACCAAGGCTTTTAAGGTGGACTCCCCAAATGGTGCAACTCCAGAAGAGCACAAAACCTTAACCGCGGCCGTGAAGTGACCATCAGCAACCTTCCTCAGACAAAATTAATTAAGAATCAATCTAGTCATGTTAGTCTCGTGAATGTTGAAATCTAATACTCTGACCTACTCTGTTATCACCTCGATGTATGTTGAAATGTTATCGTCACCATGAACTAAATCGATTAATTTGATGTGTAGCGATTAGGAAAACCTATTTGTTTCCATGGAGTTTACCTCTATGCGATGACGTTCCTTCACCAACTCAAAAAAAAAAAAAAAACTTGTGTTCTCATGTTATAACAGTGAGGAACTTATTTCTATTGGTATTTTTAATTAAGGAAAATACCATAAAAAACACTAAACTTTCTGTTTTTTCTCACTAAAGTCACTCAACAATTTTTTGCACATAAAAAGCACTACACTTTCAGTTTGTTCTTACAAAAGTCACTCAACATTTCTTTACACCTAAAAAACACTATACTTTCTGTTTTTTCTCATAAAAATCACCAAACATTTCTTTTTCGCATAAAACCCCTTAAAATGTCAATTTCGAACAAAATTTTGATGTTTTTGTTTTAAATAACCCGGAACCGGAACTCCTAGTTGTGTTTGCTTACGTGTTGCATAGGCGGTCTATATATTTTGTATCCTTAAAAAATCTCAAATAATGAAGTTGATTAATAAAGTAAAGTACTTTACGTGTCTTATATCGATTAAAAAACAATGTTTATTTGTTATATATTTTTTTTCTTTGTACTTAAGAATTGTATAACTATTTAAATTAGCGGAACTAATATTACTTTGATTTAAACAATAGATTTTTTTGTCATATAATTTGTTACAAAAATAAATATATAATTACAAAATATCTTAAAAACTGGAGTACAAAAAAACCATATGACAAAAAAAAAATGTTGGGTGACTTTTACGAGAAAAGACAGAAAGTATAGTGTTTTTTAAGTACAAAAAAATGTTGAGTGACTTTTATAAGAAAAAACTGAAAGTTTGGTGTTTTTTTTATGATATTTCTCCTTTTAGTTACTACTTATATTTTAAACCTTTTTACTTTACCGACTACCTCTTCTATAGAAAATTCTATACCACTAAAACGGTGGCATATTACAAAATGCATTATGCCATACACTTCTCCCGTTTGTGATGAATCACATCGATCAAAAAGATTAAATTATAAATTAGGACAAAGTCTTATGGCACCCACCATATATGAAAGTTTGACTAAAACTCACTCATCTAAATTCCAATTCTACTCTTAAGGGGAACGGGGCGTCATCAGAATTAGGCACGAGTACATCATTACCAGCACGGTAATACCGCCGCCACATGTGCCGGTAGGGTTCTCGTGAACCGTTTTCTGGTTCTTGTTACCGTGCTGGTACAAAGAAACGGTCATTTTCTTGACCAATGATAATATGCCACGTTTTTCTTTCACATTTGACCGTTTTTTTTACCGTTTACATTTTGACATTTTTTTATCTTTTACCCCTATACAAATCATACATTCACATAAAATAATTGCCACGGTTAACTTTCATTAAAAATTTAAACACCACTACACAATAAACATTAAACAACCGTAAACATTAATTATTAAATAAATCTCGCAACATTCGCCATTACGCAAAATGGGTGAAGTTACTCATTTGTGCATGGTAGCAGTCGCCGCGCGTGAGTTGGATTGCAATGTCTTCTTAAAAATTAGGGTGCCTCTCCATCGTGGCTTCATAGAGAACGTTCCAACGGAGACACCTGGACCAGAGAAGAATCCACCTACGAACGAGCGAATTCTTGGAGCGATCATTTGTGCCGGTTAAATCATTGAATATCACTGATACCCGGTGCCAAAACGAAATTGGGGTATCGACTTCATGAACCCATGTGTTTCTCACTATCAGGTATGCCCTCGTTAACGCGATATCCTCATTTGCATTCCACGGGACCATTTTTACGAAACAATTAAAGTATAACCGGTTTTTGTTGTGATTTTTTGTATTGAAGTTTATGGTGTTTTTATAGATCAAACCGTAACGGTACAGATTCCAAATGGTTGCAATGGTTTAAATGTAACGATAACAAAATTAATTACCGTCTGCTTATACAACGGTTAGTTTTTTCAAATTTAAATGAAATTTAATGAAATAATTAGTGGAGTGATGCCTACAAAAAAGTGTTTCACTGAAGTAAATCAATGAAGTGATGTGGCAGTGTATAACTGGTTAAAATCCGTAAAAGAAAATCTTTTTTTAGAAGTGCCCCTTAAGGCCTAACTTTAATGTGTGAGAATCTTGAGTCACTTAGCTCGATAGTTCCAGTTCGTGTAAATTATAAAATTGTTCAGCATATTATTAAGTGTTTTATTTGATACTAGTTTTTATCCTGGGAGTGTCCCGGGTTGAAATATCTAATATGACAATATAATTAATAACTTGTCAATATATGATTAATGAATATTATTATTATTTTTATTATTATTATTATTATTATTATTATTATTATTATTATTATTTATTTTAAACAAATCTCTGTCATAAGTTATCATATTATTATTTTAAAAAATTCATGGGTATCACCTAATCCCAGGCCCGACCCAAACCCACAATTTTTTTTAAACTAATCTTAAACCTGACACAATACCTGCCGGGTTACAAAAAATAGTCGTTTTTTTCTCCGTTTTTTATATAGCACTATGGTACTTGTTGGAAAGATAATAAAACACTCGTTAATTTGGTATAATTTTTTTCTTTAAAAAATCCCGTATATAAAAGATATTAACATTTAAAAGTTATGGGAGAAAACATGAGAGGGAAAATAATAAAGGTTTAATATTTACATTTAGTAGGTTAGGTATTTAATAGATTAGGATAAACCATATTTATTCCTTTTTTTTAATTGGTCTAGATTTGCCACATCACATCCTATGTGGCATCTCTCAAAGGAGAGATTGCATAAAAATATGATATGTAGGATTAATCCCTTTGCAATATATATATACTAGCTGATAACCCCGGGAAGGTCCCGGGGTTGAAAAATTTAATATAATTTAATAAAAAATGATAAAAGAAGAAAACTCAAATCACGAAAAAAGTAAATAACTTAAACATAATCAATCTTAGTTAAAAAAACATTTATTTAAAAAGTTAAAAAAAAATCATCATCATCATCATCATCATCATCATCATCATTTAATCCCGCTTATAGCAATGCTAAGGTAGGGTCTGAGAAGGGTAAGATGTAGACAGCCTTACCTCTATCCCTAAGAATAGAGAGGCTGCTTCTAGTGAGACCCCCGGCTCGATGTGGTTTGGTATCAAGCCTTGGACATAAGGCATAACACACTTAGCAATCGGGACAAACCTGATCGGTGCATGTACCCCTTTGTCTTTTGGCTATCAACGCCACCACATGATGCATGATTAACAGTCCGTCGTTTTTAGCGTTATTTTCACGAAAAAAGTAAAATAACGTTAAAATTAGTGCAACTTTACTTTTGCCCCCCAATGGCCACACATATATACATTATATGCGCACACCGTAAGTGGGGCGTTACAATTTGAAATATGTATTAAAAGAATAACATTCAACATATGTTACAATTTTCACGTAATTTAAAATATGTTACAATTTGACTTTGACTTATATAGATGTAGAATTCATGATGGGGGTTGAAAAATATAACCATTCTAATAATACTAATACTAATAGTAATAATTATTACTCTTGTAATTAAAAAAATAAAAAAAATACCTTGTTATAAGGTGGCATCATGTGTTATAGTGTTGCACGATTCTTTCTCCTAGCTTTTCTTGATGAAGTATACCTATCCACCTTTAGAAGAGTAAAATTCCAATGATAGCATGGCGATTGGGCTGAATTTCAACATCGTAGATAAGAACCTGGTTTAAAAGAAAAAACATGATTAATGAATAACCTGAACTCTTTGTGTTTTTTTTTTCGGTACGAACATAACCCCACAAAAAATAGTCATTTTTTTCTCCGTTTTTTTTATATAGCACTATGGTACTCGTTGGAAAGATAATAAAACGCTCGTTAATTTGGTGTAATTTTTTTATTAAAAAAATATCGAATATAAAATATATTAACGTTTAAAAATTATGTGAGGAACATAAGAGAGAAAAATTTAAATTTGTTTTTAAATTCTTTTTTCCTAAAATAACTCAATTTAATTTTAGTAATTGAGAATTGAGAGATAGAGAGATAAATTTAGGGTTTTATGTTTATCTTTTTTTTTTTAATTAAAAAAGGAAATAATTCAAAAACACTAAAATCTTTCAATTATGATGCCACGTGGCAGTTTCATGGAGAGGTTGAAGGCACCATTGCACGCCACGTCAGCAATGTTCAATTCTTTTATATATATTACTAGCTGATTACCCCGGGAAGGTCCCGGGGTTGAAAAATTTAATATGATTTAATAAAAAATGATAAAAGAAGAAAACTCAAATCACGAAAAGAGTAAATAACTTAAACATAATCAATCTTAGTTAAAAAAAACATTTATTTAAAAAGTTAAAAAAATAAAAAGCATAAACCATATTAAACATAATACATTATTAAAAGGATAACCTTCAACATATAATCATATTCACGTAATTTAAAATATGTTACAATTTGACTTTGACTTATATAGATGTAGAATTCATGAGGGGGGTTGAAAAATATAACCATTCTAATAATACTAATACTAATAGTAATAATTATTACTCTTCTAATTAAATAAATAAAAAAAATAACCTTGTTATAAGGTGACACCATGTGTTGCAGTGTTGCGCAATTCTTTCTCCTAGCTTCTCTTGATGAAGTATACATATCCATCTTTAGAAGAGTAAAATTTCAATGATAGCATGGCGATTGGGCTGAATTTCAACATCGTAGATAAAAACCTGGTTTAAAAGAAAAATCATGATTAATGAATAACCTGAACAACTTGTGTTTTTTTTGTACGAACATAACCCCACAAAAAATAGTCGTTTTTTTCTCCGTTTTTTATATAGCACTATGGTACTCGTTGGAAAGATAATAAAACGCTCGTTAATTTGGTGTAATTTTTTTATTTAAAAAATCTCGAATATAAAAGATATTAACGTTTAAAAATTATGGGAGGAACATAAGAGAGAAAAATCTAAATTTATTTTTAAATTCTTTTTTACTAAAATAACTCAATTTAATTTTAGTAATTGATAATTGAGAATTGAGAGATAGAGAGATAAATTTAGGGTTTTATATTTATCTTTTTTTTAATTAAAAAAGGAAATAATTTAAAAACACTAAAATCTTTCAATTATGATGCCACGTGGCAGTTTCATGGAGAGGTTGAAGGCACCATTGCACGCCACATCAGCAATGTTCAATTCTTTTATATATATTAATAGATAATAGATATATATATATATATATATATATATATATATATAGAGAGAGAGAGAGAGAGAGATTTTGATTTAGGTAAAAACGATATATACACACACAATGTATAATTTGGAGAGGCCATGTTGAACCAACATGCCAGGTGCCACTTTGTTTCTCTCTTAAAATCTCATTGGCATACTATATATGATCATATATGATACAATAAATCTTTCACAAAATCAATAGTGAGCATTTTTTTAGGAAAAAAAATAAAATAAATATAATTCACAAATTTACTAAACTAAATTAAACATCTTCGATGCATACATATATGACAGTTAATATCCTAAACCAAAATAACATTATTGTATCTTTAATTTTCAAATCAAAATTACTGTTTCTCACCAAATATATGTCAATTATACCATATACCGTGACGGTGTCATTAATTTATATAATTACGCGTGGATGATATAAATTTTTATGAACTAAATATTTTAAAGTATCCATCCATAGTGGTGGAGTGATGGAGAGGTCTTATGTTCACTTAGGTGATCAAGGGTTCAATTCCCACTTCCAACATTATGGTTTGGTATCCGGGTGAAGATCGAATACGGGTGGCGCCGGTTCGAATCTGACGGGCGGCGAGGTTTTACCGAGTTCTATAACACTGTCGTGCCTTCGGGCGGGTGGGGCTCGGGTTAAGGCGGGGGCTGCTGGAGATCGAGTAGTCGATTCTTGGGCACGGCGCCCCGCAAGGGTGGTTGCCACACAGTTGTTCGCCGATAAAAAAAAAATATATATTTTAAAGTTCTTATTTAAATGAAAATAAATTATATATATAATAACGATAAACAAAATCGAATTTATCATTTTTTAGGCATAAATAAAATTATATTGATTGTAGATTTATAATATCTAACTAGCTAGAAATTAAGCACTTCAACATATTTGTCTTAAGTTTCTTACCTCAAAATAATAACGACCGATCGTTCATAACAATATTCCTACATTTAATAAAAATGAAACATCATATCTTCATATATATTGCAAATTTGCAATCATTTTTATATGTGTAAACTTTCCATATAACCAAAATCTTATATAAATGGCCATCACCCTCACCTCAAAGACAACCACATTGAAATTAAGTTTCAAAACCTTTTGATTTTATATTCAAACGATGATGAACCATGGAAGAAAGCTTAGTGTCTTGATGTTCCCATGGTTAGGCCATGGTCACATTTCTCCTTTCCTAGAACTAGCCAAAAAACTAAGTAACACCAACATGTTCACAATCTTCCTTTGCTCAACCCCTGCTAACCTCAACTATGTTAAACAATCATTGAAAACCGAGGGCGGTTTATCGTCGATTCAAGTCATTGAACTTCATCTACCCACATTACCTGACCTCCCTGCACACCTTCACACCACCAATGGCCTCCCTCTCCATCTTATGCCTACTCTCAAACAAGCTTTTGACATGGCAAGCCAAGGGTTTTCGAAAATGTTGAAAACCCTAATGCCTGATTTGCTTATTTATGATATTTTACAACCATGGGCTCCCTTAGCGGCTTTAGCCCTTGGAATCCCTGCTGTGGTCTTCATCACCACTAGCGTCGCAGCAGCGATTAATACCTATCATGTTGAGTGCACTGAACAAAACCGTAAAGACCTAGGGCGTATCATTGCATGTTACAACAACTCGTCGAATATTATTCTTGTTAAATCATTTGACGAGATTGAAGGTAAGTATTTTGATTATTTTTCTATTTTGAGTAGTAAAAAGGTCGTGCCTGTGGGTCCACTTGTAGTGGACCCTTTTAAGGGCACGAAACAAAACAGTGTGATTGAGTGGCTGGATAGAAAAAGTGTTGGATCAACTGTTTTTGTTTCTTTTGGGAGTGAATATTTTCTTTCTAGTGATGATGTGAAAGAAATAGCATATGGGTTAGAGAAGAGTAAAGTGAATTTCATTTGGGTCTTAAGGTTTGCAAAAGGACAAAAGGAAATAAATGTTTTGGAAGCTTTGCCTTTAGGGTTTCTTGAAAGGGTAAAAAATAGGGGTTTAATAGTTAAAGAGTGGGCACCACAAACAAGAATATTAGCACACAAAAACATTGGTGGATTTGTGAGTCACTGTGGTTGGAGTTCGGTGATGGAAGCTATGATGTTTGGTGTTCCAATAATAGCCATGCCCATGCAGTTTGACCAGCCAGTCAATGCTCGGTTAGTGGTGGAGGTTGGGGTGGGCGTGGAGGTGTCGAGGGATGGGAATGGGCGGCTCAAACGAGAGAATGTGGCAGCGGTTGTGCATAATGTGATGGTGAGTAAGTTAGGGGCAAGTGTGAGAGAAAAAACCAAGAAAATGAGCGTTGTATTGAGAGTTAAAGGACATAAAGAGATTGATGTTGCGGTGTTTGAGTTACTTCAGTTATGCAAACGTGGCGGTTGCTATGCCGGCCTCCATGAAGAAGAAGAAGAAGATGATTCAATAGATGAAAGGGCTGAAAGGTTTATCAAAAAGACTTATGAAGAGATGAGAATGCAAGGGTAGGAGTCATCATCTTCACAAGTTAATTAAATTACATGAGTATTATTAGTCTAAAGTTTTATTTATGCTTTCACAATAGTTTTTGATATTGTGGGGGGTTTTAACTAAGGGCTGTTTTCGTTTTCACATGTTTGGTTTTTAATATCATGCGTTAATTTTTAAATAAATAAACAGCCTAAGTTTTAGTTTTATGTTTTTTTTTATATTTGTGTGTTTTTTTTATTGAAGCTAGTGAGGATGGACAATGTAAACATCCGAGAGGATAGGCTACCCTCTTTTTTGTGTAGCCTAAGTATCTACTATTTAATACATGACTTTCCGTTTTTATGTTCTCCTTGTACAAAATAATCGATATCCAATATCTTGTTTATGAACTTGTTAGAATCATAAAATCTTCAACTTCATAAACACCAAAATTAGAATCGAAATTAGAGGATCTAAAACTCGTAACTTTAGAAGGTGGTGCAATTGTAATGGAAAGTAATTAAGCAATATAAAGACTCATATATGAAAATCTCTTCTTTTTAAAGGTAAAAGAAAGTATAATTGGCTTGCAAAATTAACATATATGATAAAATATCTTCTTTATCAAGGCCAAAGAAGTTATAATATCTTATAAAATTAACGTGTATACGGTAGTATATGTTTTATTTTAAGTCAAAAGAAGGTATAATTGGCTTATGAAATTAACGTATATGATAAAATATCTTATTTTTTAAAGGCAAAAGAAGGTGTAATTAGCTTATGGAACTTGTTTAGATCTAATATTTTCTTGATATCGTGCATTTTTTTAACAATCAAACTGAACTTTCATTTCACTTTTGTACATCATATCGACACCCAGACTCATTTAGCCAGAAGCTACTTAGGCCGACCCAACAAGATTATACCAAGACAGTTTATTACAAATCCAAAAGGCTAATACGACCCAACAAGATTATACCAAGACAGTTTATTACAAACCCATTCATGGATACCCCTCAACCATTGACATCGTGTGTGATGAGTTTACTAAGCCTCAAGGATTACGTATTTAATGTATATATATGTCTTAGGGTATAAAAAATAGGGCAGTTTAATTTAGTCGAATTGGAGTGTTTTGGTATGATATAAATAAAAATAGTAATTACCGTGAATAATTGACTAATTATTATCATATAAGTCTAATTAATTTGGAGAAAAGGAAACGTTTAAAAGGAACTCAGGAAGAGAAAATAAGGAAAGAAGACTAGGCAGTTACGCTATTTTTGAAAGGAAAGTAGGGGAAAGATTCGGTATAAATAGTTTTTTTTTATAAGAACGGTGAGAATCAAAGGAGGGTATTTTTTTTTTCAAATTTTTTTCCTCATATTGTTAAACATGTATTATAGTATTGAAAACTAAAAAAAAAAATTGGTGTAGAGTAATTACGTGTAGAGTAATTACATAATTATTCTAGTGTAAACTAATGTATTTACCTTAATGACGTAATTACACTAAAAAAAAATTTAATTTTTTTTTGTATTATTCATCTTGAAAGAATGTTTAAGCACATGGAAAAAAAATTCTAAAAAAAAACATAAATTTTTTTTACCCCCTTTGATTCTCACAGTTCTTACAAAAAAAACTATATGGATTTGATCGGAAAGTAATTAACGCAGTAAAAACACTCGTTTATGAAAAATCTTTTCTTTTTTAAGGCAAATTGAAAGTCAAAATTTGATTCACACGTAATTTAAAATATACCAAATTTTTTATTTTGATATCACAGTTGGCATATATAATCCTACCAAAATACAATTCCTCTACTGGAAAATTAATTGTAATAGCATGAGTTACGTAATTTTTTTTTCCTGTTGATGACATGGAGTTGCGTATTTTTTTAGAACGAATCTTATTAATATGCTTGACTTTTTTTTTTTTTTACAGCTAAACTCCTTCAATTTAGTTGTTAGTGGGTATTAAACTCGTGACCTCCATAATTACCACCACACCACACCACACAACAAGGGATATGTTTTTTTTTTTTAAGATAAACTTAATTAAAAAAACGCCACGGACGCAACAAGGGATATGCTTAACTAGTTAATCCTAATGGATACACACTCGATAGCTTTTCAATTTCTCACATTGAAAGCAAACATAACCAAATACCAAAAACCTCTTTTTCGCAATACAAAAACAAACTTCAAGCCAAACATAACCAAATACCAAATCAATGAAACATTCAACAACGAGAAATCACTTGTTACAACACATCATCAAACATGAATGAACATGGCATTATAATATAATCGATCATGAATCTCAGAATCTATATATTTACACAAAGTGAGTTTTGTGAATCAGTTAAGTTTTATAACAAGTTAGTTTTATAAAAACATTTGAGTAAAAAAAAAAATCTAGAAGGAACCTTGTATAAGAAAATGATTAATAAGTAAAATGGGAAATTGACAAATCTAAATCCTTCCAAGCAATGGCAAAAGGGAAAATCACTCAAATAAACATTAAACTCCTCTAATTACAAAATAAACATGCTTGGCGGCTAAATTCCAGAGGGTTCACGGAAAACGATAAGACCAGTAATTGACACTTGTCTCCGTTTAAAACTATGAGCCCCAAACTTTAAAGCAATTAAAAATGTACACATATCCCAAACTCTGAAACGGCTAATATTTTGCAACTATAAACTTCAACCGGCTAAGATCTAGCCTAAGGGGCTGTTTGGCAACATCTGAATGGTTAAGTGCTGAACCAGTAAGAGGTCTGAATGGTTAAGTGCTGAATCATTAAGTGTGTTTGGTTGAACACCCGAATATAAAAAAAATATCACACAATATAATACACTTTCCCCAAACCACCCACCCTTACCCCTCGTGAGTTGTCTGCAACACACACACACACCCCTCTTTACATCATCATCATCATCATCAACCACATAAATCAACCACATAAATCACCCACATAAATCACCCACCCTTACATCATCATCATCAACCACATAAATCAAGTCAGAGGAGGAGAGGAGGAAGGGTGGAGGCGGCGGAGGTCAGAGGAGGAGAGGAGGAAGGGTGGAGGCGGCGGCGCAGGTGGCTGAGGGAGGAAGGGAGGAGGCGGCGGTGCAGCAACAAGACACACAAACTTCATCTCTGAATGGTTCAGACTTGTGCCTATCTCTGAATCAGTCAGAGCTCCATTCAAAGGCTGCTTCAATTCAGAGGCTCGCGCCAAACGCCCTCACCTCTGACCGAATCAGAGGCTCCCCTCTAAATGAATGATTCAGAGCCTTTCCAAACAGCCCCTAAATCTTTAAACTTTTCTGACACATTTTGAAACAAGTGACACGAAACCTTAGCAAGCCCCTAAACCTTAGCCATGTTTAGCCTTTATAATTTAGTCTCCCCTAAAGTGTATAACAGTTTCAATAAAAAAATCTTAAATAAATTTAGCCCCCTAAAGATTAACCATTTTCAATAAAACTCTCAAAGCTTTAGCCATTTCAATAAAAAATCTAAATTTAAACCCCTATATATTAACCACTAAAGGTGAAGCCTCTAAACCTTAGCCATGTTTAACCCTTATAATTTAGCCCTAAAGTATATAGCAGTTTCAATAAAAAAAAATAATCCTAAATAAATTTAACCCCCTTAAAGATTAGCCATTTTCAAATAAAACTCCCAAAGCTTTAGCCATTTCAATAAAAAAATATTTTAAATTTAACCCCTATATATTAGCCCCTAAAAGTTGAAAAGGCACATGGTGTAGTGTAGGTTCTTGATTGGGTGGATATCACAGCTAGTGTTTAGCCGAGCCGATTGAACACATGTAATAAATTGACATAGTCTTGTAATAAGTGAACCCCCTAGAATTTAGCCGTTAAACATGCTTATTTTGGTAAGGGCATCAGGGGTGTTACTAGTGTTTTTTCCCTCCTTTACTGATTTTAACCAATCCTGCTTTGCCACATTACTTCACTGATTTACTTCAGTGAAACACGTTTTTGTATGCAGCACTCCACTAATTCTTTTATTTATTTTCATTTAAATACCCAAACTTTTTTTTTACATTTTTATACGGTTTTAACATTTAATTCTACTATTTCAACCGTCTCACCAAACGGTCAGCCAAATTTAATTGTTTATCTTGGAAACTGTCGAGTAAATTGAATTAACTCACCTAAACGGTCAGCGAATTAATTCTAACAGTACCACCGTCGTTGTATATAAAGTGATCAAACCGTGGGGTTAAAAGCCACAATTTACCACAGTTTAAAAAACCAAACACACAAAAAATGAACCCGTGGACCGACGAGGAAGAGATGACCCTTGTGGTTTGCCACAAGGATGCGTCGAATGACCCTGAGGTTCAACAACTCCCAAGGGAAGAAGGGTCCAACTTCCCCCGGAGGGGTTTTGGGCTCGGGTGTTTAGCGACTTCATCGAACACGTTGGCACCAACACCACCAAGACCGTCCAAGACCTCCAGCTCAAGTGGGCCGACCTCAACATCAAGTGTGAGAGGTGGACCACCCTATACGAGCAAACGGTGAGGGAGGATCCGGAGCTTGATGAGGAGTTGGCTATCGGCTTCACTAACTATGAGTATGAGGCGCGACACAGCAACGATTTCGACCATGTCGAAGCATGGCGATTGTTGCGCCAACTTTAAGTTTTTTTCTATGTTTTAATGTATTTTTTTATGTTTAATATTTATGTTTTAATGAAATGTTTTTTATTTATATTAGACGGTAAACATATAAAACAAACGGTAAAAATAAAAAAACACTAAAACACACGGGAGGTAAACTGAAAATTTTGCATTTTATAAAAAACAACAAAACAACCGGTACCAGTAGGGCTGTAAACAAACCAAACGTTCGGTGAATAGTTCGTAAACCGTTCGGCAGGAAGTTCGTTTGTGTCCGTTTGTTTAATAAATGAACGAACACGAACAAATGTCTCGTTCGTTTGATTGCGTTCGTGAACGTTCGGCAATGTGTTTGTTTACGTTCGTTTATTTATATCCGTTCGTGTATGTTTGTTTATGTTTGATCACTAGTTAAAACTTAGGATAATTATGAACTTTTGAATTAGGAATATCATGTATTCATGCCTATGCCTAACTAATTTTAGATAATTATGTCTAAGTTGGTACAATTTGACTTATCGATATCATCTAGTAGATGTACTTTGTCTAACAGTTAATATTAACAATGTTTTTTAGCTAGTTGCATATTAAATGTTTGTTTGTGTTCAAGACCCATGTTCACGAACAGTTTGCAAACAACTGAATTTCTTAACAAACAAACACAAACATAAAATTATGTTCGTTAGTGTGTTCGTGAACGGTTCGTTTGTCTAAGAAACCTTAACAAACAAACACGAACAAAGCCTTGTTCGTGTTCGTTTGGTTCGTTTACAGCCCTAGGTACCAGCACGGTAAACAGAACCAGCAAAACGGTCCACGGGACCACTACCAGTGTGGATGGCGGCGGTGTTACCGTACTGGCAGTTGATACCCATGGACAATTCGGGTGACGCCCTGTCCCCCCCTAATTTGAGAAGGTAATGTTTATTTAAGTGATTTTCCTATAACAAAATAAATACTTTTCTCAATGTTTGAGTAAAAAAATCTAGATGTATCCTTGTTTACTTGGTCAAAGATCAATCTCACTCAATTACAAGTACTTTTCTCAATGTTTGTCGGTGTTATACTTGCTGCAAACGACATTTTTTTTTGAGGGTCAAACAAACATTTTATTCACAATAAAAGGGTTAACAACTCATTAACCCCCACCAAACAATTACACACCAGTACATCATTCAAACACCCAAACAAGTTACATCAAAAACACACCATTGCTCCCATGAGAAACATGTCGCATAATCTCTTCCTTGATTCCAAATAAATTTGGTTCCTTCCGACTAAAGAACAACTCGTTCCTGGACTTCCATATACTCCACAGAGCCCCACTAGAATAATCGAATAAATCAGCGCCTTCCATTTTCTAGAGCCCCTAGTCAACTTCCACACATTTATCAAATCCTTTGCATCAAAGGCGTATAGACCAGACACTTTGCACCATTGGGAACTAAAGTCCCACACACTAATTGCAAACCTGCATTCGACAATCCACCTCACCACAAGATCTGCACATTGTCGGACCAACGTTAACACCCCTTCTAACAAGCGCGTCAAGAGTTGGTAATCTGTCCAAAAACAACCTCCACGCCATGAAGTTGACCTTAATTGGAACCCACTTATTCCATGTAAAGTCCGCGACTGGGCATATCAGGGCCTCCTGACCCATACCCATCTTTCATTCTCTCTCCTAGCTCTAGCTATTTCAACAACTTTCTACCAAACAGTTTGATTGTTCACCCTTGCAAACCTAAAAAACAAATATTTTCCCCACCTTGGTGTGATGGTATGGGAGTTGGTGTTTCCTAACATAGGCTGGAGTTCGCGCCTCACAAGAGGCAAAAGGGGGTGTATTTTCAGAGTAATTAATATAACGATTAACATTTAGCCGTTCAAAAAAAAAAAAAAAAAACAAAAAAAAACAAAACAAAACAAAACAAATACTTCCATACTTGAGAGGTGGTTATATTTATCCATATTTCCTAAACTCAAGTTTCTTACGGAAAAAAAAAATCATAAGTCTCCAGGCAAACTGTACCATTTCATTATACTTGAACTCATAGCAACAATGAAGCACCTTTGACCATCTCTTTTGCTCGGTTCAGGAAGAAGCAATAACCGCTGTAGTAGCCTCAGAGCCTGCATTAATAGGAAAAACCACCAAGTTATAAACTTTTTTCTTTAAATAATTGTTTTGTCTCTAACAATATGCATGGGTCATGCAAGTCGAGCCAAACCTGAGACATAATATTTTCATTAACCAAATTGTAGTTGGTACATAGACTAATACTATTCAAGATAAAGACAAGAACCATTGCAAGTTCACACTAGGGGTTGTTATATAAACTATCTACACACTGCTTCCATTCAACCTTCTTTAGCAAATTTTCAAAATAAAGTTATATATTTGTTCAATGTAGCAATACAGAACATACGTAAGTATTGAACTTCTCTAATATTAGCAAACATGTATTCTCTTAATGAACAACAATTTTTTTTTCAAATCTGGAGCGCAAAAATCCATTCATAATTGTTCCTACAATAATAGCCCGGCTATTATGCTACCATTGCAACTTGCAGGAAGGTGAAAGCAAGTTAAAAGAGCAAAGCTTAACTATCGCCAATACCTGCTGCGGGCATTGGTGAAACCAAACTCTCAACAAAGGTAAAAACGTTATCACAGTCACCAAATTTCTGCATTTCGGAAAATGAAATGTTCCTGGAATCATAGACAACCAATTTCCAGCCCAACTCCAACAAAACTTTTCCATCATTTGAGATACACAAAGGCATCGAAAAGCGATCAAGCCCAGGATCAGTCAAATATGGGATGGAAACCAATTTAGTCCAAGAATCTTCATCTCCATATTCCTTCATCACCCATAGATCCGCACGAATTCTACGGTAATTACAAAGCACACACAACTGTTCCCTCAAAGACCCCAATCTCAAATCATTATAATCACCTTCATCATACATAGGTTGCAAAATTTCCCCATAAGTCTCATTCGCTAAATCCATATATATTATATACCAATCAAACGGCCCCTGACCAACTCCATTCGACCTCTTAGCAGAATAATCAAATGTAACATTATTATCAGCACCCCAATGAAGAGCTCCATTCAAGAACGTAGCAGAAAAATCCAACGGCATACCATGAGGAAACGTACCAGCATTCTTCCAACTCCCATCCCTCAATGAGTATATCAAAACAGACGTCTCGTACTTCGACTCTTTAAACTTAACACACATTTCCACAAGTTTGTAATCATCACTAGACTCTTCATACCCAAACCCATAATGTCGAGACCAATAAGTCTTGCCCGTATGATCGTTGCAGGGTAATCTTTTCGACATTCTAGTACACGGGTTCCAAATATACAAACAATCTTCTCCCTCAATACCTATGCATACCAATCCATTGCAAGTCCCGATAATCCAAACAGACTTACGCGGGTGTTTCAACGGAGAATCAAGCTCTAAAGGACTGATGGAATTATCATACATCACATCATAAAGATGACTAGTCTTAAGAGCATTTCCCAGCTTAGTGCTAAAGATCAAGTGATGGTGAGCATAGTAGTTGTGTCTAGTTGATAACTTCAGATGAGAGTTTATAAAACGAGGATCTGAAATTAAAGAACGCCATGATTTACAAACAGACCTGCACCGTAACAGCGAATCAACGGGTAGCCTCGACAGAATCTCGATGAGTTGGTTACTTTTTTCGGCTCCTGCATTAATAGAGAAACATCACGAATTGGTTAGTTTTTTCTTTAAATAATTGTTTTGTCCCTAAATCGACATGGTCATGCAAGTCAAGCCAAACGCTCAAACCTAAGACATGATATTTTCATTAACAAAACGGTGGTTGGTACATCAACTAATACTATCAACTGCTCTATTCAAGATAGGGACAAAAACCATTGCAAGCTCACAATAGCCATTGCTATATAAACTAGTTAAACACGGCTTCCATTCAACCTTCCTTTCCAAATTTTAAAAATAAAGTTATATATTTGTTCAGTGTAGCAATACAAAAAATATGCAAGTACTGAACTTCTGTAATATAGCAAGCTTGTATACCTCTTAAAGACAACATTTTTTTACAAATTTGGAGCGCATTAATCCATTCATAAATGTTCCTGCAATAACAGCCTGCTAGTATGCTACCATTGCAACTAGTTTTGATACACCGTACCCGTATGGTAAACAAAATTTCCCGTAAATCACAAGACACAACACAATATACATGGCTTCTTTAGTGGGAAAATAGAGGTGTATATAATTTTTTTTTTTTGGGTAAAAGGTGTATATAATATTGTTTAGTGCAACTCACAGGAAAGTGAAAAGTGAAAACAAGTTAAAAGAGTAAAGCTTAAGTATCTCCAATACCTGCTGTGGGCATAGGTGAAACCAAACTCTCAACGAAGGTAAAAACGAAATCACATTCATCAAATTTCTGAATTTCGGAAAATGAATTGTTCTTGGAATCATAGACAACCAATTTCCAGCCCAACTCCAACAAAACTTTTCCATCATTTATAATACACAAAGGCATCGAAAACATATCAAGCCCAGGATCAGTCAAATACGGGATGGAAACCAATTCAGTCCAAGAATCTTCCACTCCATATTCCTTCATTACCCATAAATCCGCACGAACTCTATGATAATTACAAAGCACACACAACCGTTCCCTCAACGACCCCAAACTCAAATCGTTATAATCACCTTCATCATACATAGGTTGCAAAATTTCCCCATAGGTCCCCTTCGCTAAATCCAAATATATTATATACCAATCAAATGGCCTCCGAACAACTCCATCCAACCTCTTCGCAGAATAATCACACGCAACATCATTATCAGCACCCCAATGAAGAGCTCCATTCAAGTACGTAGCAGAAAAATCCAACGGCATACCATGAGGAAACCTACCAGCATTCTTCCAACTCCCATCCCTCAACGAGTATATCAAAACAGACGTCTCATACTTCAACTCCTTAAACTTAACACACATTTCCACAAGTTTGTAATCATCACTAGACTCATCATACCCAAACCCATAATGCTTAGACCAATAAATCCGGCCCGTATGCACATTACGCGGCAACTTATTCGACACTCTAGTACTAGGATTCCAAATAAACAAACAATCTTCTCCCTCAATACCTATGCATACCAATCCATTACAAGTACCGATAATCCAAACAGACTTACGGGGATGTTTCAACGGATAATCAACCTCTAAAGGACCAACGGAATTATCATTATCATATATCAAATCATAAAGACGACTAGTCTTAAGAGCATTACCCTGCTTAGTGGTAAAGATTAAGTGATGGTGAGCATAGTGATTGTGTATAGTTGATAACTTGATGTGAGAGTTTATAAAACTAGGGTTTGAAATTAAAGAGCGCCATGATTTGCAAACAGACCTGCACCTTAATAGTGAATCAACGGGTAGCCTTGACAGAATTTCAACGATGATCTCCGTCAGAAGCGTGAGAACATATTGCTGATTGTCTTCTTCTTCGTCTTCGAGCACCATTGTTACGGAGCTAGGGTTTCAGTGATTGAGTGTAGAAAATATGCATAAAGGGTTTCAGTGTCGAACCAATTTTATTTAATTGGTTTCAGTGGAGATTTTATGATGTGAAATTGTGCTTTAGCCTATTTTTTATTTAATTTATTTAAGTAGAGTTTAACCAATTTTAAATTTAATAATGTGTTGAGACATATAATACGATATATTCAAAAAAATAATATAATAAATTTTTACGACCCGATCCAGTTTTATATGGTTGGTTTTCGATATAAACCAGAACCAAATTGTTCGCTAAGGTTTGAAAAACCGACCGACCGCAAGTTAAGTAGAAAACCCAACCGTGAAATCAAACTAGTGACCGGTGGAACGGTTTCACAGTTTCAACTCGAACAATGAACGCCCATATTGGGGATAAATGATATTAGCTGGCGTATTGATCTAGAGCTTGTGAGATACCCTCAAGAGATGTCCTCCTGCCATATATAAGCATGGTTGGCGGACCTTACTCTTTAATCATCCTTTAACTTTTTTAAAATAACGAAATTCACCTCTCAAATTTCTAGTTTGACAAAAAATCAACGTTCTGGCTTGACATAAATGGCTCTCTACTTTTTAACTTGATAAAAAAATGTCGTCTTGCTTTCTAACTTCTTTATACCCCTTAAACTTTTGACAAGTAACCCATTCTACACCAAACCTTTCTATAATGTCAAAAGTGACCATCTAACTTTGCAAGTGTCACTTTGACCCCCTCGAGTTTCTGAAGTTATGAGCTCATCGTAAAAACTAATTTCTTACGTTTTTATACTTATGGATCTGTTGGTATAAAGTCGAGTTAATTTTTCTTGAAAACGAGTCAGGTAAAATATAACTGATATACGTTAAAATATACATATTTAAATCCCCGATTAAACTCCCAAATTACGCGTTTTCGACCATAATTGCACGAATTCGGTACTTAACCGCTTCATATTTTATTTCAGGTCTTAAATGACGTCCCACGAACAAAGTCGAAGAAACCGGGTGAAAAACGGACAAGACGGAAAGTTTCTGCAAAATCAGCCAAGTCTGGAAATAGTGCACGGCCGTGCACCCCAGGTGCACGCCCGTGCGGACTCAGTCTACCCGGACACAGAGGAGCTGCACTGCCAGTGCGACCTGGCGTGCAGCTGTTGTTCTCGGGCACCCTGATCAGCACTGCCGTGCGGGTGCCCGTGCGACTCAAGTTCCCGGGTGCACTGCCAGTGCACCAGGCAGTGCACCATCAGCACTCGGCCACAACCAGACCCGCACGCCCGTGCACCTTAGGTGCACGGCCGTGCGGAATATCTAGATATTTCCAGGAACAGCCACTTGCCCACTTGCCCACTTGCACGTCAAATCAAGTTAATCGAGTGCACGGCCGTGCACTTTATGCGCACGGCCGTGCCAAAAATCAAACTTTCTATAAAAACAGAGCAGAACCCACTGATCAAATATTGGATCTTTGGGGGGCGATTTCTGGCGATTTTCAGGGCTAACGAAGTGCTGCATAGGCGTGGAACAAGCTCGGGAATCCATCCGTTCCATCCTTCATCATCCAATCCATCTCTTTAGCAATCTTATGGTTTGATCCTTTAAGCTTTCTTAGATCCAAATCTGATTTTGTTTGCTACATTGATGTTATTTTAGTTAATCGTACGCCTACGGGCAAGAACATTAGTAGTAGTTAGTAGTTAAAACAATCATTTGCGTGAAATCAAGTTTTGTATAAATTTGGCGTTTTTCATGTTTGAATCTTGATGATCATAATGCAACCTTGTTTCGTTGTTGATAGATTTGTAGTTGTGTTCGGATGACTTTGATGATTATCGAATGTGTTAGGCGGATTACTTGTTGAGAAAACCGTCCGTTTAATCGTCCGGTAGTAAACTAGTTAACTTGTTAATAAAGTTTACACCATGAAACTGTAACCGGGTATTGGTTTGGTTAAAGTCACTCGGATAATGATTATAAATGTTTACCGGCACGTAAAAGAGTTTAAAAAGCTTAATGGTGTTGTTATTAATCTTTGACACGGTTAATGTTTACCGGCACGTAAAAGAGTTTAAAAAGCTTAATGGTGTTGTTACTAATCTTTGACGCGGTTAATGATCTTTGCTAGTTATTTTGGTAGAAATAGCGATCTTAGTAGATTTGTGTTCAAAGTTAGTAAAATGGAATAGGTTGTGAAATGCTCTACTTTATGCTAGTCTCGGTGGTCGTATTGTGTATTCGGTATTGCTTTCCTTTGCTAGTGCGGTTGAGGACTCCCGAAAGGTGATACTAACCCTTCTTTAAAGATTCTCATGAGATCATATCAGCTGCGCGCTAATAAACGACTTGAGGTGGCTAACGTGTGTATTCGCGTTAGCTTTCCATATGGTTGTCATGTTAGGATGCCCGAAAGGGACACTAACTGTCGGAAAATGGGAATGTTGATCACGCCTTTATTTCTTATATAGATGACATGCTAGGATTGGCGTATTACAGCTTATATAGTTATATTTTCTATTTGGAGTCGTAGTTAAGTTATTTACACGTTTTAGAATTAATTTAGTCTTAAACAAAACTCAAACTTATCTTTTCCTACTGGTAAATCGGGGACAGAGTTTTAGTACAATTGCTCCGCGCGCGTCCATGGATCGATATCTGGTTCTTATCTGTACGTTACTACATATATGACAGGGTACACTTGCCCTATTGTGTGTGTTTTAATATTAAGGTCTAAACCATTTTTATAAATATTAAAGCAAAACGTGTGTTAAAATCCATTGTAAAATATGTATAGTTACGCACACGTCAAGTTTTTGGCGCCGTTGCCGGGGACGCGACGAGCTTTAGGAACGAACCGAGTCAACTTTTTACCAGTGTACATGCTTGTGAATACTTGTTTATACTTCGTTAATTCGTTATTTCATTCATTGATTTGCATATATGATTATTTTTATTAGATTTATCTGTCTGTTGATATATTGGATTAATTTTAGATTGGTTTATAGGTTGCATATAGATTCGTTTATTTATCTGCTTATAGGATTGTTTGATTCGATTTATCGTTCATTAGGATGTTGATAGATTTAATTTATTGAATATTGGATTAATTGGTTTGTCTATGAATTTGATTTGTTCGTTATTTGATTAATTAGATTTATTTGTTCGTATTTGGACTAATTATTAATTTCATTCTTTGTATGGTTTTAGGCTTAGTCTGCTTATTTCTGTTCATTTTATTGATTCTATTTGTTTATATTTGATTTGCTTGAATATATTTGCGCTCAGTTATTATCGCATGAATTTATTGATTCTTTATTTCATTTATTTATTTTTCTGTCTTTTATCGCCTTTTTGGGTTTATCATATATTCGCCTGTTGCAACTATATCATTCTTACATGCAGGTTGATGTCCACAAACCCTGGGTCTTCTGGTGATCTTTCTGACGAGGAGCTAAGGCGCCTGAGGAGAAGCGAGCGGATTAGACTTCATAAATTGCGTCTTGTTTCTGATATTCTTATTGCTGCTCCTATTGTTGAGGTCCCAATTGAGGAGGCGAGGCACGATCTGGCCGACGACAACGGGTCGGACGCCCACAGCGACATTATCATGGCGGATGACGACATTCCGCTGAATGATAGTGGTCGTCCAGGAGGAGATGGACTCGCGCCGAGTATTGTCCGTCCGGCTATTTTGGCGGACCATTTCGAGATCAAATCTAGTATCGTGAATATGATACAAAATTCGGTGCAATTCGGTGGACTGGAGCACGAGGATCCAGGCCGACATATTGCTGCATTCCTAGAGGTTTTAGCCACCTTTAAGATGACGGGCATCTCCGATGATGCTATCCGTCTCCGACTCTTCCCATTCTCACTGCGGGACAAAGCCCGGACTTGGCTTCTGTCACAACCCGCAGGGTCGATCACGACTTGGGCAGAGTTGTCACAACAATTCATGCAGCAGTATTTTCCTCCTGAAAAGACACAAAAATTGAGGAATCGCATCATGACATTTCGTCAGGATGACGATGAATCATTATACACAGCCTGGGAAAGGTTTAAAGACCTACTCTTGAGTTGCCCGCACCATGAGCTTTCGAAAAGGCATTTGGTGCAAACTTTTTATCAGGGACTCGGGTATGCGTCTCAGGAACGCCTTGATGTATACGCTGGGGGAGACATCGGAACAAAGTCCCCTAGGGAAGCGTGGAGCATTATTGAGAAGGCGTCCCAAAAATCTAAATCCCGGCAGAATGATAGATCTAGGTCTTCATCTGCCAAGGCTGGTGTGCATGCCGTGGATAACTATACGGCGATTTCGGCACAAATAGCGGCTCTGGCTACGAGATTCGATAACTCTCAGCAACACGTAGCGCAGTCCGATTGTTTGTGTGTGGAGTGCGGGGTATCTCACGAGCCTGGCTCGTGTGCTCAGGGGGTGATGTATACAGGCCACGAGGAAGTGGACTACATGGGTAATCAAACGAGACCCCAGAATAACCCTTACAGCAACACTTATAATCCGGGTTGGAGAAATCACCCGAACTTCGGGTGGAGATCTGGTACTTCCAATCAGAACCCTCTCGGATTCCAGCAGAGAGCCGCCGCACCACAACAGTCCTACCAGTCCCAACAACCTTACCAGTCCAACCAACAGCCATACCAGGGTCGTGGTCAATTGTCCCAGCAGAGACCGAACCAATACCAGAACCAGGGCGCCGGGAGCAGCTCCCAGCAGCACGCCCCTCATGGTATGTCTAAGCTGGAGGAGATGATGTCTCAGCTCCTTACCAACACCTCTAATTCCAATCAGATCGCTGAGCAGCGCTACCAGCAGCATGAGGAGCGCTTCACGAATTATGAGGGAGAAATGAGGGGCCAAAAGGCATCGATGCAGGCCATAGAGAACCAGGTTGGCCAGATGGCGAAAATGATGTCTGAGAGACAGCAGGGTGGTCTTCCAGGCAACACTGAGCCAAACCCAAGAGGGCATGTGAATGCCATTATGACGAGGAGTGGTAAAACCACGGGACCAGACACATCGGGCTCACCACCGATCACTGAGACGGTCCAGACTGAGTCTTCGGACGAGGTGCACGCTAGGCGAGTCCCAGCAAGTACAGCACAGCAGCCGAAGCCAGTCACAGACTACACTCCTCCTGTTCCATATCCTGGTAGACTTAGGAAGCAGAAAGACGAGGCGCAATACGGGAAATTTCTCGAGCTGTTCAAGCAGCTACATATAAACATCCCATTTGTAGAGGCCTTAGCACAGATGCCTAAGTATGCCAAATTCTTGAAGGACATCCTCACAAATAAACAAAAACTTGAGGACCTGTCCTGCGTTCTGTTGAACGAGAACTGCTCTGCAATTCTGCAGAATAGACTGCCCATGAAAATGGGCGATCCTGGTAGCTTTACCATCCCTTGTCTGATAGGTGATATGACTGTCAGTAATGCACTCGCGGACTTGGGGGCCAGCATAAACCTTATGCCTTATAAGGTTTTCGAGAAGTTGGATCTGGGTGAACCTTCACCCACCAGGATGAGTATTCGCCTCGCTGATCGTTCGATCAAGTATCCACGGGGGTTTGTAGAAAATATGCTTGTCAAGATTGACAAATTCGTTTTCCCTGTGGACTTTGTCATCCTAGATATGGATGAGGACTCTAAAGTCCCTTTGATTCTCGGACGTCCTTTCCTTAACACGGCAAGGACGATTGTTGACGTGGCTGCGGGCCAGATCACACTCCGAGTCAATGATGAGCACGTGACTTTTGACATTCAGAGGTCGATGCGCCATCCTGAGAGCCAAGACGATACACTATACTATCTCGATATAGTAGACCAGTGTGTCAGCTCTCATATCAGAGGTGCTTGGGAGAGAGATGTTTCGGACACACATCTGTTGTGTGGGAGCCTAGATGGCATTATGCAGGAGGGCCATATAGATGAGCAGCCGGTCTATCAGATCGGTGATGATGGTTCCCAAAGTCCGGAGCGTTTTGTGGAAATTGAGCGAGAGGAAGAGGAGAAGGCGAAGCCGTCTGTTGAGGATCCACCGTCTCTAGAGCTGAAGGAGCTCCCGCCGCATCTCGAGTATGCATTTCTGGATGAGGAGGGGCGTCTACCGGTGATCATATCGTCTTCATTGACTGTGGAAGAAAAGAGCGAGTTGTTGAGGGTACTAAAACTTCATAAACGGGCAATTGCCTGGAAGATCGTAGACATCAAGGGGATTAATCCCTCTTTCTGTACTCATAAAATCTTGATGGAGGATGTCTACAAGCCTTGTGCGCAGCACCAGAGGCGTCTGAACCCGAACATGCAAGATGTTGTTAAATCCGAGGTGATTAAACTGCTTGATGCTGGATTGATATATCCCATCTCGGATTCTGTTTGGGTTAGTCCTGTGCACGTCGTGCCCAAGAAGGGTGGCATGACGGTGGTCACAAATGATAGGAATGAGTTAATTCCTACGAGGACCGTCACGGGGTGGAGAGTTTGCATTGACTATCGCAAGCTCAATGACGCCACCCGCAAGGATCACTTCCCGCTTCCATTCATCGATCAGATGTTGGAACGGCTGTCGGGGAAGTTGTATTACTGTTTCCTTGATGGTTTCTCTGGATACTTTCAGATCCCTATCGATCCTGTGGACCAGGATAAGACGACCTTCACATGCCCTTTTGGCACATTCGCCTACAGGCGTATGCCATTTGGGCTGTGCAATGCGCCGGCGACCTTCCAGCGCTGCATGGTTGCCATTTTTCATGACATGATCGAGGACTCCATGGAGGTGTTCATGGATGATTTTTCCGTTTTTGGGAGTTCGTTCGATCAATGTCTGGGGAACCTGGAGCGGATGCTTCAGAGGTGTGAGGAGACCAGTCTTGTGCTAAACTGGGAAAAATGCCACTTCATGGTGAAGGAAGGAATAGTCCTAGGGCATAAAGTCTCCCAAAGTGGGTTGGAGGTTGATCCTGCTAAAGTAGATATCATTTCTAGGCTCCCTCCACCCTCCTCTGTCAGAGCGATCCGCAGCTTTTTGGGTCATGCGGGATTTTACAGGCGATTTATCAAAGACTTTTCAAAGATCGCCCGACCGATGACCCGTTTGTTGGAAAAAGATGCACCGTTTGTGTTTGGTGCAGAGTGTGTGAAGGCATTTGGCCTTCTGAAGCGGTTGCTTGTTGAGGCCCCTATATTGGTAGCACCCGACTGGGGGCTGCCATTCGAGATTATGTGCGACGCGAGTGACTTCGCGATAGGGGCGGTCTTGGGACAGCGGAAGGACAAGCACTTCCACCCGATCTACTACGCGAGTAAGACTCTGCATGATGCTCAGGAGCATTACACCACGACTGAAAAAGAGCTTCTTGCTGTAGTATTTGCATTCGACAAGTTTAGATCATATTTGGTGCTGTCGAAGACCATTGTCTATACGGACCATGCAGCGATCCGATACCTATTCAGCAAACAGGACGCGAAACCGCGCCTGATTAGGTGGATCTTGCTGTTGCAAGAGTTCGATATAGAGATTCAGGACAAGAAGGGTGCCCTGAATGTTGCTGCTGATCATCTGTCCAGACTCGAGCATGATGATGCCAAGAACTGTGCGTGGGATACCATTAATGACAACTTTCCCCACGAGTTCTTGATGAACGTCGAGTCGGTGGAAGATGTATCACCATGGTTCGCGGATTTTGCGAACTACCTCGCATGCGGGATCCTCATCAAAGGATTGTCGCACCAGCAAAAGAGGAAGTTCTTCGCGGACCTAAAGCATTACTTCTGGGATGACCCATTTTTGTTCCGGGTCGGGGCGGATCAGCTGATTCGCCGTTGCGTGTTCGGGGTTGAGGCGGCGCAGATCTTGCGCGACTGTCACGAGGGGCCTACCGGAGGTCACCACGGAGCGAATTACACTGCCAAAAAAGTGTTAGACTCCGGGTTTTATTGGCCCACACTTTTCCGTGACGCTCAGATACTGGTCGGTGCATGTGATTCGTGCCAGAGGGCAACGAACATATCGGCACGCGACCAAATGCCGCAAAATCCCATCCAAGTTTGTGAGGTCTTTGACATTTGGGGCATAGACTTCATGGGACCATTCCCCTCCTCACGGGGTAATAAATATATACTTGTGGCAGTTGACTATGTGTCAAAGTGGGTGGAGGCGCAAGCCTTACCCACAAATGATGCCCGAGTAGTAGTGAGGTTTGTTAGAAGCTTGTTCTCGCGGTTTGGTGCCCCAAAGGCACTGATAAGTGACCGTGGCACGCATTTCTGCAATGCGCAGCTTGATCGCGCATTAGCACGTTATGGCGTCCAGCACAGGTTATCCACCCCGTATCATCCACAGACAAGTGGACAGGTGGAGGTCACGAACCGTGGATTGAAGCGAATCCTTGAGCGGTCGGTTAATCAAAACCGCAAGGATTGGGCTGACAAGCTTGATGACGCGCTGTGGGCCTTTCGAACTGCCTACAAGACGCCTATTGGGACGACTCCCTTTCGGCTGGTCTATGGCAAAGCGTGTCATCTCCCAGTCGAGCTGGAGCATAGGGCATTCTGGGCTCTTAAAACGGCAAATTTGGATCTTAAGACCGGCGGTGAGACCCGTTTCTTACAGATTCATGAGCTGGAGGAGCTTAGGCAGCAGGCCTATGAGAGCTCGATATTATATAAAGAGCGCACAAAGAGACTGCACGACAGTCGCCTGAAAAGCCAGAAAGATTTTCAGGTAGGCGATTTAGTTTTGCTTTATAATTCTCGCCTGCGCCTCTTTCCTGGAAAGTTGAAATCCCGCTGGACAGGACCGTACACTGTTAAGGAAATATATCCATACGGTGCTGTCGCAATCGCAGATTCTGTGGGTTTGACTTTCAAAGTCAACGGTCATCGCCTAAAAGTCTATGTTGAAGGACCGATTGACCAAACCGTAGATGAAATCGATATCTACGCCCCACACGCCTCATAAAGTGTGGGGAAGTGAGTCTAGCTAGCGACTCGTTAATAAATATAGCACGGCGTGTATGGGCGCGCCAAAGGGTAAATATGTAATTAGTGTATATATATCTTGCTTTATTTTTAATCTTTTTAGTTTAACGTTGTTTCTAGTAATGTGCAGGTTCGTACCGGTTTTGAACAAAGCGGGAAGGAGCAATGGAGCGTGAACAGTTGACAAACAGGTTTAAATGGTTTAAAATGATGTTTTCGGACAAAACAGGGTGGCTGCGCAGCTGCAGGCTGCATTTCTGCAAGTCTGCAGACTGTGCACGGCCGTGCCAAAAATATGCACGGCCGTGCGAGCCTGGCTGACCAGCAAGCCTGATCAGCACAGGTGTGCAAGGGGGAGTGCAAGGCCACTGCACGGCCGTGCGACTCAGGCGCACGACCGTGCGGGCCCAAAAGCCCGGCCCAAATTCGTGGCTATTTAAGCATCTTTAACTTCAAAACCCTAAAGACTTGCACTCCCAATCTGCACCCGCGTTCCAAGCAGCCAAACAACCCGATTAATCATCTCTTTAGGCCTAAATCTTCAATCTTTTCCTTCCAAATCAACTAAGGTATGAACCCCTTCATAATATTGCACCTATTTTATGTATTTTTTTTTAGATCTGTCGTACTTTTGATTTTTAGGGCAAGATTTGTGGGTTTTCTTCATAAAGTTTAATAAACCCACTAATTTTGGTTTGTTTTAGTTTAATGTAGATAGTTTTTGTTGTTGATGTTAAAACCGTGCACATCCAGGCCCAAATCACTGATATTATGAGTTTATTTGCAACCTTAGAGAGATTTGGGTGTTGTTGAGTAATTTTTCAAAAATCTGGGACTGTGCACGGTCAGCTGCACGGTCGTGCGCATGACCGTGCGGGCCAAAAATCATGCTGCACTGCCAGTGCAACCCGGCGTGCAGCATTCTGACCTAAAAAACCAAGCCTGCACGCCCGTGCACCATAGGTGCACGGCCGTGCACCAGTAACAGATTCAGGTCAGAATGCGCGCAGGTCCGTTTTGGGCATCCGGGACCTACGTTTTTTGTGTACTAACAGCTGTATATAAATTTTTGCATGCAGATGGCTCATGATTTCCTCGGCTTTGACAACCGTGACAAAAAGGAGGCGCCATGTATTGAAAAGTTCATGAAGCTCTGGGGTAGGAGGAACTCATTCGGTGTTCCTATTCGGCTTAACTTAGACCTACTCACCGCGCTGAATCAGCGTGAACGATATGATGGATTTGTCTCGCCCCAGATGGCGAAACTACTTAGTATAAACCAGCCTGTTTACAGAGAGATCACGATCGAGTTCTTGTCATCCTTCTCCTACAAAAAACCAAAGGAGGGGGTATATAAGGACTTCCATTCGAAAGACATTCGGTTTAGGCTTTGTAAAAAATGGTATCATTGGTCGGTTGCGAGACTGGGAAGGAAGCTGGGGATATATGAGCATTTAGAGACTGACTCTGAGGATTTTTGCGGGATCCACAGCTTCGTGGATAATGACGAGCGGGCCGCATTTTGGGCATCTATTGCCACTGGTG
Source organism: Ambrosia trifida (assembly GCA_028751855.1). Classification (NCBI taxonomy): domain Eukaryota; kingdom Viridiplantae; phylum Streptophyta; class Magnoliopsida; order Asterales; family Asteraceae; genus Ambrosia; species Ambrosia trifida. Next base: position 64,005,656 of record CM054124.1, on the reverse strand, counting down.
GACCTTATAATCCGAGGTCTGCCAAGGCCACTCGGATTAAGGACCCGCTACTCCGCCTCTTACACCATGTGTTCAGCCACACGATCTGTGGCCGAAAGGACAGTTCGGGGAACTGTCCCACTCCCGATCTTCTCTATATGTATCATTTCTATGAGGGTGCCCCGCTGAACTTGGCCGCACGAATGGCCGAGTTCTTTCTCACTGCTGGGGGCACCAAGGACGGGAGTGAGATCCATGGCGGAGAGTACGTCACCCAGATTGCGATGGCACTGGGAGTTCTGACCGACGAGGTCAGGGCCACGCTGACATGGGTAACTAATGGGGTTATGCTGGACTTTAGATCACTCAGGTCTCAGAACCTGCTAGCTGACACGGACGGGGGTCCACGACTTATTAGTCAGGATATTATATGGGACCCCGTGCCACCACAGGCCGACGAGGAGGATGAGGAGATGCAGGAGCAGCATGCAGGAGGCGGTGGTGACGAGCACCACGACATTCCACACCACTCTCCTCAGCACTTCCAGCCCCAGGACCAGCAGTGGCCTCCAGGCATCCCGACATACCCTGAGTTCTACCAGCGGTTCCAGGCGATGGAGCTGAATATGCACAACATCGGTGCAAACCAGGTGGAGATCAGGCAGGACCAGCAGTACATGCGGTCCACTATGGATCGTGTACAGCAGGATGTGAGGCACAGTTTCGAGTACCTTTTCGCTGGGTTAGAGCAGGTGCATCCGGGTTATTTCAGTAACCCTCCCTCATTCCCTTATGGTGCTCCTGGCGACCAGCCAGGTAGCTCCGGTCAGCACCACGACGACGACCAGTAGCCACGGCAATCTATTGCATGCATGTGTTAGTACTTTTTATTCATTTTTGCAGTTCGTATTCGGGTCTGCGTACCCATGACTTTTTAAGTTTTTGCATTTGAACTATTTACTTTTCTGCACTTTAATTTTCAGTATATTTGCTGTGTTTGAATAATTGTGATGATGTACGGATGTGTTTGATATCTTTTGGTTTTGTCAAGAATGGTGATAGTGCAGGAAACGGCGAGCACCGGAATGGATGCTCAATGCGATCACCGTACTTTTCGAGTTATCGACTAAAGGGGAGTATTATTCTCCTTTTTCCCACTATAGATAGCTAATTCATAAACGCTTTCTATTGTCACATTGGGGACAATGTGAAGTTCAAGTGTGGGGAGGGATTATAATCGTGTTTGTCCTCTTGTATATATATATATATATTAAAAAAAAAAAAAAAAAAAAAAAAAAAAAAAAAAAAAAACCCTTTAAAAGTACATATATGTATATATTCTCATATAAACATCAAGCCTAACTAAATTTTGACAAAGATAACTCGAGGCGCGACAAACAGATGAGATACGAGCGTGTTATATTCGTACACTTGCACCCATTTCCTTCCGGTTACGTGAGCGTTCGAGCCTTAGAATAAATAACATTTCTTTGACATGCTTGCGAGTGAGCCGGATGTTTTGTGCAGTTTAGAACTTGTCACTAGTATACTTGTTTAGACCAGATACGTGTGAGATTGTACGAACATGATTGAGGCATTTAGGATACCCTTTTGATTTAGCCTTTTCTTTTCGTTTTGTCTATTTCCCACACCTATATATTATCCACTAGTTAACCATGTTGAACCTATTCCCGTGTTTTTTCTTATTTACCACACCATTTCACCACTAAACCAAATAGCCTTTTTCTTTTAAACCTTTTTTGTGTTAAAGCTCGGTTTAGGTTATTGTTTGACTAGTTTTTACGTTGTAAATAGTTCATTTCGGGTATATATATTTAGAACCCGTTTGTTGATTATATTTCAGTTTATGTTTAGTATATATATATCATAGATATATATATAAAAAAAAAAAAAAAAAAAAAAATCCAGAAAAATAGAACACCCTAAAATAGGGTGAATTAGCAGTGATTCGAGCAGTTTTTAGAGCTTTAAAGTTAAAAGTTGTGTTTAGCCCGTCTCAAAAGAAAATTCGCCTATAGTAGAATTCTTATTGTACAGTTGTAGTTGTTGCTATTAGTTAGACATAACCGCCGGGTTTTAGCCGATTTGTCACTTTAAATGTCCATTTCACACCCCTACCTTTGCCTAACATTACAACCCTTACAAGACCTCTTGATTTGTGCCTTTTCACACGTTAGTTGGTGAAGACTAGATCTTTTGACAAGCTTATGATATTGCACGATTCATTGTCTTGGCAATGGAGCGATTTACACATACACATTACACGTATGTATCATAAATAAAACCGAGTGTGTGTGAACATTGTGAGTCGTGTACGGGTTTGCGTGCTTGTAGATCGGAAGTAAGTCGTTGCTTTTTAGTTATCTTATCACCTGTTATATATCTTTGTTGGCTTATCTATTATCGTCTGTACAGGCTATATTTTGTCTTTGTTGCCATTTGGCGAGTGTTTCGTTTATTTCTGTTTAAATGTTTGCTTGAGGACAAGCAAAGTTCAAGTGTGGGGAGGTTTGATATACGTTAAAATATACATATTTAAATCCCCGATTAAACTCCCAAATTACGCGTTTTCGACCATAATTGCACGAATTCGGTACTTAACCGCTTCATATTTTATTTCAGGTCTTAAATGACGTCCCACGAACAAAGTCGAAGAAACCGGGTGAAAAACGGACAAGACGGAAAGTTTCTGCAAAATCAGCCAAGTCTGGAAATAGTGCACGGCCGTGCACCCCAGGTGCACGCCCGTGCGGACTCAGTCTACCCGGACACAGAGGAGCTGCACTGCCAGTGCGACCTGGCGTGCAGCTGTTGTTCTCGGGCACCCTGATCAGCACTGCCGTGCGGGTGCCCGTGCGACTCAAGTTCCCGGGTGCACTGCCAGTGCACCAGGCAGTGCACCATCAGCACTCGGCCACAACCAGACCCGCACGCCCGTGCACCTTAGGTGCACGGCCGTGTGGAATATCTAGATATTTCCAGGAACAGCCACTTGCCCACTTGCCCACTTGCACGTCAAATCAAGTTAATCGAGTGCACGGCCGTGCACTTTATGCGCACGGCCGTGCCAAAAATCAAACTTTCTATAAAAACAGAGCAGAACCCACTGATCAAATATTGGATCTTTGGGGGGCGATTTCTGGCGATTTTCAGGGCTAACGAAGTGCTGCATAGGCGTGGAACAAGCTCGGGAATCCATCCGTTCCATCCTTCATCATCCAATCCATCTCTTTAGCAATCTTATGGTTTGATCCTTTAAGCTTTCTTAGATCCAAATCTGATTTTGTTTGCTACATTGATGTTATTTTAGTTAATCGTACGCCTACGGGCAAGAACATTAGTAGTAGTTAGTAGTTAAAACAATCATTTGCGTGAAATCAAGTTTTGTATAAATTTGGCGTTTTTCATGTTTGAATCTTGATGATCATAATGCAACCTTGTTTCGTTGTTGATAGATTTGTAGTTGTGTTCGGATGACTTTGATGATTATCGAATGTGTTAGGCGGATTACTTGTTGAGAAAACCGTCCGTTTAATCGTCCGGTAGTAAACTAGTTAACTTGTTAATAAAGTTTACACCATGAAACTGTAACCGGGTATTGGTTTGGTTAAAGTCACTCGGATAATGATTATAAATGTTTACCGGCACGTAAAAGAGTTTAAAAAGCTTAATGGTGTTGTTATTAATCTTTGACACGGTTAATGTTTACCGGCACGTAAAAGAGTTTAAAAAGCTTAATGGTGTTGTTACTAATCTTTGACGCGGTTAATGATCTTTGCTAGTTATTTTGGTAGAAATAGCGATCTTAGTAGATTTGTGTTCAAAGTTAGTAAAATGGAATAGGTTGTGAAATGCTCTACTTTATGCTAGTCTCGGTGGTCGTATTGTGTATTCGGTATTGCTTTCCTTTGCTAGTGCGGTTGAGGACTCCCGAAAGGTGATACTAACCCTTCTTTAAAGATTCTCATGAGATCATATCAGCTGCGCGCTAATAAACGACTTGAGGTGGCTAACGTGTGTATTCGCGTTAGCTTTCCATATGGTTGTCATGTTAGGATGCCCGAAAGGGACACTAACTGTCGGAAAATGGGAATGTTGATCACGCCTTTATTTCTTATATAGATGACATGCTAGGATTGGCGTATTACAGCTTATATAGTTATATTTTCTATTTGGAGTCGTAGTTAAGTTATTTACACGTTTTAGAATTAATTTAGTCTTAAACAAAACTCAAACTTATCTTTTCCTACTGGTAAATCGGGGACAGAGTTTTAGTACAATTGCTCCGCGCGCGTCCATGGATCGATATCTGGTTCTTATCTGTACGTTACTACATATATGACAGGGTACACTTGCCCTATTGTGTGTGTTTTAATATTAAGGTCTAAACCATTTTTATAAATATTAAAGCAAAACGTGTGTTAAAATCCATTGTAAAATATGTATAGTTACGCACACGTCAATAACACATTTTGATTCGACAATTAAACTCGAGTTTGTCTACGTTTTGACGTAAAGAGTCAACAGTAATAATAATCTATACATCATCTCGCCCCATAGGTGTGAATTCAAGTTCCACTATACTTGACGTAACTTTGGCATATTTTTCCGCATAACTTTTAGTTTGTCTATATATCAACATAAAAATAGCTTTCATTTTCTTACCTTATTTTATACATATGATTCGAGTCACATGTTATACGTTTTGTCCGTTTACGTTTTAACCCGTCGCACGCTGCGCGTATCATACTAACAAAATAAAAGTTATAACATATCAGGCAGTTAATTTGATAAAGAACAATGGTGATTGCTCATGGAAACTGAAGCGATGATGGAAACTGAAGCAACAATGGAAATAAGCAAATAATCAGCACCAATTATCGAAATCGAAAATACAATCGATTGAGGGGCCCTGTTGCTTGTTTTTCCGAAGTCTACCAATTCCAATTTGCAAAGCTTGATTCTGAATTCTGACTTGCGGTTCTAACTACTAAGGATGGAACACCGGCGCCGGAAAAACCCTATTCCGGATAACATTCTTGCTCGTATTACAAAACTTTTCGTATCAAATCTGCCAGAGGGATGTAGTGGGGCGGATCTAGCGATACAAGTAAGACCGTTTGGGCAGATTTTTGATCTTTACATTGCAAGAAAGCGTGATAAAAGTGGCAGTCGCTTTGGTTTCATATCCATGCTAGATGTGAAAGATAAATCGGAATTAATTTCTAATCTTAGAGGTATTCGTATGGGTACTAACAAGTTATGGTTCAATATAGCCCGATTTGTGTTAGAGGAGGGGGAGATTGGTACTCATGGGGAGAGGCGTTTTTATAATAATGATAATAATATATTCTCAAAAGAGGGTGAGAGGAACAAAGATTCACATAATGATAATAATAATATGCATAACAAAGAGAGTGAGGGAGATCAAGGGATCCATCTAGGGTCCTTTGTCACTGGGCACAGATCGTTCAAGGATTTATTTGTCGGAAGGTCGGTGAACATTGATAATAACGTGGCGGCTTTTGCTGATTTGCATGGGAAGGCTATTGTGGCGAAAATGGTGGATGTTGAAGCTGTGAAGAATATTGTTGTCACGTTGAATTCTATTTGTCCAGGGAAAGGTTTGGTTCAGTACCTAGGGGGCTTGGACTCGCTACTGTCTTTTGATAGTAAGGAACAAGCAAATAAGGTTTTGGGTGTTGCTAGTTCAATGAAGGAAGTCTTCTCATCTATCTCCTTATGGGAAGGACAATCTCTTGGGTATGAAAGAGTTGCTTGGCTGAAGATCGAAGGGGTACCATTACATCTGTGTACTAACTCTATCTTCGATACTATTGGTAACATGTTTGGTAGAGTAGTATACAAGGCCAATATGTCTATAACGGATCGGGACTTATCGTATGAATACGTTGGAGTCCTTGTTGGTGATGGAAAGAGGATTTCCGAAGAGATGATTTTGAATTGGAGATCACGTAAGTTTCGAATATGGGTCTTGGAGGAGCAAGGAAATTGGGTCCCGGATTTTGTTGAAGTTCAAGACGATAATGGGAACAGTAATCATGAACCGGCTTTGGATGAGGAGGGTGACGATGTTGCAGATTCTGTCCCGGTGAAGTCTCCAGTACATGCTCCGGTCAACGACGAGATGTTCATCGGTGAAGAAGTTAATGCGAGCATTAATCACTTGGCGGATAATATGGTAACTCACGATGATTTTGTCAATCATAATGAAGATAATAATTTCCCGGAGGTTTCTTTAGAAGGTAATAATTATGGGAATGATTTTGAGAAAAGAGGGACTGCATGTGTAATTAAGCCGAAGTCCAAGGGGTTTTGCTGTGTGTTAACCAAAAAGAGAAAAAAGCTTCGTTTTAAACGTCACTCTAGTGGACCCAGTTCGAATTCAGGCCCAACAAAGAAGAAAAAACAAACTAAGTCTGGTAGTGGGGATCTCTTTGGACTGGACTTGTTAATTGGGCCCATGAATACTGAGGAAGCCTTAGCCCAACAACAGCCTAATGTTTCATCTTCTGTGCCAAAGAATGATTTCGCACAGCAGGTTCCCGAGTGTTCTGTGAACTTTGATAGGCATTCTTCGTCTTCGATGAAAAGCTTTGAACAATTACTGGTAGATACGATGGATGAAGGTGAGAGGCCCCTTGACGCTCATGTATCAGTTACGGAAAGACCTTTGGACTCTGTTCAAATCCCTGTCGAGTCTGAAGTGGCAGCCACGATTCAACTTGGAGTCACCTTGGGAGCTCAACTTCAAAGCAAGATTGAATTGGTTGGTGAGGTGATTTTGGAAGAAGGATTACAAAAGTTTCCGGTATGAATATCCTGTCTGTTAATGTTAGGGGTTTGGGGGTGGCTGGAAAGGCTGCCTGGGTTAAACGCTTAAAACAAGAAAATGGGGTGTCTTTTGTTGCAATTCAGGAAACACTTTGTCGTGATATGTCTAGCTTTAACCGCTCTAAGGTTTGGGGTAACACGGTAGTAGAGATGGAATATGTGGAAGCTACGGGTCGTTCAGGAGGGTTGGTTTCTTGTTGGGATCCTAATAAATTCACAAAAATCTCTTATATTAAACAGCATAATTTTTTAGTTGTTCAAGGTATGATGAAAGAAGATGGGTCGTTGGTAAATATTATCAATATTTATGCGCCTCAAAAGCTGGTTGATAAGCGAGTCTTATGGGAGCAGCTTTCTAGTATTGTTAGCAGCAATGAAGGGTATTGGTGTCTTGTTGGGGACTTTAACTCGGTCAGGGATAGAGAAGATCGGAAAAACAGTTTTTTTGATAAAAAATAAGCGGATTCTTTTAATGCTTTCATTGATTCTGCTGGGCTATTCGAGTATGCTATGAAAGGGTCGGCTTTTACGTGTTTGACTAAGAAAGGATCGGCGTTTAAGTTCAGCAAAGTTGATAGAATATTGGTGAATTGGGAGTTCTATAACCGGTGGCCTGAGGCATGTTTTCGTGCGTTACCAAGGTATTTGTCGGATCATAGTCCGTTGCTTCTAACAGTGGTCAATGAAAACTTTGGGGCTCGTCCCTTCAGATGGTTCAATTCGTGGCTGGATCGAGAGAGCTGTGATACTGTGGTAGTCAAAGCTTTGAATGACTTCTCTATGGTGGGGCCGGCAGATGTGGTGTTGTCGGCCAAGTTGAGATTCTTAAAGTCGGTTCTTACGGTTTGGAAAAAAAAGTTATTCATTGAAGAAAGCGAGGAGCTCCAAGCTTTGAAAGATGATTTAGAGAAGATTGAGTAAGAAATGGAACAAAGAGATTTAGTCGAAGAAGAAGAGTGGGTGTGGATGGAATGCAAAAAGGGTATTGAGGAGCGTGAGTTATATCACACTAAGGATCTTATTCAGAAATCCAGGGTGAATTGGGCTAAACAGGGGGATGACAACACCGCATTTTTTCATGGTATCATCAATGGGAGAAAAGCGTCTAATTCTATTCAAGGCTTAATGGTGGACGAGGTGTGGGTGTCGAAGCCTAGTCTGGTCAAAAGGGAGGTGTTGAGATTTTTCAGTAATCATTTTAAAGAAAAAGTTCACTCGAGACCAAAGCTTTTATGTGATAATTTGAAGAAAATTCCCGATAGTTTGGTGGACGCTCTTATAACGCCTTTCTCTAAAGAGGAAGTTAAAAAGGCGGTGTCCGATTGTGGTAAGGATAAAGCTCCGGGCCCGGATGGTTTTAACTTTACCTTCGTTCGACATTTCTGGAGTCTCTTGGAAGATGATTTCATGAAGATCTTCTCCGAGTTTTTTGATACGGGTTCTATCAGTCGTGGATGCAGCTCCTCTTTTATTACTCTCATACCGAAGATCAAGAATCCCATTGGTTTGAAAGATTTTAGGCCTATCACTTTGGTGGGAATTATTAGTAAAGTTATTTCCAAAGTTCTTTCGTTGAGGCTCAAAAAGGTGATAGGTTTTATTATTTCTGAGAATCAAACGGGTTTTCTTAGTGAGAGAAATATTTTGGATGGCCCTCTCGTGGTCAATGAGATTTTTTCTTGGTGTAAAAGGAGGGCTAAGAGCGTATTTTTCATGAAAATTGACTTCGAGAAGGCTTATGATAATGTAAATTGGAATTTTTCTCTTATCTATTATGGAGCAAATGGGTTTTCCGGCAAAGTGGCTCAAATGGATTAAAGGTATTTTGGTTTCGGCGAGGCCGGCGGTGCTTGTTAATGGGTCGCCTACTTTTGAATTTCAATGTCATAAAGGATTGCGCCAAGGCGACCCGATTTCGCCTTTCTTGTTTCTTATAGCTATGGAAGCTTTGACGTGTTTGTTTAACAAGGCTATAGGAAAAGGTTTGCTTGAAGGTGTGAAATTATCTCCAAATGGCCCGGTTATCTCTCACTTATTTTTTGCGGACGACGCCCTTCTTATGGGGAGTTGGTCCTCAAATAACATTGCGATAGCGGCAAGGATCCTTAGAATTTTTTATCTATGTTCGGGCCTAAAGATCAATATTCACAAGTCGTATCTTTATGGATTGGAAGTGTCGAATGAAGATGTGGTGTTTATGGCCTCGCTTGTGGGTTGCCGTGTGGGAGCTTTGCCTTTCGATTATTTGGGAGTTATGGTGGGGGAAAATATGAATAGAATCAATAATTGGCGTAAAGTTGTGGAAGTTTTCGAGCATAGGCTCTCTTCTTGGAAGGCGTGTTTTCTTTCTATCGGCGGAAGATTAACATTGATCAAATCGGTTCTTCAAAGTCTCCCTATTTATTTCTTTTCTCTTTACAAGGCGCCGGTTCGGGTGATTGAAACCTTAGAGAGTTTGATGAAAAGATTTCTTTGGTCTTCCACGGGCGATAAAAACAAAATACATTGGGTTTCTTGGGATAAAGTCACTCGGGATAAAACCAACGGGGATTTGGGTATTCCTCGTTTGGTAGATGTCAATAATGCTTTACTTTCAAAATGGGCATGGCGATTTCGAGTGGAGGATACGGCCTTGTGGAAATTCGTTGTTTCATCTTGTCATAACGGTAGAAATGCTTGGTCGGGTCTGCCTCGTGTTTCCGGAAAAGGGGGGGTGTGGTTCGTTATTGTTAAGAATTGTGGAAAATTTAATTGCGAGGACAAGCTTTTCTTTGAACTGCTGAAAGGGAAACTTGGAGATGGCAACAACATTCGTTTTTGGGAGGACTCATGGTTGGGCGATGGTCCCTTAAGGTGCAAATTCCCCCTCCTGTACAGCTCCGCTCCCACGAAAAGGTTCCTGATTAGCAAGTGCAATTTGAGTGGTATATGGGCTCCAGTGGACTTCAAGAAGCCTATGTCTTTGGAAGAAGTTCAAGAATGGGTTGGGCTTTCTGCGATGTTGGATCAGGCCCATTTAAGTCCGGTTAAGGATAGATGGGAGTGGGATGGTAGCGGTTTTTTTTCTGTTGCTGGAGTTAAACAGAGGATAAAAGCATAGGGTGTAACATCGCGAATTTCCCCTAAATTTTTTTTGATAAAAAGAATGTATTGTTTTAAACAATATATGTTTTAAATACCTTAAACTAATAATTATTTGTATCTCGACACTTTTGTACGTTTTAAAAATATTTCGAGTCACTTTCGGGCTTATATAATCATATTATGAATTTAGAATAATATAGTTTTAGGGAAATAATTGCCAAAAAAAGATTTGTGTGGACCGGGACTCGAACCCGCGTCCACAGCCAACCAACACACAATGACAACCAACTGAGCCAACTATCATCTTGTGTAGTATTTCAAAAGAAAATAAACTTAACACATTCCTTAAATTGATTAGTCAAAGTCTTAGTCAAACAGTCAAAGTCTTAGTCAAATAGTCAATTCATCATAAAACCTTACTTTATGGTGTTGACCAATTTTAATGGCTAATTGACTCCAAAACTAGTATAAAAACCCACCTATGACCCATTATACTTTGCACCTCTAAATCGATTGTTTCAATCCGATTAAACTTTCCCTCATACCTTTCTTCTATAGTCTATTATGTAACACCCCAACCGATGGCGGAAACATCTGTCACGTATTGATGATTGTTCAGTAGCTCATGGTAAATAATAAATTTCATTATATGATTTAAATAAATTACATACAATTGTTCTACAAGAATTCGTACATCAAATTGAATAAAACTATGCACACATCTTCAAGCATTAATTCAAATCTTCAAGCAAGTAGAACCTGAAACATGTTAAGTTGAAAATATTTTGGGTCAACAAAAGTTGGTGAGAATTACATAGGTTTTGATAATCGAATAAAATTGTTGTGCAATTCATGTGTCATGGCAATCTAGTCCATATGCGAAAACATACTAGAAGTAAATCGAGTGCATAATCAACCTTGTGACTGTTGTATTGTGGTACATCCCATACGCTCATGGTTCACTCGTTTATATTGCAGTAACAAACACCCACGTAACCTTTGTAGGAGGCACGCATCCGGGTGGGATTGTCAGTCCAATAGATCTATCAATGTATACCGTTTGGCTGATGAATGTTTATGCTAGAATTGTGCTTACCCTAGTCATGTTCAAGACATAATGCAACATAGAAATACACATAGACACATTGATGATTGAATTGCATAAATATTGTTGTAACATGTTTCACCCCAAAAATGGTGATAAATAGAAAAGGGGCTATGTAAAACTCACCTTGGTAAAATGTTATATCTGTTGAGAAATGTGTTGACCAAATGTATCAAGTATCACCCTAAAATGAGGTAATAAATATGTCTAAGTCTATCAAGTCTACAAATGTATAAGTTCTAGGGCTTCGAATTGGGGATAATTGCTCGTTTGATTAATATTAAAAATATTCGCCAATTGAGAGAAATTTAGTAAATAAATAACCAAAAATCTTTTTATGAAATTTAAATTTAAGATGATCACAATAATGTGTTTAAAGTATAAAAATAATTTTTACAAAATTATTTTCCTTAAAATCGAATATTAATTCTATTTATAACAAATTGTCAAATTTTAACTTTAATATTTAAAAATATTAAAATTAAAGAATTATAAGTTTAAAAATTATATTTCTGTTCTAAATAATCAGAAATAATTTGTATAAAATTTTGGTGCAAAAATATTAAAAATTGGATTTATTATGATTTAATTATGATTAAAACTAACAAAAATTGATTAAAAATATTAAATAAATGATTTTTCAGAAATAAAAATCATTTCTGAAAAGATTAATGTTATAAAAACTTAGGATAATTTTTGTGGAAATTTATAAGGTCGTTTTGATATTTTTATAGATTTTTATAAATATAATAGCATAAAATTGATTTAATTATTAAATATATTAAATAAATGAATTTTTGAAAACTAAAAATTGTAGGTGAAGCATTTATATCAGATTAACACAAGATAATTTTTGTAGAATTTTTAAAAGAGTTTTGATAATTTAAAACAAATTTATAAAGTATAATATATACATATATATAATTGTTTTTTGGTAGAACTATTAAAACAGCAAAAAAAAAAAAAAGTGTCCAAGCCGGGACTCGAACCCGCGTGGACTGTATAACAAGCACCAAGCACAACCAGTTGGTCTAGACCTCTGGTTGTGTTTGGATGTTATACGTTAGATATTTATAATAAAACGTGATTTCATGTTCTTCCCCAATTTGATCATTACGAGCCCTAGTTTTACAATCAAACGATTTACACAACATTAACCCAATTAACCTTAGGGTTAATGTTGTGTAGATGCCGAATGATAAAACCCACACAAAAACGATACTTACAAACACGTTATGATACAGATTTGTTCGGTCAAAGACAAAAGTCAACAGCGAACAGAATGATGATTATCAGAGGTGTTTCAGAATAATTGGAGGTTAAGAGAGATATGTGAGCGAGCTGTGAAGGTTCGCAGCAGATCAATTTATAGTGTGGTTCGTTAGATCGTTTAATTGGCAATCGTTGACTTAGCCTTGAATGTTGACGCGTATATGATCAAATTTGGTATGATTTAGCTTGTAATTGGACGGGTATAGATGATTGATAGGCCGGTAATCACGAAACGATGGTCAACTATGGTTAATAAGCTTTAATTGATTTGGTAAACCTTGCCAAATCTGCTACTGCTGGTCGCGAACAGCAAGGAAAGGGCAGCAGCTATCATAAAAAGGCTATATATATAATATAGGTTGGGATTTAAACCAAGAATGAGCATAGCTCAACTGGTTGAGACGGGTGTGGGTGTGGAAGTGGTCTCCGGTTCGAAACCCTGGGGAAGCATTCCACCTTTTTTTTTTATTAAAACTGATAAGGGGGTTTGGGCTTGGTTTGGGCCGGGTAAACAACTGCTGGGTCAGGTGGGCCGATTCTTGGGTTGGGTTAAGCAATTCAACAAACAAATATTGCATTAAGATTAATATTATCATTTATTATTATTATTATTATTATTATTATAAACCTATATATATATATATATATATGTATGAATAATTATTATTGTATTAGGGATTCAAAATATCACCAAAATAATAAGGCTTGTCGTTTTGTAATGTATATCTATTTAGCACGAAATGTTACATATTACTTCTACAATTGAAGCTTTGATTATAAGCTCTTGTAATTGGCAACTTTGGGGCTACACATATTCTATTTCTCGAGACTTAATACTTTGCTAAGGTGAGTTTACGTAACCATGTTTATGCAATTCTTCATACTTGCAACATTATACTTAAGTAATTCTACATGCATGTCTAGTTGTAAACTTTAATGCCTCATGAATTAGACAACAACAACAGTTTCAACGAGTTTCAACGAGTTTCAACATTACATAATCATTAGCTATGGCCAAGCCGGCGATACTCAATAATAGATCTATTGGATTGACAATCCCACCCGGATACGTGTACCTCCTACATAGGTAGCGTGGGTGATTGTTATCATTCCAACATATTATTAAGGTGAACCGTGGATGACGGGATGGATCTAAACTAGTCGGAGGTTTGATTATGTCGATTCAACATATCATGTTTATTCATGTAGACTTAAACTTACGATAGACATATGAATTGCTAAACTTTTATTCTTAAACTTAATTGCTTGACATGGCTTATGTATTCTCACCAACTTCTAGTTGACCCCCCCATTTTTCCAACTCAACAGGAAATATTGATGCTTGAAGTCTAAAGCTAGCATGAGGAGTTATTTGAAGTTTTAAGTTTCATTTGTTTGTTTGATGTATTAGACCTTAATGTAATTCAATATTGTAATGTAATAAAGGATTATTTAAACATATGTATTACCATGAGCTACTGAACAATCATCAATACGTGACATCCCGATGTTTCCGCCATCGGTTGGGGTGTTACATAGGGACACCGGGAATTATTTCAAACTTAAGTGGGTGGCGTGGGTTCCTTTGAAATGCCACATTTTCGCTTGGCAGGCTGAGATGGATAGAATCCCTACGGTGGAAGGTCTTCGTAAAAGAAATGTTGTCGTGCCTAACGACCGGTGTAAACTTTGTGACATTGATCTCGAAACTTCGGATCATATTTTTTCTGGATGTGGCTTTACGTATGGAGTTTGGTCTTCTATTTGGAATTGGTGTGGTATAAATACTACGTTTGTTTTTCATACGAGAGACTTGTTGGTTTTATATAAGCAGGCTAGAGGAGGCAAGTGGGGAAAGAAGATTGTCCATGGTATTGTTATGGTGTCTTTTTGGTTGATATGGAAAGCTAGAAATGATAAGACATTCAAGGGGGTGGTGCCTAAGATCTCTTGTGTTGTGGGTAGTATAAAGTCTTTATCGTTTTTATGGTTAAAAAATAGGTCTAAATACAATGGCCTCCTTTGGAAGGATTGGTATAATAGCCCTTTGTATATGTTGTAGTTCTTGTGGGTTAGTCCTTGTTTTGAGGACCCTTTGTTTAATGAAAGTCAATGTTCAAAAAAAAAATTTTGATAAAGAAACTTGACCCAACATATCCTCTCCTCATTCTTTCTTCTCCATCCTAAATTTTAAACCCTATCACCGGCAAGCCACCGTCTCCCGTTCACCGTCACCGTCACCGTCACCGTCACCATCACCGTCACCGTCCGTAGGTGCTTTTGTCTGTAAGTGCTGATTTTGCTAATAACATGACTGACTGCCATTTCATATGATTATTATTGTGGAATAAACGATGACAACTGGACTTCCATTGGCGTTGTTTCCTCATCCTGACCTACACCTACCAACTCCCCCTCTTTACAGATGGCGATTGCTTCTATCTTACGACGGCACTCGCTTTTCCGGTTCGTCCCTATCCCTAATTTCATTATTTTCAAACAACATCGATACTTTTAATTTTAGGGCTCTAATTGAAATGATGATTTAGGTTGGCAGTATCAGCCGTCAATCGCCACGTTACAAGGCACCTTAGAACAAGCCTTAACTCAAGTTACAAAACTAGAACGTAAGGATCTGTCTTTAGTTGGCGCAAGTAGGACCGATACAGGAGTTCACGCGCTCGGTCAAGTCCGTCGCCCTGTCTTTAATCTTCATCACTCATGTTGTTAGCAGTATCTTTCAGTGTTGTAAAAATCGGCCTAGGCGCTAGGCGACCGAAAATAGTGTAATTTCGACCTAGGCGGGGGATTAGGCGGACGCGGTGGGCTTTTTTTATGATTTCAGACCCATTAAATCATTTACCAGCCCTATCAAATACGCCTCCTGGTTAAAAAAACACGTATATTTTTACGAATTATATGTGAATTGTTCGAAGTTTGAAGTATTATGCTTGGTTTTAAAAAGCGCGCTTGAGGCGTGCTTAAGCGCAAAGCACACCTAGGCGCAAATCCGTGCGCCTTATATAACCCTAGGCGAGCAGTGTACGAAAAGCGCACGAAAAGCGCAAAAAACGCAAGAAAAGCGCGCTTTTTGTACACATGATGTTTTTGTGCTTAAAATTGTTATACATGTAGCCAAAAAGGTTGTACATTTTAGTTAAATCATATATATACCTTATTTGTATCTGTATTTTGAGTAAATAATGCTAAAAACCTATAGCATATATAAAAAAAAATTATATAATTACCGCTTTTGCGCTTTGCGCCTCGGTTTTAAACGTCGTCGCTTTTGTGCACTTCGCGCTTTTTAAAAACAAGGTATTATGTGAATTTCTATGTATCATTTTCATATAAATCTGTGTATATATATAAAAAAATACGTATAAAAATTCCTAAACGATTAATCCGCCTAGTCCCTAGGCTAGATCCTACCGCATGCCTGGCGTCTAGCGCTTTTTACAACCTTGGTATCTTACAATTATATATGGAGTCAACTTGATTTAGCTTCTTTACAGGTGGCACACTTTGTTACACCTTTCAATTACACGGAACTGCAGCATACGCACGCAGCGCTCAATGGTCTTCTTCCTCCGGACATTCGCGTTAGAGAGATCAGCCCTGTACTGCCTGACTTCCATGCTCGTTTTTCCGTCACTGGAAAGACTTATCGTTACACGATTTGTAATGATACTGTCATGGACCCATTCCATCGTCTATACGCTTATCATAATCTTTCCAAGCTCAATATTTACGCCATGACGGAAGCTACCAAGTATTTTGTAGGGAAACATGATTTTTCTGCTTTCGCAAATGCACAACGCAATGACAGGGTACTTAGCCCAGTGAAGACTATATACCGAATGGATATAATTGAAAATGTAATTTATTGAATGCGTAGTAAGTTATCTCACGCATTTGGGTACATTTTCGTGTGCCCCTTGCATATACTAGAGACTTCCACAAGTAAAGCCGAGCATTTGATTGTTTGCTGCAGGGACCCATGATGCATGTTGAAGTTGAAGGGTCCGGGTTTCTCTATAGGCAAGTCCGAAACATGGTACATCAATGTCATTATTTTGTGAATCTAGTAATTATTAGTATATAGTCTCACAACTGTTATGTGTTTTATAGGTTGCTTTATTGCTACAAATCGGGAGGGAGGCACTCCCACCGGAAATTGTTCCAAAAATTCTAGCAACATGTGATCGCAAGGAACTTGCAAAGGTAGCGCTTGTAGCTCCGCCTCATGGTCTCTATCTTGTGCAGGTCAAGTATAAAGAGGAACATCTTCAGCATCCTGAGGATGCGCCTGCAGCTAGCTTTGGTAGGCATCATAGCATAAGCAAATGTAAGCTGCATTATTACTGAAGTCTTCATATTCATTTTAATCAATAGCTGCGCGCGTTGAGAAGAAATTGTTTTTCTACGTGTCTGATGATTTCATGTTGATCTATTGCCCTCAACCGATACAAGAATTTCACGAGAGGTTAGCTTTATGATAGCGTGTGAGACAATGAACAATGGAGTTAACCAATCTTTTATCTAAACAAACTTAAGTTTATGTTGTGGGTCGTTCTAAACAAGGATGAGTGGATTTATGTTATTGTTGTCAGTTTAGGCAATTTCGTTTAAGTTATTCGTTTATGCGTTAATTTCATGTAGTCCTCATAAACTATTTAGCGAAGACACCATAGAAACATAGATCATAGATGGACGGACTCGTTTGATGCGGGAGCGAAATGAAGATTTGAGTAATCTGTTTGTTTGGTTTTTATCTTTTTATTGGCTGTTTAGAGAAGTTGTAAGGTTCTTGTATAAGTATTGTTTTAGGGTGAATGTTTAACTGATGATTTTATTGAATTTGAATCATAATAACTTTGTTGATGGAACCTTTGATTCGAATTAGAGACTTTGATTAACTAATCGTTCTTTAGTCATTTGATTGCTTACATAATGTATCATCGTTCCTTATCATTATCATTGTGTGCTATCATCGATTACGGCACACGGTCATGCTCATGTGCTAGTATCTACTCGTCTCCCTTCCGTGGCCGTAACATAACAATAATTGGATACCCACCAAACCAATATAAAGACTTGATAACATCGCAAACATGTGGATGACTATATATTAAATAAACTTCATTTCAAGACTTAATAACATCGCAAGTCGCTAACAATGAATTCTTGGATTAGTACAAACTGATATGTAAGATTTACTTGGACTAAAAAAAAAAGAACCCAGATATGAGCTGATTAAAAAAATGCAAATGTGTTGTCTTTGAGTAATTGATAATAGAACCATATCATTGTGGTATAGGTGAGCAGAAAACCGAAAAAACCGAGCTGAAACTAAATAAACTGATTTAACAGAACCGAAACAAGCCAAACCGTACAGAAACGCTGAAAAATGAACCGAAATTTGCGGTTCAGTTACGGTTTTGCATTATATATATATTTTTTAAAAACTAAAATTAAAATAGTTTAATTATGGGGAAATATGGGACGCCACCGCACAATCTGGAGAAATTTGAGTAAAAGTGGAAAAAGTGGGTGAAAAGCTGATGTGACACTGACATGTCACACGTGAAAAACGGGAAAGTCTGGGACGACTCTTTCCACTCTTAATGGTAATATATTGTAAAAAATAATAACGAAACAAACTAAAACAAATAAATATTACATTTTTATTACTAAGAGCATTCACATCCCTTCCATCAAATAACATCCATCAAATTACACTAAAAATCACTATTTCACCCTTAAATCTTCTCTCTCCTAATTAAAATAATAATATTTTTTCATACTTTTATCATTACATTTTCTCTATCCTCACTCACAACTACTTACAAAAATATTAAAATATATACAGAGGTGAACAATAGTTTTTCATATTTAGGGTGGAACAGTGTTTCCACCAAATATTTTCTCTCTCCTCCACTCACAACCACTTACACTCACCCCATATAATTTGGTGAATACACTCACATACATTTGGTAGATGAGATGTAAGTGCTCTAAAAGTTAGTATATTTGATATTTTTAAGTTTATATAAAATTATCAAGCTCTTAACGGCTACCACAACAATGCAATGATGCATGTATGTGGTTGATTACTTGATTTCTAAATATGTCATCTGATTTGCTGATGCTTTGATATATCTATTATTATAAAAGTGGGTTTGTTGTTGATGTTGTTCCTATCGTGACGAGTGTATTTATATTTATATATAACTTTTTGGTATTGTAAGCAAGTATAGTTAGCATGACAAACTCAACTGATTATGAGTGAACATCATCTTTTCCGGTATTGGTATTATTGAAACCAATATCGGTATTCGCTTTTATGGCTTCCGATGAGCTAAGCCGATAATGACCAACGTCACACCACATAGCATGAGGGAAAACAATCAAACTCTCACCACGTAACGCGTGAGTGAAAGAAGTGACTCAAGTCAAGTATACTGATGCCTACGACCATAGTTTTGACCATGTTTCGGGATGGTAGATTTTAAGGCCTATATTAGGTTAATTATGTTTTCAGGTTTAATTGTGGTTTTTTCTAGTTTACTTAAGTTTTTATTTTTTTAGTATTTTTTTATTTTATGTAATGTAATTATTTTATTTAATATAAATGTATTTTTATTTATTTAGTTGATTCGTTTATTAACTTAGCCGACAATTGGTGGTTGTCGGAGATGAGAAAGTGGTTGGCAAAAACAACACCACCGGCCACCTCTCCCAATCCCATCATCCTATCATCCTTATAAAATGTGAGAGGATATTTGATGCGGTGGTCACCGATCGTGTAGCAGGTAGTGGTAGTAGTAATTGCGGTGACAGTGGTGAAAAGATGGATTCAACAAAATAAAAACACATGTGACCAATCAAAATCAAACAAAATTGAACAGTAATATGTAAGGAGTATGGGAGGCTCTTAGAGTGATCATGGAAAACCCATGGGTAGAAGCTGTTTTACTTGGGCCCATTAAAAACTTAGTAGCCTATTTATAAATCCAATATTCATTTAAAACTTAAAATTTAAAGTGCATATTTTTAATTGGCACGAATAGTGAACCTATATCTTTAGAGACGCCACCGATACCTATAGGGAGGGACAAAGTAAAGCATATTAAAAAAAAACCTAACATACCAATAGAGTTAATTGCTTGGTTGATCCCTGTGCTTTGCAGATCTTGCAAAGTTGGTCCTCATGGTTTAAAAATTACACAGTTGGTTGCGATAGTTTGAAAAATGTACACAAGTGGGCCTGAAGGTTGCATTTTAATAACATGAATGGTTCTTACCGGCTAACGTCGTTAAATTTTTCACTTAAGTCAGTATCAAATTACCATACTACCCTTACTTATATATTACAAAAGTCTGAAGTATATATTTTATTAAAGTAATTAAAAAACATAATTAATAGATAAAACTAAATTAAAAACTTATATATACAACCAACCCTACCATCCCTTCCCTCGTCTCAACACCATCACCAACCATCGACCAACAACACCATCGTACCACCACCATTGTACCACCCCCAATAACATCACTGTAACACCACCCCCACCCCCACCTATCCTCCCTCGTTTCATCAGAACAAACGAGATGTAAATCTTAAGGTGTTCCTCAAATAGTTTTGAAGCTTTCAGATTCCGAACACCGGGTTTTTGTCGGTCCATTTGAGAAGGGGTAGGGGTTGGTGAGAGGATGAAATCAACAGCTTCATGGTAGTTGTGTTATGAGTGAGCAGTGTCGAGCTGAAGGTATTCATGATAGTTGGGTGATGGTGGTTGTGGTTAGGGTTGGGGGTTTTGACGGTGGTCATAAAGTATTATTGATATGAAGATGTTGATGGCGCGTGACAATATTGATGAAGCTAGTAAGATGATGATGGTATGTGACAGTGATGCCAATGCTATGAAGATGGTGATAATGGTGCTTGACGGTGGTGGTCAGATCCGATTATAATGGTTTGGTAGAGAAGGGTGGGGGTTGAAGAAGGGATATAGTGGTGGTGGTGGTAGGTGTTAACAGGAAGGGTGGGGCAAGGAAGAAGAAGGGTGAAATGGGGGTGGGCCCACTTAAACTTTTATGTATTTTTAGTATTTGTTTTGAAGTGTTTTGTCCTCTAGTAATGGGGTATAATAGTCATTTTATACAAATTTAACGATCAAAACTAAAAGACGAACGTACGGGAACACACGTGTGATAAGTTGTAAACATTTAGGATTAAGTATGTAATTAGTGAAGTCTAAGGATCAAGCATGCAAGATCTAAAAATCACAAAGACCAACCAAGCAACTAGTGAGATACCCGTCCGCTGGGACGGGTTTTTGAACGGGGATTAGAAAGCGTGAAAGTATATTTGGGTTGATGTTATTATTTTGAGTAAGCGAATGTCGATAACTAATCTCTATATAATCTTAAAGTATATCAATTTTAAAAGTTTTGTTAATATATATTAGTTATGAAATCAGCCATTGAAAAACAAATACTAATTTATTTGTTTTGTTTAAAAAAAAAGTATATGAAATCTTGGTATGAACCAAAATGTGTGACAACATTAATACCAACCACACCAACATTACTACAAAAGTTTAAATATAATACCAAAACCTACAAAACGAAAGTTGTCTTAATCCACAAAACATACCAACATAGCAAGTAGTTTTAAAGTCAAAAAACATAAACATAGAAAGTTGGTTAACATAATTGAACACAAACATGATCTACTTCTTGGAATCGCATTGCATGTTTTCGACATGATTTCTCAGCCTCTTCTTGTAGCTCAATCTTGTTTGTTTAACATTTGAATGGTCAACAACTGTTGAGTTAGGCACATTGTTGTCACCATTTTGTACTAATACCTTAGATTGGCTAAACTCACTCTCTTGCTCGTTATTAACAATTCCCTAAACGAAACATACACCGGATGAAGATCATTTAGAAAATAATATATCTAAAATCATATAAATAAAATCATTACCTCTTCTTTCGCGTCGATAGCCTCATCCTCTTGGTCATGAGCAACAATACCCTACACGAAACAACCCAAGATGTTACTTGTATGAAAGCAACTATCTTACTAACATAAAAAGCAAAGAAATATTTTACTTCTATTTTTGCTTTGCTAGACTCGCTCACTGGCACGTTATTGTCAACACCCTAAACAAAACATATAGACGAATGAATCACATTTAGAAAATAAAAATATATAAATTCATATGAAAACAAATCATGTACCTCATCTTTCGCTTGGGAAGCCTCACCCTCTTGGTCATTAACAACACACTAATTAAAGAAATAAACATGTTACTTTTTATAAAAAAGTAACTAACTTACAAAGATGAAAAGAACAAATATTTTACTTCTATTTTTGCTTGGCTAGAATTGCCTTCTTGTTCCTTAGAAACGATACCCTGAAAATAACATACCAACTTGTATTATATTAAAACTAAAAAATCACCGCAATCCAAATAAAACAAATTGTTTACCTCTACTTCAACTTGGGCAAGGCTGCCATATTGCTCCTTATCAGCAGTAACCTAAATGTGAATCGTTAAGCAAATTTCAACTAACTAAATCCATAATATTAATATAAAACATGTAGTATACCTCTAATTCAGATTGGAAGAGGGTGTCACCTGGATTGTTGTCAACAATAATCTAAAAGTAACATTCCAAACATTAAACAAAGACCAGCTAATTAACCCATACATTTAGAATAAGACATATAGTATACCTCAACTGTAGACTGTGTAGGTTCACCATCTTGCTTATTATCAACAATAACCTAAATGTAACATAAAACATAAAAATTAAATAACATAAAAGTACAACAAATCACTAAAAAACAACAATAAAGTAAAATAAAAATTACTTACTGATGACTGTGTTGAAGCCGAAACCGAATTATCATGTATCTCCATAAAAAGTTTGTTTGCCATCTCCCATTCGTCATCGGTTATCTTTGCAAGCAGTTCTTGATATTCTTCAACTTC
Source organism: Ambrosia trifida (assembly GCA_028751855.1). NCBI lineage: Eukaryota > Viridiplantae > Streptophyta > Magnoliopsida > Asterales > Asteraceae > Ambrosia > Ambrosia trifida. The sequence continues at coordinate 63,983,330 of CM054124.1, read as the reverse complement.
ATCCTCAATAAGAACACCACACGATGGAGGATTCGCAGTGTGCCCACTTGTAGATATCAAGCTAGGTTGGCTAAGCATGTTGATATCATCACCGAGATATTTAGAAACAGTAAAACGATCAGAACATTTAGGCGGCAAATTATAGTCATCAATCTTAATACGAAGAATAGCTCTTCGAGCACATAAACTATCATTGAGAAAATATAGTATCCAGTTTGGATCATTGGCACCCTACAAAAAAAAAAAGCAACAAAGTATCAACACGCGCGCGCACACACACACACACACACACACACACACACATATATATATATATATATGAAACAAAGGTATGTATATTATATTTGTAAAACATTAATCAATTGATAATTATGGATAAAAAAAACCTCTAACAAACTCTGGTTGACTAAATCATCAACCGTCATGCCAAGAAGAGATATTGCAGCTTCGTTAAAGAGAACACAGGTCATTTTTTCCTGGCCAGTGTTAGTAACAGAAAGATCCAATTTGTACCTGCGCAGTTGAAGTCCATGAAAGTCAACCATGAGCCCAAAAGCAAGAAACGTAGTAGGGTTACCTATAGTGTTGTTTGTGAGACTCCATTGACAGGTAGCAAACCTTCATGCTCTACTCAACCAAACATAGGTGAAAGGAGTAACCCAGTTTCCAAGGCATTATTTCAAGATGATAAGTGATCAAACAGATCAATTACTAACCAAGCTGATGGCACTCAAAGTGAGTTTATATTGACTTGTTTAATTAGTTGTAAAGTCATAAAGTTTTGTAACATGAAAAAGGTGTTCAGCTATATGTGATGGGTAATACATAGGGGTACTAAACGGGTCGGGTTCGCGGGTTGGTGGGTCCAACCCGACCCGAAACCGAAAATTTTACATGAACCCGAACCCGACCCGAACCTGAAAATTGTGAGATACATATCAACCCGAACCCGACATGAATATTCTCAGCTTGACTCGAACCCGACCCGTTCAACCTGATTTTTTTTAGTTTTGTCGCAAACTAATGTATTAAAATTAAAATTTTACTACAAAAAATACAAATATATATAAAACATTTATGTTTTATTTATAAAATTTCATATCATTTTCTATTTTAGTTATAAGTGTAGCATAAAAAAGCTAACCAAATTAATTTATAATATAAAAATATCATGATTAGTAACAACAGATATTAACAAAGAGTACTTGTTGTGTGCGTGTGCAAAAGCATGTCCAAGCTGAATATTACAGTGCTAAGGATTGACAATGTTTGTTAACACTTACACTTGACAAGGGTTGACAACATTTGCATCACAATGCTGACAGTAATAGCAAGACTCCTTCATTGATGCCTTCCTACGACAATTGTTACACTTGACATATTTCTAGTCATTTGCTAAATCAACACCACTTATGTTTACATCAATGTTGTACATTGTTCCCTATAAAACATTAACATTAAAAATTAACATATATAACAAAATATATGATATAGATATATTATTCAGACAATACCTCTGTTACATCTCCTGATAGAAGAAGGCTATAGATGTTTGATATGCTTGTGATTTGGAAATTAGCATTGGTTTCCTCATTTGGTTGGATAGTGACAGGTTGGGCTTGACTATTAAAAAAAAAAAAAGACAACCTAAGTAAACCCTTAGCTAATAATGGGCCTATGACAAAGTAAATGGTAAATTTCTTAGTAAAGGAGTTACGTACATAATCTTGTAGCTCTCAACATCAGGCCCCGGAAGATTGATGTGCATTTCAGTAGCCACAGTTGTCACTAAACTTGGAGCACCTAAATCAATTGAAATAGTTATTCATGTTTTTTTTTAATTCCATCAGTTATCAATGTATGCTAAAAATAACACCATACCCTTGTACAGTCGAACTTTGCAACATGTCAAGATGACAACAATTGTATTATTTGCGTGTCTTCGAATATCATTCTCAGTAAACTTATGTGCCAAATGTCCCCATAACGCAACGTTGACTTTGCCATCACTATTTTTAATATATTAAAAAATGTGAAAATAAATATAAACAATTTAAAAGGTGAACACGGTTAAAAAAAACATACGTAGTGTTAGATATAATGATGTTTCGTAATCCCTTATTACACGATTGAAAAGATGGCCCTTTCTTTTCAAGAGATCCCCACACCCTAAGAATGCCAATAGCATCTACACATATATGCAACATAATGTTAATACAGTTGAATAGAAAAAAATATAACAAAATAAATTCCAAAACCTGTAAGATATGTGTCGTCATTAAGCCGATCACGGAGCAGATTGAATGGCACAAAATCGAATACATATCTTCTGAACAAAGACGACAACATTGGGCTACTATGAATGTTTGTTCCCTTTGTAAACTGAATATACATATCGCAACGCAATGGACGATACGGAATACCGCGATACTCATTAACATAAAACTTATGAATCCTGTATACGCAACCCAATTTAATCGCATTCTTATAATTATGCACCAAGCTGGCTGGAATCTTTGCATGAATAGCCGAGCCCTGATATACATATATATATATATATATATATATTTATAAGATAACGAAATATAAACCAAATAACTTTGCAATATCACATTTAAAACACACTTACTTGGGCATCTGATAGAATCATGTCGAACGAAATAACACGATTTGTGATGGGATTGTAAGCCGTCCAAGCACTGCCAATTGTTTCCCATGTTAGGACGCAAATCAGAAATAATGGCATGATTCATTTTTAAAAAAGAAAAACCTGCAATTTCATAATATATTGGCTACAACATCAAACAATGGATCCATAAAAGCATAAACACCAGATTTACATATACAACCATGTGTGGAAAGACATAAAAAAATACACACCAAACAAAACATAATTTATAAATCATGGCTGATTTACAACACAAGTTACACAATATCATCAGTTGTCAATAAAGTCAAATTGTAAAAAACCTCCTTGTAGACAACGTTCTTTGTTATATTGTTCGCACATTTGCCTTTGTTGTCAACATAAAATTTAAGTCCGGCACGAGAAGTTACACGAGACGCAGCAACATAAAGTTGCCCATGCGAGAACACAGGCTTCGCTAAGTAAACACAAACGTTATTAAAAGTCTGCCCTTGGCTTTTGTTGATAGTCATGGCAAAACAAGCTTTTACGGGAAAATGTCGTCTCTTGAACTGAAAGGGCCATGACGAAGAAGTTGGAGTCATATCAATCCTTCCAATGAATGCTTTTTCTCCAACATGTGTACCCGTAATAATCATAGCTTCAATAACGCGGCGACTGATTTGAGTTACAATCAACCGTGTGCCATTACACAACCCCCTTTGCAAGTTGATGTTACGCATCAAGATAATCAGTGCACCAACCTTTAGTTGTAGCACATGATTTGGAATCCCAGAAAACTGCAAGGTGTTAAGAAACTCAGGAGCATGCATAGCACGCATTTCCTCAACGTTAGTCGAACTCGGACATATGTCATCAGCACTAAACAGTTCATGGATTTCACCTGGAAGCTTCTTAAGAACATGTAGGTTAATGGTGTCAACCTCATCATTAGTCGGACAAAGAATGCAACGCTCCTTCAAGTAATCAACGTCATTGAATTTGGTTTCAATATTAGGGAAAGTATTTGATACAACTGATTCAAGATGAAACTCGGTAACAGGAATTAACAGATCTTTGGGTATACGAATCCATGTAGAATCGTCATCCCCGTCTACTGAAACTCTAGGAAGACGGCCAGCCCCCATGTCCAAAAGCCATTTACTGAATTCCTCCATTTGTATAAGTTCCCTACCACTAATGCTTGGATCACGTAGACGCATGTTAATTGTTAAATTAAAAACTTTACATGATTCCCATATATTTGGGGACTTGTTAACAGCGGAACCAACAATCTCACAACGTGTTGCAAACTGAACAACCGGGAGAATCTGTCTAAAATCACCACCAAGAGCCACCACTTTTCCACCGAATACTCGGTCTACGGCACGACCCATGCTATCTTGACACACATTCCTTAATGTTCTATCAACAGCCTCAAACGAATGGCGATGTTGTAAAGGTGCTTCATCCCAAATAATAAGCGAAGCAACATTAATTAACTGAGCCAGCTCTGAACCAACATCAATGGAACAACATGCGTCCTTATTAGCATCAATAGGGATGCGAAACTGGGAATGTGTTGTACGACCACCGGGTAGTAATAAGGAAGCAATACCAGAATACGCAACAGTGAAACTATCTGGTTATTTGATCGAATGCAAGCTATAAGTGTCTTCCATAGGTACGTTTTGCCAGTCCCTCCACTACCTGATACAAAAAAAAACACCTCTGTTTCTTGCCTGAACAACAGCATATATATTATCAAATACTTCCTTTTGTTGATCATTTAGTCCACCGTAAAGGCTGTTAAAACGTGTGCTTTCTGCATTGGCACCATACATACGCTCAAAAGCAATAAGTCGGTTCGTGCTAACATCAACCAAACGACGATCAATCTGTGGTAAAGTTGGAAAGTCAACCAACGACCGACCACTCCCATTCAAAATTAGATCAATCTCTTTCAAGGTGTAATTTAACAATTCAGCTTCTGAGAAAACCAGGGATTGATTGCCCATCAATCGACAACGCTTCCGTGCCACGTCTTCTGAAAGGTATTTATAACAATCCAAAAATAATTGTCGATGATCACTTACTGTACAGAATAATAAAATGGTAACAAACATTTCACGAAGTTGATCTCCTAATTTCCATTGATATGCTTCAGATATAGCATCAACCCATTCAGCATCATCCCCCAAAAGACTTAACGCTTTGCAAGCCTCCATATATGTTGGATGTTCCACCCCATCAACAGTCCGAATTTCTTTAAAACTTCTCGGACCACGGACAACGTTTAATAACATTCTAAGATAATACTTTTCACCCATCGATGGACTAACATAGTATATGCGTCCAATAGTACTACCAAACCCCGCTTTACGTGGCTCCCATTTTTTCTCCTTTTCATGCCAAGTAAACATAGTAGGGTAATCAGCATATGTCAAAGACCGGCCAAAAGCATGCTTTTCATTTGACACCATCCACTCGGTAAACTTTGACATTGCGGCTGTCATCCGTTGTGTTACATCAGCAAGTTGTTCATGGTCATTAAAGTAGACTCTATTACAACCTTCTTCATGAAACGGGAGCCTTTCGACAGCCACTGAACGATAATGCATGTCAAACTCAAAGATCTTCCAACACGCCTCTGATGCCGAAATATACCGACAATTCATGTATTGCTCAATCTCATCTTCGTTATTTAAAAGTGATTGGAATGTTGTTCTGCTGCCTTGACCTTCATGTGTTCTGCTACCTTGACCTTCCAGTGTTCTGCTACCTTGACCTTCCAGTACAGCAGTAGCACGGTCTTGGCCTTTGTTCATGTAACCGAAAAGGTATTTAACCAACATTCCCTGGTTACACCATTCAACATTGATATGGCAACCGTATTTTATAAGCAACTCGCGATTATGAGGAACAACATAGCGATTATCAAGCATAATATATTGCTGACCAACCCGCACTCTCCGTGAATTATTACGTCTTCGATAACAGGGCCACCCATCATTCCTAATGAAAGTTTCATCACAATAAGTCTTCGGATATCCTTTACTACATTCCCCATCTTTCATACAAGGACTCGAAGGCCTAAGTAGGCCACAAGGTCCATGAATCATATGACTACCAACATTTGCAAAACCACATGGGTCATCCGACTCAGAAGGTAGTTCAGCAGATACAAATCTGTCAATTTCAGCTGGTGTTGTAAGCTTATCAGCTGGATGAAGAAACAAAAGAATATGGCAATGTGGAAGGCCGCGTTTTTGGAACTCGATTGTGTAAAGAACTGAACAGAAAAAATAAAAAGTTTCAGTGTGGATTATCATAACAAATTACAAGTTTAATTACTGAATCTCAAAATGAAATTCAAGTAACATACCTGCTTTTGGTCGACCGAAATGATTCTTTTTTCTGATGTCTTTAATGAGCTCATCGAGTTTGATCTTAAATACACGCGCAACAATATCAGGTCTTTCGGATATTAAGTCGCCTGTTGTGGTTTGTTGAACATGGCGTTCAATTTCAGGCCATTTGGGGTTACACGTCATGGTAATGAACAAATCTGGAGTACCAGCCCAATGACAAATCGCCATCGCGTCTTGATACTGTTGTACCATATGCCTAGGCCCACCCGTGAATGATGCTGGCAACACAACCCGCCGACCTATAGAGTCACAGTTTGTTTCACCATCTGATATACGATCATGTAAACCAATATACAACTCCGAACGAATCGTCCTCTGATGTGTCTTATACCATTGTAAGTTGTGTTCAAGCACTTGTGTATAAGCATCAACAACAAAGGTAAGAAACAACCGTCCAGAACTGTGTAATGTTCTACTTTCAATCAGCCTAAGCATGAGCCGATAACAATAGTATTCCCTTAAAGTAACATTTTGTCTCTTGGTGTCAGCATCAATGTTACTTAAAGGGATACCCAAATGAAAACAGTCTTCTCCATACGGGAAGAGCAAGGGATATTGCAATGCCATGTAATTTGGATGAAGTTCGGAGATGCGCTTTGCATTTGAAGTAGCCCGCTCTTCAACAATAATATCACGACAATCTGAAGGATTACCATCACCCGGTATTAACGCAGCAATTTCTTGGACCGTAGGCAAATTATACTGTCTCGCATCCCTTCTTCGTGTGCCAAGCAAACGAAGTGTAACCGGTTGCGTTGTAAAGTGATTAAACCTTTCCTTAGCCATCCGAAAACCCTGGACTAACGGGTTATGCCGATCAAGCATAGCAAGAAGGTCACGAATTAATGTCCGAATAACGCCATCATTATACCTCGATGGAAGACAGTTACGAAGCGCATTTAATCGATTATCGATCTCATTTTTTGTGTCATAGATGTATAGCTGCGCAAATCGTGGGCGAGCATCATCATGTTGAGGCAACAAAGTCCCAATTCTATGGTAGTTATGTCCATTCAAAACGTATGTATAGGGACCACCTCCATTATTTACACCCGTACACACTTTGCCACCGGTAGAGGTCATTGAAAACATTGAATTTAATACCTTGATGTTTTCTTTGAACACCCTAGATCTTGGTTCACCATTGTGTTGCATAAGTTTTCACAACAGTTGCGGAGCATGTTTAAGGAAAGGTAGAATAACCTTTCCTTGACCACAGCAAATGGAGAACTTTGGATTACTTGGTGTCAAATGTTTAACACTTCGTTCACCATACCACAACAATGCTTGACAGTACGGACATACGTATGTTGCATCGCCACAGTCCCAATACGACCAGATACTGCCTACAAACCAATGATTTAAGGGTAAGTGAATGATATCATTTTGGTGACGTGTTAAAAGAAATAACTTTCATAGTTGAATAAATAGTACTTGGTATATTTTCGTCTGGGTAAACACCAGCAAGGGAAGGCATGCGGTGACGTGTGGAACATGATGGCGAAACAATATGCGAATTTGAAGTAGTACCATGGAGTATATTTGAACCAGGATTAACTGCAGTACACAAAGATTTAAGATCGAGTAAGTGAATGATATCACTTTGGTGAGGTGTTAAAAGAGAAATAACAATGAAAGTTAAATAATCAATACTTGGTGTGTTTTCGTCTTGGTAAACACCAGTGCGGGAAGGCATGCGGTGACGTGTGGAACATGATGGCGAAACAATATGCGAATTTGAAGCAGTACCATGGAGTTGATTTGAATTGAGATTAACTGCAGTACACAAAGATTTAGGATTGGATAACTGAATAATATCATCTTTGTGAGGTGTTAAAAGAGAAATAAGATTGATAGTTAAACAATCAGTACTTGGTGGTGTGTTTTCATCTTGGTAAGTACCAGCATGTGAAGGCATGCGGCTGGTAGAACATGATGGCGAAACGATCTGTGAATTTGAAGTTTGTGATGCAATCCTTACACCACTATTAGTTGTAGCAGTAGCATGGATTTGATTTGAATTGGGACCAACTGCAGTACACGAAGAGACAAGCACTTGTGGAATTAAAAGGGTGAACATTGTTTACATTACTTCTTGCTGAACATAGTAATAATGTATAACAACGCAACTTATAAAATGAAGCATACCATAACGACGTCTTTGAACATTCAAGCTCTCATTGTTAGAAGCAGGAGGTCGTCCTCGTAACCAAGGACGACCACGACGTCTCATATTATTGGGTGCTTCATTGGATCGGAATGTGGACGTCGTAGAAGAAGATAAAGTTGACAATATTCCATAATCGCTTCCATTACCATGGATGTTGTTAACACTATCCATGACACCAAATATCTGTATAGAAACAACATTCATGAGATACGACTGCCATCAAATGAGATATGAACGATGGTGTTCGGACTTCGAACAATAATTGGAAAACTCATGAACACCGGTCTAGTCACCCGGCTAACGGTATCCAAGCACCAAAGTTTGTTGAATGGGTGACTTAAATGAATCATAGCAAACTATCGATTTGACAATAAATGACATCCATTTTTTCCAAGCACAAGTGCATTTTTCCTATAGGGTAAAAATCCTTCACAAGTATGGCACACAACCTATGCCCTAGTCTCTTATTCAAAGTACCTAAGGTAAATGCAACAAAACAATCGGACAGACACATTGCATACAGAACGACTCATTTACGCCAACGCTTTCCAAGACATTAACAATATCATAAATCCGCCGTCTCTCAACACCTAATAAAAATATACAAAAACATAACATCAACAAAAAGATCTTCAATATTGATGTATAATCCAACACCCCCACACACAATTCTTAAAAAAAAAAAACGTAACAACATTTCAACACATTATAAAATTACCTAATCTTGAAGCTCTATCATCCAATCCAACAGTGTCAATACCATCTCGACTATACAAACCCAAAAAACTATACAACAAACACATATAAAATAAAACTATACAACAAACACATTATTATATATATCACTTTGCTTTTACCACTCTTTACTCAATCATTTATCCCAGTCCACACCTACCACAGACCCTCCTCTTTCTCTCTCTCTCTAAAACAACTTCACCACACACTCTCTCTCTAGATACGCTTTGGTGGGGGTGTTGTAGGTCAAGACGGTACGCTTTGGTGGCAGATGGTAGTCATGACTCCGGCTGCTAATAGGCTTTTGGAGTTAGCGGTCTTCGTTTCGTCAGTCTCCGGCCTCTCAATAAGCTAATTTTTGGTCGAAGAGATGTGAGCGATGGTAAAGCTGTTTTGCGTGGCGGTGGCGGTGGCGCAACCTTCTCCTCCAATCAAAATCATCCACCTGCAGCACCCGTACGGCTGCGCTGTTAAACCGATGCCGTCATCGAGGCGTCACCCTGTACTCACTAATGAGGTAAGATTCGGTAAATTAGGGATTGTTCGATGTTCACACATCTAACCCCTTTATTGTCTCTCAGATTTGATGATTTTATTTTGGGTTATTCCCTGTTCTAGGATCGAACCTAGACGGAGTCGGCGACTGAGGGTTCAGACCAATTGATGGGACGATTATTCGGTATGCTCATCGGTGGATAAAACGTCATCCCGGAATGGTTAGGTTGCTGTGTATTTTTTGTGCACACCAACTGTTTGTGTTATTGTTCCACTTAGGTTGCTGTGTATTTGTTGTTGCTAACCTTTCAATGTTTGTTGCTGAAATCTTTGTTTATCATATTGTTATTTAGACTTATATGTGATGCTGGGTAATATTCCAGTTTATACACTTATTAATTCAATATGTCAAATATTTTTAGCTTCAGAATCAATTATGCTTTATGGGGCCATACAGCTTATGTTTTATCATTGAGTGAAAGAAAATAAGGACCTGATGGCTTTTTATTCATTTTGTGGGCTCATGAAGATTATATAGCTTATTAAAAAGAACTTAGTTTGATTTAAGATTATCTCTTGACAATGGTAGGTTGGCTTCTTTGGGTGATTCGTTTTTTATTTCGGGCATTTGGTTGATGATCTTGAACGCAAGATGTGTAGACAGAATGGCGAGATTGATAGATTCATGAAAATTAAGGTATATTTAAGAACATGTTTGATTTAAGCATAAAGTTTTGATCTTGAATCTTGAATGTTAATATGATTTTTATTGTTAAATCTTGAATATTAATTTGATTTGGTTTCAGTTGTTAAATCGTGAGTCTTGAATGTAAATTTGGTTTTTATAGTTAACTCTTGAATATTTCTTTGGTTTTGATAGTTACATGATTATATGATTTATGTAGTAATATTGTAACACCCCAACCGATGGCGGAAACATCGAGGTGTCACGTAGTGACGATTGTTCAATAGCTCATGGACTAAAGTGTAAATTTGAATACATTGATTAAATAATTTATTACATTGAAATGAAATTACAGGATACAATAATTCTAAAGTGACAAGTCTAGCTAAGATACAATGTAGTCAAGACTGAAATATAAAATCCAAAAGCCTAAAAGAAGCGTCTCAAAACAACCTGAAACATGTACAAAATATTTTGGTCAATACAAAAATTGTATTGGTGAGCATACCCTGTTTAAATAAATATAGTAGAAAAGTGTTTAGCAATTCATGTGTCGTATACTGTCTGCAATTATGTAATAAGTGGTATCCGGGTCAAATCAACCCTAAGAGAAGTAAGCAGATATATATAGTATGCGCTAGTAGTAAAGTAATACATAGCAATGACGAGGACTCTCAACAGAGTCACAAGGGTATAAACCATAGTACTATTCATTGAAATGCCAGGCCGCAACGGTTAATGATTTGACAGGTCATAGATACACAAAATGACACAAGCAAACACACATAAGAATTGCTATTTTAGTAAAAGGAATTATAAACTTGATAGTAAGTACACGAGTCACCCCAAAATAGTAAGACAGTAAAAAGGGGAAGATATACTCACAGTTTGCGAAAGCGAGCAAAATCCAACTTAAGCGGTCGTGAGCTAAGTAATGGGAATTCCGAGGAATTCAACCTATAATGTGTAAGCATACTAATAAGGAAAAGTCTAAAAAGTCTAAGGTAACTAGGGTCTAAGGCATTAGGGTTTGCTAAGTCGATTTGGGGAATTAGAGTTTTTATGATAAGTCGTGTTAATGTAAAAGTTGTATATCTCAAATAATATATGAAAGGTTGTAAATGTGGTTTAAATAATATAATTATTACCAATTGAGTATTTAGTTAAAAATATGTTTAAATAATTAAGACAAAATAATTTAGTTAATTACTTTAATTAATTATTGTAAATAAATACAATAATCATAAATATTGAAATAAATAGTTATGAGTTACTCAAAGATCCATCAATGATAACAAAGACTTTTAATCATAAGACATTTTTATTTTATGAAAAAATATTTATAAAATAGATGTTGTAATAGTATACATAAATAAACGTGTAATTATACCGTAATTGATAAATAAGACTAATAATACAAGATATGATCCAAAAATGCTATTTTCATAGGAAATAAATACTTTCTGATGTAAATTAATGAAAATAATTTTCTCATAATTTTTATAAACTTATTCCTATTTAAAACTAATTTAATGAGATTAAATCATGTTTAAATGATTAAAAATAAGAAAATTAATAAAAATAAATGTTTTCTGAACCAATAATTTTTATATAAGTTCATAATGATGAGAAATAATTACCCAAAAAGTTTGAGATTAAAATCATTAAAAATGATTTTTTTATCAATTAAATACGATTAAAACAAATTAAATCAATAAATATATAAAAATATGACATTTTCCAGAAAATAAAAATAGGATAATTTTCTTTAAGGTGTCAAGAAGCTACACCTAAATTTTTATAAATTTTGGAGCAAAAATGAATTTAATATGAATATTCTAAGATGAATGTATTTATATATAAATAAATAACAAAATAAAAGAAAAAGGAAAAGGAAAAGGAAGGAACAATTGCTAAACAAAAAGATTTGGGGGTTGCTTGGATTCGAACTCCTGCCCAATCATATACAATACATGCACCTTAACCACTAGATCACATAGCACTTTTGTTGATTTATTTGAAACTTATATTTATTTAACTATTAATCCATAACCATCTTCTTCCCCAAAATCACTCTAAGAACCCTAACCCTAACCCTTGATCTAATAACTCGAACCAGGCAAAGAAATTGATCAAAACTAGAGGGCTTTTGATCGGAATTTGATAAGAAACAAAATGACATCAATAAAACACACTTACAACAACGATTTGAGGTTCGAATTCCCATGTGCAGGTCCGAACCCATATGCGCAAATTTAGAAGCTTTGTGACGTGTTTAAGCTATTTTTTTAGTGGGTTTGAATCGTTTAAACGTGCAGCAATGATTGGTAACATCAATTTGTAGTGATAAATAAGAGTAATTGGCGTTTGAACTCGAACCTTAATGTCCGATCGGTTACGTAATGAACCCGATTAAACTTGAGTAAATACACGTTACAACTCAATATAAATGATGGGGAAACGTTGTGTCACGAAGAAGAAACATATTGCATTGGTCCGGACGCTTTAATGGGCATTAAAAACCATTTTTTTTTGCCTCGCCGGAAACAGCTCCGGTCGCCGGAAAACCGGCCGGACACAGAGGTAGGAGGGAAACCAATTTTGATTTTTTTTTAACTTTTATAAAATGGCATAAACAACCCCTCTAGTTTAACTTGGTTAGTTTAATAACATTTTGGTTAAAATTTTCCTTTGTAAACCTTTAACTTAGTTAAACTAAGTTAACAAAACTTAACTTATACACTTTTATACTTCATAAATCTTAATTTTTTTTTTTTATAAAAACTTTTACGAATACGTTTCAACATACGCACATGATTAAAACTCATACTCGAACCATAAAAATATAAACATTAAATTTTAGTTCGCTCTAAAATTAGATTTGAAAACGACGATATTTACAGGGACTAAAATGGAAATATTTGAAGGACTATTGTTGACAATTTGATGAAAGACGAGGGTGACGGATGTCACAAATATTGTTTTTGTGATCAAAAGACGTCACTTTGAACTTCTATAAAATGTGTCCCATGATTTTGACTGTCAATAAAAGTGATTAAGATGTCACTTGCAGGTACAATTCGTTACAATGTGTTTTTGTCAGGAAGAATGCGGAGAGGCGAGCATGGCGATGGAGGACTTCTTCGTTGATCGTCTTTGTCATTGTACCTACTCTTGATTATGCGGAGAGGCTACCATTGCGTAAGTTTTCATTATAATTTTTTTAAAAATTGGTTCGCCCCGCCGCGAAGCGCGGGTATGTGGTTGTATATTTTAATATGATAATATAGACTTAGTATTACGTTAAGGGATTAGTCTACCGGATCAAATTAAAATTTTTTTACCGGATTTTATATCCACCTTAATGCTTCTGGTCCCACGATTTTGGTTTGTAAAATTGACTCTGTATCTTTCTGTTAGTTTAGAGAAATCACTTGCTATGCTTGAGATCACAAATGCCCGAAAGGGTGGACGTTCTGTTGTTGATGGCTTTATCAATTAAGGTTAATACTTTTTGGTGTCAAACTTCATTTAATCATGCATTGCATTACATGTTTGTAACAATTGTATTGGTGATTCTCTTTGATCTGATGCAGTTTGATGGCTATATAGATATAGCTCCTTATGATACTATATTACTAAAGATACAAGATGGGAGAAGTTACATATTAACTGTAAGTGCACTTATTTCTTTGTCTTTTAACATGCCACAATAATTTTATGTTTTATAAGATATATACTTTTTATATTTGTTTTTAATTCGCCTCGGTTTGACTCTAGGCTTACACCTAGTGAGCCGAAGGGAAAACGCCTCAAGCCTCGATTCCATTCTTTTAACCTTTGGTTTGGATCAGTAATTTTTGCTATTCTTAACCCTTAATAATCTAATAAATCGTTGTCACACTCCCGCCGCAACGCGGCGGGATCACCCTAGTATAAAATAAAAATCAATACCCAATGCATAATATGTTAATGCAGCAAATACAAGAACTTGCACCACTATTGGTTAGAAACTTAGAATAAAAATGGGTGTAAACCAACATATGGATGCTTCTCCGTATTGTGATAAAAAACAAACAACTCAATCATTGGATTAATTACCATGTAGATATATATAGAAGAAATTAATGAATCCATTGAAGAGATGAGATTAGTTTAGATTAAACTTACAGTGATGTTGAGAAATTAGATAGAAGAGAATGTAGTCAAGTGGAAATTCGATGTGCAGGTGGGATTGTTAATTGTTAGCATTGAAAGACTGAATTATATAGGCAGCTAACTTCCTAATGAGTGGGGGAGTTGGGGCCTATTATTTAGGAAAATAGTGGGGGAGTTCGGAACTTACTGAGCTAGAAAATGGGATAATTAAGTAACTGCAATGTGGTGAACATGGGATTCCCGCAACCTTTAAACTGTTAATGGTTAGTTATATTGAAATGATTATGAAATCTAAAGTTGTAATTTGTTACCCACTCAGCCACTTCCATTCCTAAAAAAATATGGTGTATGCTCACCCATAGTTTTTATTTAGTAAATTCATCCTTATTTTTTTATTGTAAAATTAAACATGTTAAAATTATTGATACAACGACTCATTAAAGGTATGATTTGAAGAAAAATAAAAGAATAAAACATTTATGATTCTCCAAAACATCTTCATTTGAATGGTTAAGTGGTGTTGTCATTTTCTTTATTTAATGTCATTTAAGGCAACTTTAATTCAGAAGTAGAGGATCAAAGAAACACAACTCGAAGCAAAAACTAGATTAACAAATGAAATTCGGAAAGGAAAACATCCACGTAAGCAAACATATAGAAGACAAACACAAAACAAAACGACACACACCTAGTTTTGATCTAATAAAACTTCAAACACGAACATCTCGATTCCGATTTATATTGCCTTAAATGCGCCTTTTTTCCCAACCGATTCAACAGAATCAGTAGGATCAGCAACCTCATTGACATCTTTATTATCCACAACAGTATCAACGGTTTCAGCGACCTCCTTGTCGTTTCCCTTTTCATCACCAAATTCAGCAGTAGCAGAAGTGACTTCTTTGTTGTCTACAACATCATCAATACAATCAACGGTATCCATAACCTCCATGACAGCTCCATTATTAGTTGTAGCGATAGCTTCCATGTCACTACCATTATCATCGGAACTATATACGTCAATTACCTCGTCCCATTTCCAATGTTTAAGAGCCGTTACACGCTTACGTTTTTTAGTTAAACCTGGGTCCTACACAATAACCAAAACATAAAAGGTTGTTATTTGAAACTAACTTGAACTACAGTCAAATGATAAAGTAATACAATTGAAAATATACATTTCCTAGTAGGTTTGGTTGCTGTTCCATCGGATTAAAAAAAAAAAAACAGAAAACCAAAATTAGTAAGATAACCAAAGGAAGAAAAATTATGCAAGTCAACACAATTATAATAGAATAGTACCTTTGCAGTAAGAAGGTTGCGGTACAAGTACAATGATGTGATAATAGTATATTTGGGGTGACCTAAATCATGATGAACATGTAGCTATTTAAAAGGGATGGAACGGTTTTGATTTAGAAATTTTGTAATTTAGAAAAAAAAAACCTAACATACCAATAGAGTTAATTGCTTGGTTGATCCCTGTGCTTTGCAGATCTTGCAAAGTTGGTCCTCATGGTTTAAAAATTACACAGTTGGTTGCGATAGTTTGAAAAATGTACACAAATGGGCCTGAAGGTTGCATTTTAATAACATGAATGGTTCTTACCGGCTAACGTCGTTAAATTTTTCACTTAAGTCAGTATCAAATTACCATACTACCCTTACTTATATATTACAAAAGTCTGAAGTATATATTTTATTAAAGTAATTAAAAAACATAATTAATAGATAAAACTAAATTAAAAACTTATATATACAACCAACCCTACCATCCCTTCCCTCGTCTCAACACCACCACCAACCATCGACCAACACCATCGTACCACCACCATTGTACCACCCCAATAACATCACTGTAACACCACCCCCACCCCCACATATCCTCCCTCGTTTCATCAGAACAAACGAGATGTAAATCTTAAGGTGTTCCTCAAATAGTTTTGAAGCTTTCAGATTCCAAACACCGGGTTTTTGTCGGTCCATTTGAGAAGGGGTAGGGGTTGGTGAGAGGATGAAATCAACAGCTTCATGGTAGTTGTGTTATGAGTGAGCAGTGTCGAGCTGAAGGTATTCCTGATAGTTGGGTGATGGTGGTTGTGGTTAGGGTTGGGGGTTTTGACGGTGGTCATAACGTATTATTGATATGAAGATGTTGATGGCGCGTGACAATATTGATGAAGCTAGTAAGATGATGATGATGATGATGGTATGTGACAGTGATGCCAATGCTATGAAGATGGTGATAATGGTGCTTGACGGTGGTGGTCAGATCCAATTATAATGGTTTGGTAGAGAAGGGTGGGGGTTGAAGAAGGGATATAGTGGTGGTGGTGGTAGGTGTTAACGGGAAGGGTGGGGCAGGGAAGAAGAATGGTGAAATAGGGGTGGGCCCACTTAAAGTTTTATGTATTTTTAGTATTTGTTTTGAAGTGTTTTGTCCTCTAGTAATGGGGTATAATAGTCATTTTATACAAATTTAACGATCAAAACTAAAAGACGAACGTACGGGAACACACGTGTGATAAGTTGTAAACATTTAGGATTAAGCATGTAATTAGTGAAGTCTAAGGATCAAACGTGCAAGATCTATAAACCACAAAGACCAAACAAGCAATTTACTCGTACCAATCTAACAAAAGATTAACAAAAGATGAAGGGTGTGGTTGAAAATCTGTGACACTCACCGATAAGAACCACGTCACCCAGGATTCTTTACTTCCAAGGCTTCATCACTTTGTTAGTGACGCTCGAACTGATCATAAACAACAACAACAACAATAATAATAATCTGCGAACAAAACAATATCTGTTCTGCTCTGCTCTGTTCTGTGTAGATAAGATAGATAGATAGTAACTAAACATGAACAACAGAACCCTGAATTGGGTCCAATGGCTAACCATGGCGTTGACCGTAACTGTTGGCATGGTAACCGGCGAGTATTTCAAGCCATTCAACGTCAGCTACGATCACAGAGCACTTATCATCGATGGTCAACGCAGAATGTTGATCTCTGCTGGAATTCACTATCCTCGAGCTACCCCTCAGGTTTTTTTTTTTTTTTTTTAATAATTTTGCTTCTTTACTTTGTTTAGAAACAGTACTCTTTCTAATTCTTCTTTTCATCAGAATATATGCTTTTGGTTTTATACTGTTTGACGGGCTGAAATGTTTATCCAAACCCGACTCCCAGTGGCGAAGCTGGGGCCGGGCTTATTTTTTCCTAATCGGTAGTGGCCGGAAGATCAAATTGATACGGTTGGACTCAATTCATATATAAATTACCTTCGAAATCACAAAATTGCGCTAAAAAACGGTGGGGCCGGGCACCCCGGGACTGCCAACTCCTATTTTTATTTTTATTCATGTAAAAAGCATCAACACTAACCCGTACACATTTAAAAAATTGTAACTTGAACTCGACCCATGTAAGAGACCGATCAGAGATGGTAAATCGATATGTTGAGTGGGTTAGGCTATAAAGAACAAAATTAGAGAAATAGACAATGTTTATGACCAGTATGTTTCTGCTTAATTTTTCAATGCAAACAAATTACATATTTAAAGGACAAAAGGAAACGTGAACGATGAAATGCGGTACATGGGTTCCTAAAAATGCACTACGTGGTGAACATGAAACCTAGGCTGTACTCGAGTCGAGCCAGGGTGGGTTCGAGCTTAAGCTCGAAACTCAACGACCAGCTCATCTCGAGCGCAGGCTAGAAAATGAGTCGGCTTGTCTCAGGTCGTTTCAAATCATTTTTTATAGTTACTTTTTTTCGAGCTTCAGCTACAAACCAAGCTGTGAGTCGCGAGCTTTTTAAAACATAAACAAACGTCGGAGACTTTACGGGTCGGGTCAATGGGTCATGGATCGTATCAACCCATGTATCTAAACGTGCCAAACAGATTTCTAGGCAGTAATCAAGTTGTAAACGTGTTAATCTGGTTGGTGGGTTGTAAAAAATGGGCTAAACGGGTCAACGTGGGTTAATCTGTTCAATTAAACAGGTTAAACAGGTCATCCCGATCACCGCCCATTTAATTAGAAAAGTCAACCCAAACATGACCCATTTATTAAATGGGTTAGAAAAGTCAACCTGATTATATTCATGTTCTTGTGTGGGTTAGCCGAACTATAACGCTCGTTTGATTACCTGTTGGGACTTGAATTCGTGTTTCGGGTCCTGTTGTATTGGAAATTGCGGCTTCTAGTTTTATAATTGTCCAATCTCATTACTTTGACTGTTCTCAGATGTGGCCTGATTTGATTGCCAAGAGCAAGGAAGGCGGGGCTGATGTTATTCAAACTTACGTATTCTGGAGTGGGCATGAGCCAGTTAGAGAACAGGTCTGCTACTTACATTACTGTCTTTGCTAATAGAATTCATGCAGTGTCTCATTTTCTTTAATTTTTATGCTATTATTCAGTATAATTTTGAAGGAAGATATGATCTGGTGAAGTTTGTAAAGTTGGTGGGAGCGAGTGGCCTTTATCTTCATCTCCGAATAGGTCCATATGTTTGTGCAGAGTGGAACTTTGGGTCTCAACTTTTCCCCTGTATTTCTATTTAGAATTGTTTTCAGTTTTACCACAACGTTATGCCCTTTGCTCTTGTAAAATTTAAACACTAATATAAGGTATACGGTTTATGATATTTCAGGGGTTTCCCAGTTTGGCTTCGTGATATTCCTGGAATTGTGTTCCGTACAGACAATGAACCATTCAAGGTACTACAGTACTGGACTTGGATTAGTTGTTGTTTATAGTGTTGTAAAAGTCGGCCTAGGCGCTAGTCCGAAGGCAAAATCGGAATAAGGACCTAGGCTGAGTCCTAGGCGTTTTTGGGATTAGGCAGCCCTAGGCGCTGATTTTTTTTAAATTCCACAAATTTCTAAGTATTATGTGTATATTTTTTAACATATTTTCAAAAAACACCTAAATCTGTGTGTGTGTGTGTGTGTATATATATATAATACGTATAAAAATTCCAAAACGCCTAATTCGCCTAGTCCCAACTAGTCCCTAGGCTAGACCCCACCACTTGCCTAGCGCCTTCTACAACCTTGGTAGCTTATACTGTATTATGTTATGTCTATGTCATCTGTTAGTACTGTATCCGAGTTCTTGTATTTTGAATAGAGTATCATGGTGGAATATTGTTTCTTTGAAGAATATCTTTTTTTTATAAATTTGTTGTCCTTAAATTTATATGCATTTAAAATCTGTATTTTTACAGACGGTGTTCTGTTTGTAATCCTTATCGTGTTACATTCATACATTTTAAAACTACCAGAATTGGAAAAACATACACCGTTGAGACTATAGACAGTGCTATAGTGGACTGCTTTTGCAAGCATATTGTTATTTTTTCGTGTTAGAGGTTATAATTTTAATGGTCATACATCGTCTTATCACAGGTAGAGATGAAGCGTTTTGTTAAAAAAATAGTAGATATGATGCGAGAAGAGTCTCTCTTCTCTTGGCAAGGCGGCCCAATCATCATGCTGCAGGTTGTATTTTAAGTTTATTTTCATCATTACTTCAGCTATATGGTATTATAAGTTGTAAATACTGATTCCCTTGACTGGATTTGTTCTATCAGATTGAAAACGAGTATGGAAACATCGAAAGCTCTTATGGCCAGAAAGGAAAGGCCTATGTAAAATGGGCTGCAAGTATGGCCGTTGGACTTGGAGCTGGTGTACCATGGGTTATGTGCAGGCAAACTGATGCTCCAGAAAACATCGTACCGTCTTACTCTGTTAACTATACATTCGCAAAGTAGACATGGCAATTTTTATCCATTTACTTATGATTGATGGGTTGATTATGTTATTTCTCATGTTTAACGGGTCAAATGGGTAATTAAAAAAAGCAGCTTAATAAAAAAATTTGGCAAGGGTCAAACATGTTGGAAGTCGCCGAAGTGCACACTTGATGCATTATATACTCATAAGTCACAAAATGGTTTTATTCAAGGAAAATAAATTATTACTGAAATATTTAACTTTTGTAAACATGTTTGACTTGCTAGTTATTTATTTATTAAAGGTTAATAATTTTGGATAAAAAGTGTATCTGAATCATGCCGCTCGATCCATATAAAAAAATTACCCATTTCAACTGTAACCAACCCGTTTGGACCGGCCACTCTATTCAAATTTCAATCAGCGACCTAATTTGACAATTTGGTTTTATTTGCACATTTGCGAATGGAATATGAACTATTGGTCTCGAGTTGGTATCTAAATGTCTCACCCGTCTTTACTGCAGATAGATGCTTGTAATGGATACTATTGTGATGGTTTTAAACCTAACTCCAACAAGAAACCAGTCTTGTGGACCGAAAATTGGGATGGATGGTATACAAACCAAGCATGTTTTTATTTACTTTCTCAAACTTGAAACACTTAAAGCTTTAGTAGCATGAATAAATACATATCAACGCTTCATTTGTTTTATATGTCTATTCACAAGGTATACAACCTGGGGAGGAAGACTGCCTCATAGGCCTGTGGAGGACCTTGCATTTGCAGTTGCTCGGTTTTATCAACGGGGAGGAAGCTTTCAGAATTATTATATGGTATGTTAAGCTACACTTATTTGCCTTCCTACAAAATTAAACTTGATTCTCTCTACTACCATCTCTACATTCTACTGGAATGCTTAATGCTTAATTTTTATGATGGGTAAAGTTAACTTTTTTGAGGTGTATGTATTGTTGTCCATAGTATTAGTAATTGTTTTATCTTCTTTTAGCTATCTATCTGTTTAAAACATACAAGTTTTTATTAAGAGCTATTGATCAATAAGGTGTTGTCTTCTTTATGGATCAGTTTTTTGGAGGGACTAATTTTGGACGGACTTCTGGAGGCCCTAATTATGTCACAAGTTATGACTATGATGCTCCAATTGATGAATATGGTATGATCAAAGTGTGTATGTGTGTGTTAAGAGTAAAAGAGAGTTAGGATTAGATTAAAAAAAGGTTATTTTATGGTGAGAAGGCATTGATTCATAACTTTTAGACGTTAAAATCCTTTTATATTTCGCCTTGATCACACTTATATACAAAATTGTGAATCAAAATGATGAACTGCAACTTCTGGTCACAGTTTTGTGAATCCATGCAAATTTTAAATTTATCGAAGTTACAGATTTAGTGCATCAATGTCTCCCCACAGCTTCTCATGATAAAAAATCTGCTCACCTAATCTGAATCATATATGTGTGTATGTATGTAACTTTTATTTCTCAGTGTGTGTTGATTGACGTTTTTGGATGAAAACTGCTAGCCGTGAAAATTATTATAATCTGATTAGGTCTTCTAAGTCAGCCTAAATGGGGGCATTTAAAGGATCTGCATGCTGCTATTAAGCTTTGTGAGCCTGCACTAGTTTCTGCTGAGTCAGCTCAGTATATAACACTAGGGCCGATGCAAGAGGTTCGTTCAAGTCCTTAGCTTTACCTTGTTAAGCATGTATTCGTTCTACTCCAATACAAGTAGCTTTGTTGCAATGTTGCATTAAGTCACATGATACCTCTTGTATTTATTAAAATTTTATTTTATTGTTTCTTTTGGGCTCAGGCGCATGTGTACCGTGGCGGTAACACAAGTATTTGTTCAGCATTTCTTGCAAATATTGATGAACATAAAACAAGCACCGTACAATTTCTTGGTCGATCATACGCTTTGCCACCATGGTCTGTGAGTATACTACCAGACTGCAAGAATGTTGTATTCAACACAGCAAAGGTCTGACTATTGTAATTATGCATTTATACACAACCTTTCATTCCTTGAATTTCTTTCTATTATTTTCAGTAGCTAATAGTGTGGGGATGTTTGATTGTGCGGGTATAGCCGTATATTGATTTAATTTGCTGACGTGTATTGAATATCATACAGCTCATTCTTTAAAATGTGTCGTTTTCTTAAAATATGGAGCAGGTTGGGGCACAAACCTCCATTAAATTGGTAGATTTTGAGCCCATGTCATCTTCAAAAATTTCGGTTCCTGAGCACTTAATGATTCAGACGGAATTACCCCTTATTTCTGAATCATGGATGACACTTAAGGAGCCCATTGGCACTTGGGGTGACAACGTTTTCACTGTTAAAGGCCTCCTTGAGCATCTAAATGTGACAAAAGACCAATCAGACTATTTATGGTATATAACCAGGTACGTCGTGCCACCACGGAAAATTCTTTGTATTTTCATTTGGTAGTTAGTTACAAATTTTGATTTTGCTACTAAATAATATGTAACGAAATGCAGAGTATATGTTTCTGATGAGGACATTGCACACTGGAAAGAGAATGCAGTTACTCCATCACTTAAAATCGACAGCATGCGTGATGTTGTTCGTATCTTCGTCAACGGACAACTTATAGGTAATTTTTTAGAGTTGCTTACTTTGGTAAATCATGTCATTACCAACTTATTGAAATTGAGCCCTAATGTGTTACATGCGTGTTGAAATAAAGGAAGTGAAAGCGGTAACTGGGTCAAGGTTGTTCAAAACCTTGAACTTAAGCAAGGGTACAATGATGTCATGTTGTTATCAGAGACAGTTGGTTTGCAGGTAATTAAGACTTGCACAATATATATATATTTTTTTTGAAAGATTGGATACGGAGCATATATTTAAATGTTTATTTTCTCCACTTCTACCCAATAGTATCCTTCAATGATTAAACCTCATTTCTCGAGTCTTATTCCATCGTTGATTTATGTTACCCTCCCCTTTTTTGCATATATCGTAATATAAAACAAGGTAAATTGATTCTTAACATAGGTTGGCAATTTTGCCCATTAATTTGATGGGTTGATTTGGGTTATATTTTCTTTCAAATGATAAACGGATGAAATGTAAAAAGTTAGCTAGTAAGGAAAGTAGTAAACGGTTCAAATGGATTGACCGTGTCAAATCGGTTGAAAGTTGTTTAAAGTGTATTCTTATTGCATGCAACTTTTTTTTTTTCCTTAAAGAATAGAATACCATTGTAAATTTGTAATATACTTTTTAATTTGTTATAATCATATTTAATGCGTTAAATCAGGCCCAAGTTGGCCTGACAGCCCCCGTCCCTGGGACTCCGCGCATGCGAGAGCCTTGTACAACCGGTTTGCCCTTTTATAGTTAATGCAATAATTGTTTTATAACAATACAAAAATGGATAAAGGTACTTTGGGTTAGCCCAACCTAGCCCGATCTGCTTTAGCCTTTAAGTTTCCACACACACTAAGAAATCACTTGTTTTGAGTCTTTTGACCCATCACCTGACCGATCTGCTTTGTCCCAATGTGTTCAATCCTTCAGAACTATGGTGCCTTTATTGAGAAAGATGGAGCAGGATTTAAGGGTCAGATCACTCTAACTGGATTCAAGAACGGGGATGTTAATCTGACACATTCAACATGGACCTATCAGGTACTTTGGTGTTGAAATGCTTCTCAAACATTTTATTTCATTTATAACTTGTTAGTGAGTGTTTTAGGATCTCATATAAGCTTAACTGATCAAAAAGGTTTGCCAAGCACTAGGTTTAAAGATTTTGTGCTTATCAGAGTAAAAAAAATGGTCAATTGAACGACAATGTGAATATATTAAACTTTCAATATTAAGTGTTCTATTTTCACATTTCTCGGTAGCACATCACAGTATAGCAAAAACTGCATAAAACATAAGATTTTGCTTTTACATCTGTTGTGGTTAAAGATTATGCTTCATAAACCAAATTGCTATTTTCTTCTTCTTTTTTTTTTTTTTTAACCACAGGTTGGGCTTAAAGGTGAATTCCGAAAATTGTATGCTAACGACGATGACGAAAGTTCGGGATGGACTAATTTGACACATGACAAAGTCCCATCAATCCTTTCATGGTACAAGGTAAAACTTGTTCCCATACTTTATTTCAATTTTGTCCATTACTTTATTATGCTCATTAATTAGTTGGACCTTATTTTGCTCATTTATTTTATAAGTAGCGATAAGAGTACTTAACATACCATGTTAGAGTAGGCGCATCACTGCCCCTTTTTAAAATCAAGTTTGTTTTTTATACTGCTGTGGAACTTGTACGTTTTCACCAGCTTAGCTGACGAGAACATTTAGTATGCTATGAGACATTATCATTTCACGAAAACAAATACCTGTGTTGTGATGGCAGACCCATTTTGATTCCCCGGGCGGTAAAGATCCAGTGGCTCTTGATATGAGCAGTATGGGTAAAGGTGAAGCTTGGGTCAATGGACATCATATAGGAAGATACTGGACTCTTGTTGCCCCAAAAGATGGATGTCAAGAAACTTGTAATTATCGTGGAGCTTATGATTCAGACAAATGCCAAACCAATTGCGGCAAGCCTACTCAGATCTGGTAATTCTTATTTTAACAGAGATTTAGTGTCCTCCATGTTTATGCATGCTATTTTGATGCTTGGTTTCAAAAGGCGCGCTTGAGGCGCGCTTAAGCGCAAATCTGTGTGCCTTATGTAACACTAGGCGGGCATCTTACGAAAAGCGCGGGAAAAGCGAAAAAAACGCCTGAAAAGCGCCATAAAAGCGCAATAAAAGCGCGCTTTTCGTACACGAGGTGTTTTTGTGCTTACAATTGTTGCATGCAGCTAAAAATGGTGTACATTTAAGTTAAATCATATATGAACCTTATTTGTATCTATATTTTGGGTAAATGATGCTAAAAACCTATTAACATATATAAAAAAAATATATATATTCGTCTTGCGCCTCGTGTACGAAAAGCCCATCGCTTTTGCACTTTGCGCCTCAGTTTTAGACCTCGTTGCTTTTGTGCGCTTCACGCTTTTTAAAACCAAGTTTTGACTTTTGATGTAATTTTCGCTTTTATGGAATGGATTAACTTTAAAAAAAAAGTAGCTAACCGGTTGAAAGCCATCAAAAGTGTATTTTTTATGCATAATTCTTCCTAAATTAATTTATTAAAAGATCTATATAAATATTGCAGTCATATTTGCGGTTTATTAAAAATCTAAAATTTCTGGACAAAATGCATGTTAGGTCAAAGCAACCGACCCAGCTAACATATAAATACCTATTTGACCTGAACCGTTCTTTGATCTGCTACATAACCTACCAATCTTCCCGTTTTGCCACCTTTATGTTAATACCACTGGATGAAACTGAAAGTCATTATAGATGCATAACAAAAGTGGTTGCAGATTTGACACAGTGATTTTGATTTAAAAAACAGGTACCATGTACCAAGATCATGGTTACAGCCAACAGACAATCTACTAGTTCTATTTGAGGAGACAGGAGGAAACCCATTTGAAATTTCTGTCAAGACGGTTTCCGTTGAAACTGTATGTGCTCATGTGTCCGAGGATTATTATCCACCTGTTAAATCATGGTCCCACTCAAATTACACCAACGGGAAACTTGTGGCAGACCAGAGGAATCCGGTAATAAAACTGCAGTGTGAAGATGGTTATACCATTGCATCCATAGAGTTTGCTAGCTACGGAACCCCTCAAGGTAGCTGCCAATCATTCTCCGTAGGCAACTGCCATGCATCAACTTCATCTTCCATCTTATCCAAGGTAACATAGATACAGACTCAAGTACACGCACAGACACACAAGCACACATTATCTCGGTTTAAAAAGCGCGCTCGATGCGCGCTTAAGCGCGAAGCGCATCTAGGCACCAATCCGTGCGCCTTATGTAACACTAGGCGAGCATCGTATGAAAAGCACAAGAAAAGCGTGCTTTTTTGGCCAAAAAAGCGCAATAAAAGCGCGTTTTTCGTACATGGGGTGTTTTGTGCTTAAAATTGTTACACATGTAGCTAAAAATGTTGTACATTTAAGTTAAATCATATATAAACCTTATTTGTATCCATATTTTGGGTAAATGATGCTAAAAACCTATAGCATATATAAAAAAAGGGGAAATGGAATCTAATAATCCCAACTTTGGGGGGTTGGAAGGCAGCAGTCCCAACTTGAAACTTGTACCACAGCAGTCCCAACTTGTCAACCATTTTATTTGGTTGGTCCCAGACTAACCTCAGTTAGTTTTTCCAGTTAAGTGCCACGTAGGCATCCCACGTGGCAGTCCTACGTGGCAAAATCTGTCTAGTTGGAAAAAAAATGTGGGTCCCACAATGTACATGTGTCTTTTTTAATCTTTATACCAAAATATTTATATATATATATACACACACACATATACAATATATATACACACATATACAATATATATACACATATACAGAGAGAGAAAGAGCTGAGAAAGAGAGAACGTAGAGAGAGAAAGAGCTGAGAGAGAGAGAGAACGTAGAGAGAGAGAGAGAGAGAGCTGGGAGAGAGAGAACGTAGAGAGAGGAAGAACAGGTGGTCGTCTTCTCCACCACCACCCGGTCGTCTTCTCCACCACCACCCGGTCGTCTTCTCCGACCACCGTTCAAGATTGGAGGAACTAAGAACCCTAAAATTAGGGCTCCAACCAAATAATTAGGGCTTCTCCCCCTCTTCTTCCCCTTGTAAAATTAGGGCTCCAACCAAATAAAATGGTTGACGGTGGCGGTGGTTGATGGTGGCGAACTAAGAACCCTAAAATTTGGGGGAAAGCCCTAATTTTACAGGTGATTGGTGGGGTGAATGGTAGAGTGGTGATTATGGGGTGGAGGTTGAGGGGAATGATGGTGGGTGGGCTTTGGTTGGTGGTGGCGGGTTGGTGCAGGTTGTGGGTGTCATCGGAGGGAAAACAGAGGAGGAGGAGGGAGGGTGGTGGAGGACGGTGGTGACAGGCGGTTGTGGGGTGGTGGTCGTCGGAGATGGTGGTGGACGGTGGTGACAGGCGGTTGTGGGGTGGTGGTCGTCGGAGGTGGGTTGTACTCTCTCTCTCTCTCTCTGTATATATGTGTATAATATATACACAGATGAATATATATATATAAAGATAGATATAATAATACATGCATAGGTTTTTTTTAATTGAAAAAACAAGTGGGACCCACGTTTTTTGCCAACTAGACATACTGTGCCACATGGACTGCCACGTGGGATGCCTACGTGGCACTTAACTGGAAAAACTAACTGAGGTTAGTCTGGGACCAACCAAATAAAATGGTTGACAAGTTGGGACTGCTGTGGTACAAGTTTCAAGTTGGGACTGCTGCCTTCCAACCCCCCAAAGTTGGGATTATTAGATTCCATTTCCCCATAAAAAAATATATATATTCGTCTTGCGCCTCGCGTACGAAAAGCCCACCGCTTTTGCGCTTTTCGCCTCGGTTTTAGACCTCGTCACTTTTGTGCGCTTCACGCTTTTTAAAACCAAGCACATTATATAAACACATTGTCATTTCACTTGTATTTCATGAAGTAACATGTGGGGGTATGGGTGGCAATTTTGGTCCACTTGTGAATGCGTTTATTCAGGTCATGTTTGATCTCTTTAGGGGTTATATTAGAATAAAACAACTAAAAAGGAACAGGTTAAACGGGTCGAAAGTTGCCCAAAGTGCACACTGTTTTCCATGATGCTAAAGTGCGTTACACCATGAAAGCTTCCTGATTTTGTTTATTGATTGTTGACAGGCCTGTGAAGGAAAAAATAGCTGCAAAATAGAAGTCTCGAATTCTGTATTTGGAGACCCATGCCCCAGGACTGTTAAAACCTTGGCTGTTGAGGCAAGATGCAAACCATCATCATCATCGTCATGGTACACCGGATTAACGGAAATATGAGTCCAACAAACAAGACATGTTGCAGTCTTTGATAGTTTAAAATTTCCACTATAAGTCATGTATCCTTTGATCAAGTACTGGGCATTGTACATATACATAATAAATATTAAGCTTTAACACTAAATATTTGTTGGTCAAAACATGTTCCCTCTTTTTTCCAAGTTATTCTCTATAAACCCCTAACAATATTTTGCTAACAGATCAAAACAGGTAATTTTAGCAAAATTAGGTTGGTGTCATGGTTTTAAAAAACGATCGAGGCGCACGCCTCAAGGCGATTTGGGGCAAAAAAGAGTCTGAGGCGTCGCCTCAGGGGTTATTTTTTTAGTTGCGCCTCATAGGCCTGAGGCGGTAAGAAAAGGTGCGCCTTAGGCGCGCGCCTCAGGGGTTTTGAGGTATGCTTTTGATGTTTCAGACTTTTTGTAACATTTCATGTCTTTTTTTATGTGTGTTTTGTTGTTTTTTATGATGAAATTAGTTAGTGCTTTATTTTTTATAAGATATTTAATTTTTTAATTCCGCCTTGGGCTTACGCCTCGGTTTGCCTCGAGGCTTACGCCTAGTGAGGCAAAAGGAAAACGCCTCAAAGCTCGTTTCCGTACTTTTAAACCTTGGTGTGATACAATTACAAAAGAATTATAACCAAACAATTTAACAGGTGTTCTGTATGTTCTATTTGTGCTATTTCGTTTCACTCATTCAGCATGTTAGACATAAAACATAAATTTGTACATTTAATCCGTTATAGATAAAACATAACTTGAACCGACTAGATAATAGTGTAAGTCTCAACCTAATTTTTTTTTATTTATATAACTGGACAATCATGGTTTTCATGAAGATGAATAACTAGACAGAACTATACAGTCTGTACCCTCAAAAAGGAAAAAAAGAACTATCAGCTCAAATATTTCTTTATTTTTTTTTCTAGTTTTCATCTTAAGGATAGACAATATAAAGTACATAAATATCATGTGGAAACAATGGAACGAATATGGAATAAATTAACAAGAAATAATGCAGTTTACAGACACCATACTTATACATGAAGTACAATCCATACAACTTCACTAGAACAGCCTCCCAGAACTCACTTTTTGCCCCATGGAAAGCAGCCGCATCCCTGAGAAAAGACACAAACATTTAAAGATCACGAGTTGTAGTTGGTGCGTTTTAGTACGTGTTGTACAAATAAACGGGGCAAAGATGGACGGATTAGGTAACATGACAGCGTGTTCAGTATGATTACAAAAGCTATATCGTTACAATAATAATACCTATGTTGTCAAAAGCGTGCCTAGGCAATGAGGCACGTTATTTCAGGCTGATTTCCAGCCAAATTCAGGCTAAAAGTTGCTTAACCTCTAAAACATCCTAAATGAGCTATGAACAAGTCCTAAACAACCCTAAAACATCCTAAAGTAGCCCTAAACAAGCCTAAAACATCTCTAAAATCCCTAAAAAATGTATTTTAACTATGCGCCTAATTATAAAAAGCCCTCGTTTTTTATGCGCCTCGCGCCTAGGCTCCGGGCTCGGCCTATGCGCCTTGAGTGTGCCTAGGCGCTTTGACAACTAAGAATAATACAACTTTCTGAATAAAAACAGATTTAGGATGTTTGCACAAAAACACATTTTGGACATCGTTTATTCTGTTTGGCCAATTTGTGCCGTTTATCCTATAGCCAACAAAATTTGTATCACATGCATCTAGATATAAAACATAACGATAATCAACTCATTTACTAGTTAATGGGTCAAAAACTAGCCGTATAGAAGTGGGTGTTTACCTTTTTAGCCTCAGATCTTTGACCATGCAAATAAGAATTATCACTCGTTATCCTTGGCGACTTTCCACCACCACCATGCTTCTCCTCTCTTACTTTCTCAAATATGGTTGAGTAACCTTCAGCAGAAGCGGGATCGTCATCCCAGCCACCAAATACCGGGACAGCAGTGCCATCATCAGGCTGCAACATCTTACATTGTGCAATTAGAACCCGTATTACAGAACGAGACAATTTAATTAGTCTAAGAAGCTTACACTTTCATCACCAACAGTAACTTGTCTCAATCGTGATCTTCCAGGAGTCGAAGAGGCTGCACCGTTGGTACCGTCTGATGAGGCCTTTCTTTCCCACATTGGAGAAGCCGTGTTGCTCCTGGCCCCGCCTTTTGACTGGTGATTTGGCATTGTTGAAACCCTTTTAGGGGAATCAAATGATTTATTTGGTCTTGATGCATCTGTGTTCTTTGGTGTCTCGGATTCCGACTTCTTGGATTCGGCATTCTTTACTTCAACTTCTTCTTGCGCCTGAAATGAAGGTTTAATATTAGAAAGGTCACATATCTTCCGGTCACTATGACCTTGTGGTCGAAAGATTCATCTTGTCAACCCACAAAAAAAAAAAAAAAAAAAAACGTAGGCAGGAGCATAGTTATCAAAGGTGCTAGGCGCAAAAAGGCAAGGGCGTGAGATTAAAAAAGCGAACAAAGAGAAAAAGTAAAAATATATTATGTATTAGAAAAAGAATATTATTCTTCAAATAAAATAAACAAAACTTATTATATAACTTTTAATATCATCTTATTAGTATCAAAAGTTGAAAGATGCAAGTGTATTAGTGTATAAAACTAGAAATCTGGATGGAATCTAGCCATAATTTAGAGAATTTGGCTAGAAACTATTTGGAATTTGGGAATCTTGCCGGAATCTGCGCCTAAACCATCATCTGAAGAATTAAAGCGCTATTTCCTCGACTTAAAGCGCAATTGCATCTCCTCGCCTGAAAAACGGGCCTAGGCGTAAGAAGCGATGACTTTTAACAACTATGGTCAGGAGACCGTTCACAAGTGAATCCTTTAGGACATACCCTGAAGAGCTAAAACCTAAATACATTCTTGTTGGTGTTAACTGCTTGTTAAGAGTTTCCAACAAGCTATCAAGTCCCAAAAAAACGATAATCAAACGACGAACGTAAAACTATGGCTAACACCCAACAACAAGTTGTATTGACGAAGAAACTAACTCAAAACTTCATACATAGAATCCTCATAGTATTTAATTAATATAGCTAGCTAATCACACCTATTAGACTATAACTAGGATTGTTCCTATAAACATCCAAACCTAACAAGTTTAGGATATTTGATAACATGATAAGTAACCAATAATAAAGGATAAGATTGAAATGAAAAGATAGATAGAAAGTAAATGTAGATTGAAAAGTATGATTAATGAGGTAAACACAATTTACATAATAAAGATAATATAGAGAGAGAGAGTTGAAGGAAGGAAGGAACATACTAAGTGCATCATTGATTGGAGTGTCTATCAGTAACTTTGATGTATCAGCAGAAACCTCTTTCTTTTATAAGTATGCGGCAGATCAGTTAATGCAAGCAAAGCACACACAGAGAGAGAGAGAGAGAGAGAGAGAGAGAGAGAGAGAGTAGAGAGAGAGAGAATGAAGGGTGATCTGGTGGCCACCGCTGACAGACAGACTATTCTTTGGTTTTTTGATATTTAAGACCACTTGTTGACTCTAAACAGTGAACTCTATCTATTTACTTCTGCCTTAACAATATTTCGCAGAGTTTTATTAAAGGAATGAACCAAAAAGAAAGGGAAGGAATTAAAAGGAAAGAAAAAAAATAAGTGTGTTTCAGAGTTTCATTAAAGGAAAGAATGGGAAAAGTTGAACGAAAATTATTGCTTAAAACTTTCCTTCTAAAATGGAAGGAACCGAAAGAAAGGGAAAGTTATCAATTAAAATGTCTTAACATTTACTATTTTACCCTTCTATTTAATATTATTGTAAAACTTAACTTAACTTTTCTTTTCCCTTCCTTTCAACTCGAGAACACATAAATTTTTTATTTTCTTTTCCTTTCCTTCGAACTCGGAAACACAAAATGAAATTATATATTTCTTTTCCCTCTCTTTCTTTTCTGTCCTAAATTTCCCTTCTCTTCTTTTCTTTCCGTTAGTAAACTCGGGAACATAGTGTAAATTATCTAATCCTTTTCTACACTAAGACCGGCCGGTGTGTGTGGGCACACTTCACGCCTGCTTCACCGCCTCTCCTAGGCGTGGAAGGGGGTAGCCCCTTGGGGAGGGGGGGGGGGGGGGGAAGAACTACACTGCGTGGGGGCATTTTTTCTTGAATCTGATTGGTTTTTTTTATTAACCTAACTCACAAAAAAAAAAGTTATTCCTTTCACCCTCCCTCTTCGCCCCTTCCACGTCCCCCTCATCCCCTCCCCCCCCCCCCCCCCAATCCTTATAGTCTAAGGGGGAAGGGGCTTTCTCTCTCCTCTAGAACAAACACGGTAAGAAGAACTCGTATTTGGTTCACGGGACCTCTACCAGCACTAGTGGCGGCGGTGTTACCGTGCTGGTAGTGGGATACCCATGACCTTTTCTGGTGGCGCCTCGTCCCTCCTAAAGAAAGTTTACTGTAAAAAGTATGTTAACGTAAAAAGTATAAGAAGGATTTTGGGCTTTTAATCAAAATAAATTAATGGATGAGATTAAAATGAGAAAAGTATACGTTGAGTTTCCAAAAGAGAAAGGGGAACGGCAAAATAGGTATAATCTATAATTGTTGAGTTCCACCCTCATTTTTTAAACGTGCATAACTTTTTCATACGTCATTATTTAAAAAAAATACACCATAAAAACAAACATTTTATCCTCTTTCATTTGCATACCCTATTGCTATACTTTAAAAAAATTGTTGGGTTGATAACTTGCGTTTAATCATGTATAACTTGCGTTTTTTGTCAGATATACCTTGCATCTTTTTATCAGGTATACCTTTGCGTTTTATCTAGTATAACTTGCGTTTAATCATATATAACTTGCATTTTATCATGTATAACTTACGTTTTTTGTCCGATATAACTTGCATCTTTTTATCAGGTATAACTTGCGTTTTATCTAGTATAACTTGCATTTTATCATGTATAACTTGCGCTTTTTGTCAGATATAACTTGCATCTTTTTATCAGGTATAACTTGCGTTTTATCTAGTATAACTTGCGTTTAATATTTGAGTTGTTAAACGATGATATCTACTTATTTATTTTCATTTATTATTTGCTTAAATCACATGAAATCAACACTTTCTGTATTTCACCTGCTTATTCAGATAATAATCTTCAATTGTTTAGGTAAAAAACTTTGAGAACTACTAGTATTCAGATGTGTTTACGTTCTGTAACAAGGTTGTTGACCTGACGAGATTTATTGTTTTTGCATTTTCATTAAATTCACAAAGAAACTACCCATTTGAACTTCTTCTTATTACTTTCATTCCTTTTTGACAGATTACAATGACAAATAGTTCTTAGTTAATGTATAGAACAAGCTAGTAATTAACAATGGAAAAAGTGAAGAATAGAGCACGGTCAAGCTATCAACACAGTGATTTTTTTTAAAGTATAGCAATAGAGTATGCAAATGAAAGAGGATAAAAAACTTGTTTTTATGGTGTATTATTTTTTTTTAAAAAATAATGTCGTATGGAAAAGTTATTGGCGTATTAAAAATGGAGGTGAAACTTGAAAAAAGTCAACAATTATGGTGATGGACAATAATACCTTTTTGGCTAGGATCATGTGTCAGCCTCTTGTTCCTTCTTACACTTTTTACGCTAGCACTCTTTTTACGTTAGCTTTTCCCTTATACACTAAATTACATCTATTGTATCAACTTGTGCACCATGTCTATTTTCACTTCAATAATCACATAAGTTTTTTCTCATTACTAAGGCTATGTTTGGTTGAAGCAGGGTGGAAGGGGCTTGCAACTTTTAAGTCAAGAGAAAAAGCTTCATATTGAAACGCTACTAGTACTAGCATTTAAGAAAAAACTCATACTATCTAAATGCTTTTAATGAGTAAAATGACACAAATACCCATTCTACCTTAAAAAAAACATGCATACAAGCGTTTAGTTATGCTTGTTTTGATTATTTTATACATTTTATTAAAAGCTACAGCTACTCTACCAAACATCAAAATATATTTAAAAAGCTACAACTACTAATTACCAGCTACAGCTAACAACTTCCAGTCACCAGCTAGTTTGCCAAACATACCCTATCTAACCAAAAGATCTTTTAGAAAGAGATTTTCCAATTCATCATGACCATGAATCCAACACTATGAATAGAAACCATTAGTTGGTATCAATTTGCAATCATTTCTTCTTTACTATGCTTAGTGACTTTCGCATGAAAGGTTCACTTTTGGTTATTGTCACATTTTTGCGCTACCTTGTTATGAAAACTATTATGTAGCCCAACATGATCTTTTAAGGAACCCGATTTAGTCCAGTTACAAGAGCCTTCACTTTTAAAAGATCTTTTCGACATTGATTACCAACACTTTCATAAATAAGTAACAACATAAGCAATATGTTCTTTCTTGTTTAGTGCTATACTTAACCAATCATATTTATCAAACCGTTTTACATTAAAACGTCTCCAAACATTAGGATAGCTTGTCCATTTAAGTTGATGACCTCGTGATTGAAAAGTCTTTTTGATAAGATACGCTATTCTTCTGTAGTCTATATAATTAGGGTGATAACTATAAATGGGTGGTCTATCATAGAGATCCGAGCAGGGTCACACTGTCATAGGGTAGGAACTAGGAAGGCGGTATATCGGAGGGCGGAGTTGGAGATGCGAGTAGGGAGGCGGTGACGGGTGGCTAGTCAACGGTGGTTCCAGGGCAAGTTCGACTTATACTTCTTGTCGATAGTGTCTGGCTGTTGCTTCTTTTCTTTTGTTTTTTTCCCATTCAACCTTTAACCAACTAATTGGGCTAAAGCCTTATGGGTTTCTATCTCATAATTAACAAATAAATGGGTCGATGGATTATGCACTTCTATATTTCTTGATGTTGGGCTAACATAAAACCTCAATAGTGTTTTGGGTTTTTAGAACTATTGAGGGGTAGTGTTAATATAATTTCAAGGGTACAGTTTGTGACAACCTGCACCCTTCACTTTTCATAAATGTGCATAATTGGTTCATCAACTATTTCAAAATTTTCATTTTTAACCCTCGTATTTTAATGGGACCAAAATTCACGATTTAATAAAACTTATAATTTTTATAAGTAAAAGTATGCACGTTTTATACTCACATCTATACCCGAGCACGTATGTTTCAGACCTTGATACTCAAAGCCCTTAATTTTCGGTCCTAAAACAACTTAGAAACAGAAGGAAACAAGTCTAGAACTTAAAATTGATTAAATTAGAAAAAAATATTTTTTTTAGCCCTCGCGGTCCGCTAAGACGGTCAAACAGTCAAAGTTCCAGTCAAAGTCTTAGTCAAAAGTCCTAGTCAAAGTCTCAGTCAAAATCCTAGTCAAAGTCCTAGTCAAATAGTCAATTCATCTTAAAACCTTACTTTATTGTGTTGACCAATTTTAAAGCTTAATTGAATTCAAAACTAGTATAAAAACCCACCTATGACCCATTACACTTTGCACCTCTAAATCGATTGTTTCAATTCGATTAAACTCTCCCTCATACCTTTCTTCTAGAGTATATTACTTCTACATTTGAAGCTTTGATTATAAGCTCTTGTAATTGGCGAATTGGAAGCTTGATATTTTTCCTATTCGGTTTCTTTTCTTCTAAATTGGACTAGTTTCGTTGTTGAATCTTTGGATTGCTTGCATTTTCACGCTCGCTTAGTCATCTAGTCATTTGTGAAAGTGAGTATTTTCTATCCCCTTTTTACTTTTATTCATTTTTGGGGTGTTACATGTACACTATTACAAATTACAAATACAAGTTTACATTTTTACAATACAATTCTAGTACTATGTGCATTTGCTTACAACGTGCTTTATGCTTAGACAATACATGTAGAACACATTTGTACTTAGTGAAATCATTAACATGGTACAAGCCGACCTTAACATTGGATAGCGCTATTGGATTGACAACCCGCCTAGGTTGATTCTCCCCCTTTTTCATCGGAGAATCCGTGGTCATTGTTAAGTTATTATCCATTTATTGGATAAGTACACCGCCGTTCATTTAGTACATTTATACAGTCACATGATTGATTTCGCTCATTTGTATGATACATAGTTTACATAAATGCACTGTAGCTTGCACTTGAATTGTATAACATTTTCCAACTTACTATATCTATTAAAACTAGGAATGCTCACCAACATTTTATATGTTGACAAAACTTATTTTGTACATGTTTCAGGTGCAGTTTGATCTTAGTTCCATAGCATTGGATTTTAGTGCTTGCTATTAATAATTTATTTCAAATTTCATGTTTTGTTCAGACTTATGTATTTTTCCCATTTCATCCATGTAAGACAATTTAAATTATTCAATAATATATTTACATCTTACTACCATGTGCTTTTGAACAATCGTCACTACGTGACACCTCGATGATTCCGCCATCGGTTGGGGTGTTACACAGTTATACAAAAAAAATGCATTATGCAGGAAAAAGTTAAAGGGTAGTGGGTGTTACTGCTACTTGAAGGCCATGTTCGCCCCTCCTACAAACCCTCCATTTGCGGTGTGATTATTTAAGATATGATGTTCTATTAAGTTTTGAATTTTTGTAACGTCACTTTTAAAGTGACTTGGTGGTTTAGATGTGTTTTAAATTGCGCTCATCTCAAAATACATCATAACGACATGTTTTTTTTTTATCTATGTTTAAATCGGTGTAAATTTCGTTCAATAACATATAATAACTATAAAAGTGATAACAAAATAACTCGATCACATTAACAGTTTATGCAAAAAAAAAAAAAAAAACATAGTATAAAAATTACAATTAAAAAGTAAATAATTTAATCAAACAAATGAAAATAAATGAATTATACAAACATATATACTTTTAATTAATCATAAAAATATAAAACTAATCGATACAATTGTGATAAAAATAATAAAATAAAAAGAAAAGAAAAATAAGTAAAAGAATTTGAGTAAATTACAAAGTATGCCCACTATAAATAAATTACATATTCTATCCTTCGGGTAAAATAGTTAATTTACCGTAAAGTTAGTATCAATTAGTTTAAAGAATAAAGAGCATGGGAAATTTAGTCATAAAGGACAATCTATGTAATTATTTAAGTTAAAGGACATATGATGCAAGTTGGTATATAAATAAAGAAAATTCATGTAGTTTACTCTTTTTTATATAATTATTATTTTTTTATCATCTCTAGTTCTACAAGCTAGGGTGATGCTATAGATACGCCACTCTAAAATCTACACACATCAGCATACATGATACATTATGCGGCCCTTATGATATTTTACCAATTAGATTCTATATGGTAATAAGGGTATAGGAGCCAAACAACTTTTGACACGAAACACCATATTCTGTAAATTATACATACCATATAATTCGTATAACTTTTACATACCACCTTAAACGATTCTAATAACAACACGTATAAACCTTGTTTTAACATATATATTGGCTTGTATAAACCTTTTTCGCATATCATATGGGTTGTATAATCCTGTATAATCATATGATACGTGACTAATGTTTAGTCCATCTACTTTAACGTTGGTAATATACATGTTTAATTCCTCAAAGTGCTCTTTTAATGATCACAACTAAAGTTAAAAAAAAGTATAATATCACTAGATGGTTTGTGGATGAACGATTGTATCCTTATGTTTGATGTGTTGTACCAACTTTTAAGAAGAAATGTATTATAAATTTAATATAAAAAGGTTGAAGAAATTGGGTATTACAATAACCAATCCGTAAAAAGTCCTACTTTGGTGATTTTCCTGTTATCAAAACATGAATTAAACACAAAGGTAAGAGAAAATAATATCTCTTTAGTCAGTCTGATTTTTAAATATGAATCTAACAAGGAGCTACTGGTATTCGTATTTATTATTGATTATCCACTTGTGTTGTGTCATTTTCACGCTAGGTAAGTGTCACGTTGCATTATTGTTGTAAAACACAATTTTTAATGTACTGACAACGTTTTTGAAGTTTTTTTTCCAACAGTTTTTAGGTTTTATAGGATAAATATCACAAGCCACCCATTGTAGGATTTGAACTTCACCCTTTCGGTTGTAGTTTTGTAGAGTATACCACTTAACTACCAGGATGTCCCATGGAGACGAGAGTGTCTCGACTGAATGTTGGATTTTTTGTGTCTCTCATTTTTCAAGAAAGAAAAATACATCAAAATATAATATCCGTAAATAAAATTAGTTTAAGCCTATCATAAGTAATATATAGCTATGAGCTAAAATATCTTCTATTATTGTCTTAATAAGTTGATTATTATAAAGTAACGCACGTTATACCATGACGTTTGGTTTTAAGTTGTTACATGATCACACTTAAATATTAAGGATGTTAAATCGACATAAACATAAAAGTTGGGTGTTGCTAAATACACTCCCTTTATACTGTTTTTACTGATTACACTCCCCCCTTAAAGTTTTTAAATAAACATAATTAAACCTTATATTTTTTTTTATAGAATTTCCTCTTCTATCCTGATCTAAATTTGTCTCAAACTATAGTAATTAAATCATAAAGATTAAAACTAACAATATTTTAGATGTGGTTTTGTACCACCGAGATGATGACGAGATTCATGGGACGGTGATGCTTCAATTATGTGATGAAGATGATGTTTATGGGGTGAGTAACTTAAAAAGGGTTGATTACACGAAAAAGATGAGTTACTAAAATGATTTTTTTTTAAAGTAGAAGGAAAGAATTTGATAACTTTTAAACTGTTTTTTTTTTAGAAAGAAGTGCAATTAGTAAACAAGGGGAGTGCATTTAGCCAACCCCATAAAAGTTTCACAAAAACTAGAGAAACATATCAAAATGAGAACTCGAACGTAATTCATGTAAATATGAGTGTTTTACGTAGAATGAAATGTTTCATTTTTATGCTTTTGAATAGTAGTGAGGAGGTTTTCAGTAGACGTAGAGTGATTGGCGAATGATCTCCAAACCAATTGGTTTGGGGGGAGTTGCGAAAGTTTACCCATTTAGGTTGGGTTCCTGCCCGGGAGGTCTCAGGTTCGATTCCCTCTGTTACCCAAAAAATATACCCATCACGTTGAAAGGGCCAGGCGTGTAGGAGGATTCGATCCTAGGCAGCGGGGTTATAACAACGGGGTACGTGTACGTTACCACTCTTCTAGCCTTTCAAAAAAGAAATTTTTTTTGACTATATATATGCTAGTAAGAAGTAGAACTGATGGCGTGGGAGACAAGTACACTTGATGGCCAAGTTTTTAACTTGGGTATTGTCAGATTTTAGAAAACACCAGATCTATTGAACAGAAATACCCAAAACTTTATTGAAACCAAACTGTAAGACACAAATTACAAGCAAAACCTCACTACAGCTTTGAAAACCTCAATCTTCTCAGATCATCAACACGATGATCAGATATCAACAATAAGATCTACACACAGGCTAACCAGAACAAACTTATGACTGAAAACCCTAGACCTAATATCAAGAAGATGATTGAAAGACTCAAACAATAGAGAGAGATAATAACAAACAGACACTCTTCGTAAACTGGTAAAGTAAGAGAGATAAACTCTTTTATAGTGAGCAGATACAAGTGGTCAAGAAACACAAATCAGACGGTCATCATTGATTTGTGTTTCTCTGATGAACGGACCAGATTGCTCTAAAAGATGTCACACGGATTAATGACGTGGCAACTCTTTTAATTATAGATATGGGCCGGTGATTGCACCAAGGCCAGTCTTGTCCCACGAACTTGTCTTTAATCCATGAAGCCCAGCAGCCAATCCTTCCATCTATAAGCCCAGCTGCACTTTAACCATTCCTGAGCCCAACACATCTTTATAACATTGATACCTTACAAGCAAATAAAAGTGAATTAGAAAATATGAATATTATCTAACTATCTAATATTTCAACACCCCCTCACTTTTATTTCCAAACCAATCCACCATATTCAACCAGTTACATACAATTTCATGTTGTGCAACTGTTAATCCCTTAGTAAAGATATCCGCTATTTGATTTTCAGATTTAATGTGGATTGGCTTTATACTACCTTTGGCAACTTTATCCCTTAAGAAGAATAAATCTATCTCAAAGTGTCTTGTCTTATCATAAAACACTGGATTATTTGAGATAGAAATTGCAGCAGAGTTATCACAATATAAAGACACAGGAACACTGACCTGAACATTAAGCTCCTCGAATACATTTAACAACCAAAGAACTTCACATGTCGCAGTGCACATCGCTCGATACTCAGCTTCTGCTGTAGAACGAGATATGGGGGACAGCTTTTTACTCTTCCAAGATATTAAAGATTTTCCCA
The DNA here is from genome assembly GCA_028751855.1 of Ambrosia trifida. Taxonomy (NCBI): domain Eukaryota; kingdom Viridiplantae; phylum Streptophyta; class Magnoliopsida; order Asterales; family Asteraceae; genus Ambrosia; species Ambrosia trifida. Next base: position 63,942,904 of record CM054124.1, on the reverse strand, counting down.
AGAATATGCAGTATCCTGTAACTGATTTTCTGGATACAAGACATTTTGCCCAATCCGAATCAGCATAAGCTGATAGATTAAACTCAGACTCAGGACATCTTATCATAGATAGTCCTTTTCCGGGAGCTTTCTTAAGATATCTCAACACTCTCATAGCCAACTTAAGATGACCTCTAGTTGGTCTATGCATATACTGACTGAGTATATGGACAGAATAAGATATATCTGGCCTAGTGTGAGATAAATAAATAAGCTTCCCTACTAGTCTTTGATATCCAGTTACATTTACAAGATTCTTACTTTCTTGAGTAATCAAGGAAGTGACCATATAATTTGGGTCAATAGGACTATTAGCTGGTTTGCAACTTGTCATGCCATACTCAGCTAGTAGTTCTAGACAATACTTTCTTTGGTTTAGAGAAATACCATTTTCAGCATCAACCACCTCTATTCCTAGAAAGTATTTTAACCTTCCTAAATCTTTAATCATAAACTTGGATTTTAAAAACTCCTTAACATGTACTATTTCAGACTCAGAATTTCCAGTTATTATTATGTAATCAACATAAACAAGCAACACAATAATCACATCATTACTATTCTTAACAAACAATGAATGATCACATTTGCTTTATACAAAACCATTTTCAAACAAAACTCCAACCAGTTTTTCATTCCACATCCTAGGGGCTTGCTTAAGCCCATATAATGATTTTTTAAGTTTACAAACCCCGGTATCAGTTTTATCAAAATACCCTTCAGGTAAGGTCATGTAAACATCTTCACACAAATCACCATATAAAAATGCATTGTTAACATCAAGTTGATATAATAACCAGTTTTGTTGAATGGCAACAGATAACACACATCTTACAGTTATCATTTTCACCACAGGTGAAAAGGTCTCATCATAATCTATTCCCTCTCTTTGACTATAACCTTTAGCTACCAATCTAGCTTTATATCTATCTATCTCTCCTGATGATTTGTACTTTATCTTGTATACCCATTTACACCCTATTGGTTTCCTATCACTAGGTAACTCAACCACTTCCCAAGTTTTATTTCTATTTAATGCCTCTATTTCATCATCCATGGTATTAATCCAGTTCTGATCATTCCAGGCCTAGTAATAAAACTTAGGCTCTACAGTTTTTTTCAGTAAAGATGTAAAACAAAGATTTTCAGGAGATAGATTAGAGTAATTAACAACACTTTCCAGCCCATACTTAACTTTCCCTTCTATAACATAGTCACTTAATCTGTTAGGAAACACTGAACTCCTAGAAGACTTTCTAACATTCTCAGTACTGGGTTCAGGTGTTATGTTTCCCTCAGATATGTGTTGTTCATCAATTACATTATTATCACCCTCAGCCCTACCTGTTTCAGAACTAGATCTACTAGGTTGCTGAGTCTCAGCCTTACCAGTAGTAGTCTCTAGACTTTTAACTGGCTGCTGAGACCCATGACAATCATGTTCTTCAGATGAATTCTCCTTCAATTCATCATTGGGAACACCCTTGCCATTTGAATGTTTGTCCTCTATAGTTTCATAAAAGTCAAAAAAGTTTGTATTATTAATATCTTTATGAGAAACAGAATCAAAGTCTAATACATTTTTAGATTCCTTAAATGGAAAAATTGTTTCATAGAATCTCACATCCCTTGAAAAAATTATTTGTTTAGTATTTAAATTCCAAAGTTTATAACCCTTTTTCTCATTTGAGTAGCCTATTAACACACATTTATCAGCATGACTTTCAAATTTATCTGAATTATCTAAAACAGTACTATAGCACAAACATCCAAATACTCTTAGGTGATCAATTGAAGGTTTAAATCCAAATAACAGTTCATAGGGTGTTCTACCTTTTAAAACAGATGATGGAGTCATGTTTATCAAATAAGCAGCAGTTAATATACATTCAAACCAAAACCTCAAAGGTAAGTTAGATTGAAACAATAAAGACCTAGCCACATTCAAAAGGTGCCTATGTTTCCTCTCAACAATTCCATTTTGTTGAGGGGTATACACACAAGTTGTCTGATGAGTTATTCCCTTTTTATTACAAAAATTTTTAAATGTATGATTACAAGCAAAACCTCACTACAGCTCTGAAAACCTCAATCTTCTCAGATCATCAACACGATGATCAGATATCAACAATAAGATCTACACACAGGCTAACCAGAACAAACTTATGACTGAAAACCCTAGACCTAATATCAAGAAAATGATTGAAAGACTCAAACAATAGAGAGATAATAACAAACAGACACTCTTCGTAAACTGGTAAAGGAAGAGAGATAAACTCTTTTATAGTGAGCAGATACAAGTGGTCAAGAAACACAAATCAGACGGTCATCATTGATTTGTGTTTCTCTGATGAACGGACCAGATTGCTCTAAAAGATGTCACACGGATTAATGACGTGGCAACTCTTTTAATTATAGATATGGGCCGGTGATTGCACCAAGGCCAGTCTTGTCCCACGAAGTTGTCTTTAATCCATGAAGCCCATCAGCCAATCCTTCCATCTATAAGCCCAGCTACACTTTAACCATTCCTGAGCCCAACACATCTTTATAACATTGATACCTTACAAGCAAATAAAAGTGAATTAGAAAATATGAATATTATATAACTATCTAATATTTCAATAGGTACCAAGGCAAGTTGGGTTTTACATATATTCAAGTCTTGATCATCCTTAATGTCTTAAATCCTTAAGAAAGAATTAACATAAAACGGTTAATGGAAGATAACACAAATTCATATGAGGTACGTATTATTAAAGCAGAATACATGTTTACTTTTGTAAGTGTCGGTTGACTTTTAAGCAATCAAGCAATTTAATGAATTAGCACGTTATGATAAATCTTTGAGGCAGAATTATAAAGTTTATAAATCGAATTGGTTAAATAATAATAAAAAACACAAAATAAGAAAATTACTTTTTTTCATAACTACTTAAATTACACTAAATCCACCTTTGGTGGAGCTCGAACCATTGACCTCAAGGGGAGTAAGGTTCTCAAAATGCTTAAAAACATGTATGTTACATCATAATTTTTTTTTTATAAAAAAATTACATAAGTTTTACGGTTTTCTCAACTCAAAACGATTTTCATTTTACCTCTGACCTATACACACATGAGGATTTAGCCTGCTAACAAGATATTAAGAGCGTATAAAATTGTTATGACTTAAAAACAAAAACGGTTGACAACGATTCCACCATATAATTTTGGATTCCTTCACGAAGTACCTACTTTAGAACTTTTAGTAAAGTTAATTACAAATGTGAATAAGATAATTATCAAGCATACTTTTTTATTAATGGATCAAATTCGATGCTCCATTTATTACATTCACATAACTATTCTTTATGGGTGTACAATTGTAGTCGATCCAAATAATCTTTAAAACAATATAATTGTTGTGTATATATATATATATATATATATATATATATGCTGATTTAGCTCTCTCTATTATCATATACCAAAATCCATTAAGAGCACAAAAAATATTCCGAATATAAACCAAAGTGGTTGACAAGGATTCCACCATGTGGATTTTGGATGCTTCCACAAAATAGTTTAAAATCTATAATAAAGCTAATTACAAAAGGCTTCATGTAAGTTATTTATTAACTGATGAATGCAAACATGATTCTTTATAGATGATAAAATGATGAAATTTGATATGATGCTTTATTAATATCGCCGTAACTTCTATGATTTAAAGACTATGTCACATGAGTTCTTATGTGTGAAGAATATTAGGCTGTGAATGATTTGTTATTTCATTAACTATCAATCAAACAATACATTGCTATGTATAGAGAGATTAGTAACTAAAACCAACTAACAACCCATACAATCACTCTAATTAGCTTACAGCCACTATACAAATGTGTCAAAGCCATATCTTCACTCTAATATTTTTCAAAGTATTTATCTAATAAATTAAAATAAACATGTCATGTAATATTTTAATTTTGTATTGAGCAAACATAATAACGAATCTTCTGGGGTCGGTGGCCCGTGGTAGAAACAAAGGTTCTAGGAACACCTAAGGGGAGGTCATGGGTTCAAGTCTCACGAGGAGTAGAAATTTGTCGTTCAAAAAAATAATAATAACGAATCTTCTATTTATTTATTTTTATGTAGTCACTTCAGTATTTTTTGTGAAAAGCAGAATCTGTTTGAACCCGAGTTAACTCGGCGGCAGTGGACCGGAGTATAATAATAATAGTAATAATATTAATATAAATACTAGCTCTATTTCAGTTACAAATGAACTACGCTAACGACCGTCCATCATCTTCTCTCTCGACCAAAACCCTTGCGGTAGTATACATATAATGATGGCAGATCATATATTAATAACCGAAACAGTACCGAAGGTTCCAATTCCAGGCAAAAGAAACATACTGATAACCAGTGCCCTGCCTTACGTCAACAACGTTCCTCACCTTGGAAACATCATCGGCTGTAACTTCTCTCTCTCTCTCTCTCTCTCTATATATATATATATATATAGGGGAGGGTTATCTTGAGAACAAGAAAATTTGTAAGAACACTAAGAACTATTTTCATTCATAGATCAACTTCAATCAAGGGCTATGATTAAATAGGGTTTGTATGAGAAGTGAACCATATAAAACAAAATTAAAAAGGGCAATAATGTAAAAACATATTTCAAAACCCATTTAACCACTCCATCTTCGACATATCCATAACCACCATCACCACCACCACCACCACTGCCCCTTTCATTCACCGATGACGACGTCATCCTCGCTTCCTTCATTATTCTCAGGTCTTCTCCACGTATGGCAGTGCTTGGTGTTGTTGTTGTTAGAGACAGAGAGTTGGTTAATAGTATGTGATATCAATTAATTGTTGTCTATTCTCCACCATCATCAATGCCATCATACCCCATGATTTTTAGGTCTCATCCACTTCTATACTATTCTGCTATTGTCAATTCTTCCCGAACCTCCTTATTTTTATCTATCATGATTAGATTATCTTTGCATTTATATTGAATTTACTGAATTTGGATAGTCATCTTTTTTAAATTTGAGAGTTATGTGAGGATATAAGAGGGATAGTTGGGTTTGAGTAGTTGCACATAAGGTGTTTGATGAAATGTCAAATTAATTGGGTTTGAGTATTTGCACATAAAGTGTTTGATAAAATGTCTAAATTTAGTGTGAGCAGTTGCACATAAGCTGGGTTGAGTAGCTACGCATTAAGTTTTTGATGATATATCTAGTTAGGTTAGTCAATATATTTGGTGTATTTTACTTTCTTGTTTATTAATTATTTTTTCTATAACTTGTCATAGTTTACACTCTTTCTTTGTAGATTTGTGACGGTGGTAGTTTTTTGTTTGTTTGAGAATTGAGCAACCTTTAGAGCAATGTAAGCAATAAGTCTTTGTTGTTGATAATAATAATTTTTTTTCACAGCCTTATGCATGTCTGAATTTGGAAGAATTTAGTTTGATTTATGAAGTTAGACATTGCAATAGGTTAACAAGGTAGAAGAATATAAAAACTATGTTAGAATGATACATATTTTGGCTATTATGGATTAATAGGATTTCTTTATATATAGTTTTGTGACTTGTAGTTAATACCATCGATTTGAGCAGATGAACTATATTCATTGTCTATAAGTTCATAAACATATTATTAACCATGAACTTGATTTTACCATCACTAAATATCATAACTTTTAATGAATCATTCAATAAAAAAATAACCTATAAATCTTGAGTGAACCTTACCTTAACTTATTGTAGTGATTATGGAGTAGGTGGAATCATGTAACCTTGTGTAATATGTTTGGCTAATATGTGGTAAGCAGTTTACACATGTGTAAGTAGCTATTTACACATGTGTAAGTCAACAAGTATATTTGTTTAGAATATCAGTAACAACAAATGATTGATGGTTTTATATTTTTATCACTTCAACTAGGTATTGTTGGTTGGAAAAAGACAAGGAGAAATTTGGGAGGCCAATTGTAGAAGCACATAAAATGTTGCGAAGATTATACTTTCAAAAGCGAACATTCACGAGAAGATGGGATCTAGAAAACACCGCAGTATGAGAGAGAACAAAATGAAAATAAAGAATAGTTGATATTTTGAGTAATGACTTGTTTGTATGTTATCATGCATACTATGTCATGTATTATGACTTTTGTTTTTATGTAATCGTGGATACCGTACCTCAAGGATTATGTGAATTTTTGGGAAATTTAATACTTTTGATACATGGATAATACTATTTCCGTTTGAATATTTAAGCATAAATACTATCTTTGTTTAATTCATAGTTTACACATGTGTAAATCAGTTGCAAATGTGTAATCCAGAAACAAATGATTGACAGTGAGCAATTTACACATGTGTAAAACAGACACTTACATATATGGAATACAACTGAACACAGGTAAAACAAAAAAACAAAAGACAGTGAACAATTTACACATGTGTAAATCAGTTGAAAATGTATAATCCATAAACAAATAACCCACAAAGAGCAATTTACACATGTGTAATACAACTGAACATAGGTAAAACATAAATAAAAGACAGCTAAAAATTTACAAATGTGTAAATCAGCTGCAAATGTGTAATCAAGAAACAAATAAGTGACAGAGAGCAATTTACACATGTGTAAAAAAGACACTTACACATGTGTAAAACAGGCACTTACAGATATGTAATACTGCTGAATAGATGTAAAATGGAAATAAAAAACAGTAAACAATTTACACATGTGTAAATAAGTTGCAAATGTGTAATCCAAAAAAAGGATAACTGATATTGAGCAATTTACACATGTGTAAAACTAACTTAAACACATGATAGACATTGAACATGTATAAAACTTTAAAATGCAAACATCAAGATAAAAGTTCAAATTCAAACAATTTTATATGTTTTAAATTCTTAGTACATGAACATCTTATTGGTGATAAAACTAGAGATATAAAAAATAAACTTCATTCACCATCACCATATTCTTCATAGTCTTCATCACTATGACTCTCTTAATAACAATGACTACCTTCATCATTTTGATTTTATTTGGTAGGACAATTCCGAAAACCATGGTAGCTAAGTTTCCACACAATTTGCACTTCCTTTTATTCTTCTTGCTCTCTTATCCTTCGCTTTCCCTCGGGACTAATCAAACGGCAAGCTAGACATAAAAACCAAAGAACACAAAGCATCATCAGTGTTCCTTCTAAAGATGACTAATTTGATATTGAATGCTTTTGGTCGGTACAAAAGAAACGTATGAATATAAAGGATCATGACACAACCATAATTAGAAATTTCACTAAAAAAATGTGTGTAAGATGAAACTCATTAGTTTGAAAAAAACATGCCGTGATCACGAATCAATCCAGAAGCAAGCATCTTTTGGTATACCTCATCAAACTCCATCTTATTTTGTTTGTTAAGTGTAGGGATGATAGATGTATAACAATGCACATTGTGTATTAGGTCTCTACCATACACGCTACTCTAGAACGCCAAAGCACAATCTACTTTACTTTCTTTACACAATTATGAGATCGTAATTTGATATGTCAGCACACTAGGTTCACGGCTAGTTCATTCATGTGTCTCTGTAACACCCACATTTTATTGAAAATTTCATAATTAACAAGCCCTTGCATACATGTATTGTAAGTACATGCATCTAGCTGACAACCCATCTTGAGCATTTTATAACACTTTCATGCTCTTGCAATAATCCTTAATGAGAACAATGTACATAATCTTATCTACAAAAAAAAAAAAAAAAAAAAAAAAACCCATAGGCTTCCATTTCCATACTTAACAATTCAGCCTCATTAACTCGCCATTTTACAAAAACCAACTACAAATGACTTCCATAAATGACATATATGTGGAACACCTCTCTCAAGCATTATATCAAACACTTGGAGGGCTTCATTAACATACCCGCTAGAAGCCAAACCAGCAATCAACATATTATAACACCTAACCGAAAGTAAAATCCCAGCATCATTAATCCTAAAACAATAATCATCCGCATCAACAAATTTATTCTATTCAAACACCTCTAGAACAAACATCGGGCTTAAGCCCTCGTTTTAATATCCCATCAATATACTGATTTTAGGCTATCTGATTTTGATCTTCTTCAAACAATCGAACATAAAATCAAAATCAAATGAAATTAGATGGAGAATTCACAGAAGAGATCTTTGAACAACTTAAATCAAATGAAGAAATTGAATGAAGATACAATTGCAATTTAGAGAAATCGTGTGAAGAACTAGAAACTTAACCTGATAAATACTAGAAGGGATTAGATAAACAATCACAATTCAGAGAAATCTTTGACCTTTCTTGTTTAGAGAATGGAACGTAAGAAATCATAAGGAAAAGGGGATTTTTATAATTACCACCTTACCCTTTTAATTAAAACATAAGAGGGTATAAACCAATGGCTGAGATTTGTTCTCATGGTTCTCACAAAAGATGAGTGTTCTCATTTAAACCCTCCCCTATATATATATATATATATATATATATATATATATATATATATGGAAAGTATAACTAGAAAACCTATCCCAGTTAAAGAAACTTTGGAAACTCAATATGTGGTCTAAAATTTGCCACACCTCATTTTCCTTGTTTTATTAAATTAATAGAGAAGGTTATTTTTGTCATTTAACTTTCTTTGACCCTCACGTATCACAAGATTACTGACACATTCATAATAACCTATCTCTCATAACATAATCATATCTCTCCTCTTTATTTCTCATAACATCCAACAACAACTTTCTCTTTCTACTTTCAAAATCTAGATCTGCATCACTCTTTCTACTCTCCTCTATTTCTTTTATCCTCCCAAAATTCTCCAGATTTATTTTTTAATCCACCCAAATAATCCAAAACAAGAGAGAGAGAGAGAGAGTCTACAAGAGAAGAAGAGAACGGTGGTGAGGGATGGTTAATCAACAATGACAGCGACGACAACTAATAAGTTTGGCAACGTTGGTGAGGGATGGTTTTTTTATCTCTAGCGAAAAAACCGTTCGCCACAAATCTCACGGTTTTTTTCTTCTTTTAGATCTTATGGTTCATGAGAAGTTGTCTAAATTACACTAAATTCTTGATAGTTTGGCAACGTTGACTTTCTTTTAAAGTTTTTTTGCTCTTTAGTTTTGAATTTTTGGTATTTCTTTTTTTATTCTTGTTCTAGTTATAACATCTTCTGTTAATATAAATTTTTGTTACATGTTATTATATTTTTTTTTCTTATTTGTTGGTTTCTCTTTTTTCACCCTTTATCCACTCAACAAAAACCTATTTCACAAGCAAGTTTCGGTTCATGTTTCAGTGGTGGTTTGAAACTAAGGCTTTAAAATTAGCTTTTAGAAGTTTTTATATGTTATTATAATTTTTTTTCTCATTCTTTATAAATGTAGGGTTTGAGGATGGATTCTTGTTATTTTGGCCTTTTGGGTCTTTAGCCTCTCATATGTATTGTTACATTGTTTTTATTTCTAATCCTTTTTTCATAATTTTTTTTGCAGTGAAGTAAATTGAAACTCAAATTTGTATTTTAGTTTTTTTTTTTGTAATCTTGTTACAATTTATCGAGCATTGTAATTTTGGTTGTAAATTTTAATTCTTTATGTAATTTTGTTACAAATAATTAATGTTTGTATTCTTGGCTAAGAAACCAATTCTATTACATTTATCCAGCTTTTTCTTTTTTTTTTCTTGGCTAAGAAACCAATTCTATTACATTTAAAGTTTATTATTTAGATTGTTTTGTAAAACTTAACTTTTTATTGGAATATATAAAAAACAATCCTTTTTTTCTTCTTCTTAAAAACAAACAGTAATAGTGTTATATTTACATTTTTTTTACGTTTATATTGATTTTTCTCACGTTTAACAATTTCAATTTTTTTTTTGTGCTACAACACATTATGTTTCTTTTTTTAACTACAACCTTTTTTTTTATGTTTATATTGATTTTTCTCATGTTTAACAATTTCATTTTTTTGTGCTACTACACATTATGTTTCTTTTTTTAACTACAACATTTTTTTATGTTTATATTTATTCTCATTTATAAATACTACTTATAAAAAGATGGTTGACTTGTCATGAAATGATATGACAATACACCCCATACACTAAAAAGATTTAAATTTACTTTAGTGTAAACCATACTTTTGAAAGGTACGTTTTGTTTTAAAACTTTAGTTGACATGACTACACAAGCCTATTGTTTGAATCACCTGCCACAAAGTTTTTTAATCTTTATTTTTTGTACTACATCTCCTTAAATATAACACATAACTTTTTAATGGTCATTTGTTTTCTTGTTAATATAACATATCTCTTTTTAGTTAACATGACTACACGTGTAAATGCTAGCCCACTTTATAGATTGACACCTCCACTCTCTCTCCTTTAATCTTTTTTTTTTTTTTTTGTACAATTTACAAGAAAATTTTAACAAATATTTTATAACATTCTATTTTTTTTGGGAAAAAAACTTGTTTTGTACGTAACATAAAAAATAGACATTTCCCTTTACAAATCAAGATATAAATATTCAACTTATGTTCATATTTTTCGTACTACATCTCCTTAAATATTAACACATAACTTTTCAATGGTCATTTGTTCCCTTGTTAATATAACATATCTCCTTTTAGTTGATATGACTACACATGTAAATGTCAGCCCACTTTATAGATTGATATCTCCACTCTCTGTCCTTTAATCTTTTTTTTAGGAAAAAAACTTGTTTTGTATGTAACATAATGTTTTTTTAGGAAAAAAACTTTTTGTTACAGATGTGCAGATGGAGCTTTTGATGAACAGTGAGAAGAACAGGGGAATGATTTGTTACAACGAACACTTCGTTTGTTTGGGCATCTTAGTAAAGTTTTTTTTCTTGTTACAAATGTATATTTCGATCTGTAACAGATTTGTTATTGTATTTTTTTTATTTCCGAATGTATTTTTTTATTTCTTTGAATCCTAATCATGTTACATATATCTAACATCAGAAGTATAAGTTGTAACATTTGAGAAAGAATTACAATTTGTAACATTGTAAATTATATGTCGTTATTTTGCTAAGTTTTATATGTCACGGACTGTGTAACATTTAAATTATAAATTTAACATTCTTAGGTAACATAAGTTGTTACATCTAAATAAACAATATAATTGGTACGCACATACAGTTTGCAAGAATGTAACAAATGCTATTTACAAATGCAATAATGTAGATTTGTAACATTGTAGCTGTCTAACAAATGTTATTTACAAATGTGACAATGTAGATAAATACAAATGATATACACAATATGTTACAATGTAACATAGAAGTTGCTACATACAAATATGGATAATTACGTAATGTTTTTGTATGTTCATGAAAACATTACGTAATTATCATTACGTAATTATATCATGTACAAGAGTGCCTTCGCATCCTTCGCACGTTTGTATTATTTTGTATTTGAACCTGCCCTTTTATATATATATATATATATATATATATATATATATATATATATATATAGGGGGATAAATTGAAAAACCCTCTCCAGTTAAAGAAACTCTGCAAACCTCATCTCAACCATCCATCACTTTCAATCCATGGCTCACATTTAATCTGTTCATTTCTTCTTTTTATAAATATTAGAATAATATATTAAAGTACTATAAGGGTAATATTGTCTATCCATATTTTACACATTCTCTCTTTTCCCCTGACATACAACAGAGCCCCCATCATTTCATTATCTCTTTTTTCATCTTACACAAAAATAATCATTTCTTCTCTTTCTTCTCTTTTCTTTCAATTCCCTATCCTGTCTCTTTTTTCTTCTCTTTCCTCTTGAATCTCTTTTCTCTCTCTTCTCTTTTTTACCTTTAAAATAGGTAACGGATTTGTCCATTACGTAATTATCATGTACAAAAGTGCATTCGCATCCTTCGCACGTTTCTTTTACTTTGTAGAATAACCGCCCCTATATATATATATATATATATATTATATTTATACATATGCTGTATACACATGTACACTGCATATATGCACACTATATCATGCTGCATATATTTGTAGTATGAAGTTTTTTAATTTTCTCACGAAGAGGAGTTTGCTTAGTATATATGCTTAGGTCTCTGTTGTTGAATTGTAGTTTGTGATCGACTAATTGTTAACGATGAAATGATCTAGTTACGTGTAGGTGTGTTCAGTGTATATACTAAGGTTTTGTTGTTGAATTGTAATTTGTGATTGATTGTTGATGATGAATTGATTTGTTACCTGCATGGTTTAAAAAACGGGTGAGGTGTGCCTCTCGAGGCACACCTCAAGGTGAAACGCTAAGAAAAGGAGTTTGAGGCGCTCCTCATGGGGTTCAAATTGTACATATTGTAGAATTGTATGGTTCAATGCTTGATTATTATTTCATTGAAAACCTCTATAAATACAAATTACAATCCCATATATTTGGGAAGAGATAAACATACAATTAATGCTAAATATTATCTATAATTACAATATTCAAATTTATTATCTATTACACCCCCGCAGTCGAAGCAGGAGGCTAACGATGTTGAGACTGGAGCGGAAGTCATCAAAGAGAACTCGTGGTAGACCTTTTGTAAAGATGTCAGCAATCTGTCACGAGTCGGAGTATGAAGAATGCAAACGGTACCACACTGCACATGTTCGATCACGTACAAAATGTATGTCAAGCTCAATATGTTTGGTACGTTGATGCTGAACAGGGTTGTTGGATAGGTAAATAGCACTGATGTTGTCGCGGTATACCAATGTAGTAGAAGAAAGAGGTTTGCGCAACTCAAGGAGAAGATTACGAATCCAACAAATTTCAGCAACAACATTTGCGACTGCACGATACTCTGCCTCTGCACTGGAACGAGAGATAGTGGACTGGCACTTGGATGACCAAGATAAGAGGTTCGGACCCATATACACGCAGTAACCTGAAGTGGAGCGACGAGTGTCCGGGCATCCAGCCCAATCTGCATCAGTATAAGCCCGGAGAGAGAAAGCGGCACATGATGTCAGTGTAAGACCATATTCGGCGGTGCCTCGAATGTACCGAATTATTCTCTTCAAAGCGTTCTAGTGATCGGTAGTCGGGTTATGCATGTGAATACAGATCTGTTGGACTGCATAACTGATGTCTGGTCTCGTAAAAGTGAGGTATTGAAGAGCACCGACAAGGCTTCTGTATAGAGTGGGGTTATCAAAGGGTGCACTAAAGGTGGCACTGAGCTTCGGTTTAGAGTCAACCGGAGTAGCAACTGGATTGCAATTTTCCATACCTGCACGACTGACAATATCGAGAGCATAAGATTGTTGAGAGAGGAACATAGAGTCACCCGAGCAAGTGACAGAGATGCCCAAGAAATAACTAAGAGGTCCAAGATCTTTCATAGCAAATTCAGCCGCAAGGCTGCCCATGAGTTTCATCCGTAGTGTCTCGGAAGAAGTAGTGAGAATAATATCATCCACATAAATTAATAAATAAGCTACGTCACCCCTGTGATGGTATGTAAAAAGTGAGTTATCACATATACTCTGTGAAAAGCCAATGGAAGTGACAAAATCTGTGAATCTTTGGTACCATGCCCGGGGAGCCTGTTTTAGACCGTATAATGATTTTTGAAGCTTGCAAACATGGTCCGGGAAATATCGATGACGAAATCCCACGGGCCGGTACATATAAACTGTCTCTGTGAGGTTCCCGTGAAGGAAAGCATTGGTGACATCCAATTGATGGATGGACCAAGACTGAGATAGTGCTAAAGTCAAGACAGTCCGAATGGTGGCGGGTTTGACCACCGGACTGAAGGTTTCCCCACAATCAATACCAACTTCCTGATTTCTACCATCGCATACCAACCGAGCTTTATACCTTTCAAGAGTTTCAAGAGTTTCGTCAGACTTGTATTTGTGACGAAAAAGCCACATGCTACGTATAATATGCATATCAGGACGTCTCGGGACAAGTTCCCAAGTCTTGTTTTTAATTAAGGCATTAAACTCGTTTTGCATGGCGTTATGCCACTCCGGGTTAGACAAGGCATCAATGGGGTTCTTGGGGACAAGTGTGACAATGGTGGTGGAAAGGTTGAAAATTTGTTTGGGTTTGGAGATGCCGGACATAGCTCGGGTGGTCATGGTGCGAGTAGGTGGTAATGGTGGTGGGTTTGGTATAGGGCCTATGGATTCGGATGAGTAGGTGAGGGTAGATGGTGAAGGTGGGACGGGTGGTTGTGTGGAGGAGTTTGGGCTTGAAGTTGGTTGATGGGCTGGAGTAAATGGATGGGCTGGGGAGGTAACAGGTTGAGTGGGTGGAGCGGTGTTAGTTGGTGTGGTGGCAATTGGGTTATTTGGTATTGTAGGTGGAAAAATAAGGGATGGGCGAATGTTATCCTCTAGAAAAGAGTAGGTGTTGGTTGTTGGTTTGTGGTTCTTAGAAAATGGGAAAATGGTTTCGTAAAAAATGACGTGTCGGTTAATGGTGATGGTTCGGGTTTTTAGATCAAGACATTTATATCCCCGGTGGTTCGACGGGTACCCAAGAAAAACACATGGGTAGGAGCGGTATGCAAGTTTGTGAATGGTGGTGTGGGGTATGAGAGGATAACATATGCAACCAAACACACGAAGGTGGTCGTATGTCGGTAAACACCCGTATAGGCGTTGGGTGGGGGTTTGAAATTTGTGAATTTTACTTGGGATGATGTTTAAGAGGTAGGTGGCGGTTTCAAGGGCATGATGCCAATAGGTATTGGGTGTGGAGGAATGAGCTAAGATGATTCGCATGAGGTTGTTTATGGTGCGGATTTTGCGTTCGGCTTTGCCATTTTGGGAGGTGGTGTGGGGACAAGAGAAACGAAAGTGCATGCCATTCATATTACAAATATTATGGAATTGGTTGTTGGCATATTCACGTCCGTTGTCACATTGGAGTTGTTTTATTTTGGTGTTAAATTGGGTTTGTACAAAGTTTTTAAATTTCATAAACATGGCAAAGACATCGGATTTATGGGCTATTGGGTAGGTCCAAAGAAAATTAGTGTAATCATCTAAGAATAAGATATAATATCGGTGACCCCCGTTAGAAATAATGGGGGATGTCCAAACATCACTGTGCACAAGATCAAATGGCATAAACGTACTTGTATTAGAATTAATAAAAGGAAGTCTAGTGTGTTTCCCAAAAATACAAGCACTGCAAGTTTTATTATTTAAAGAACCACAAGAAATAGAACTAGAAGTTTTTAAACTTTGCAAAATAGCTGGGCCTGGATGACCGAGCCGTTGATGCCAAATGTCTTGAGTGATAGCTGCATAGGTAGAAGCAGTGTTGAGATTGGTGATGTTGGACGGGCTGAGAGTGTAAAGGTCTCCCGAGCTATTGCACCTTAGGATAGGTTTCTTGGTCTGAAGGTTTTTCACAGTAAAACCAAATGGGTCAAATTCAACAGATAATTGATTATCAGTTGTAAAATGATGAACAAAAATAAGGTTTTTAACTAGGTTAGGGGCGTAAAGGACATTATTAAGTTTAAAGGGTGGGAATGGGGGTGGTAGGGTAATGTTTCCTTGTCTTAAAACCGGAATGGTTTTACCATTGCCAACAATAATGTTACGAATAATGTCAGAATTAAAAATAGACGGAAACTTATCATAATAGGGAGACATTGTACCTGACGCGCCGGTGTCCATGGTCCAAGAGGGATCATTGTGATGAATCTCCAAGTTGTAGAGGGCCTGTGCAATGTCGGTTGGAGAGTACCCGGTATTATAAGCTTGGCCCGAGGTGGGATGATTAGGTTTTGGGCCTAACAGGCCAGCGGCACTGTTGGCAGATTGCATGTTGGGCCGTGAGTTGTTGGTTGGCATGGGGTTGGAAGGATACGGATAGGGAGGATAGGCCCAATTTGCTCAAGGGTTATGGATCTGCTGTTGGGTGGGTGCGTTGGGCCACATGGGGGGCCAGAAGGGCGCTGGAAAATTATGAGGTTGCTGAAAACGGCCCCTGCCGTAAGAGAATTTACCCTGGCCTCGAATGTGTAGTGGAGAAGACATGATCGAATAATATTAGAGGGTTCAGGTAGATGAACGACTAGAAAAAAAATAAAGAAAGGAGTGAGGGTCGACTGGGAAAAAAAATAATAAAGAAATAAAAGGAATGAAGGTAAAAGTCAAAGGTAGCAGTGGGTGGCAGAAGGTATCAGTTCGAACTTCGAAGGTTAAAGTGGATTAGTATTATTATTATGAACAAAAGTATTATTATTATGAACAAAAGTTTAAATTTTGTTCAACCAAAAGGTTGAATGTTTTTGAACAGAAGGTTGGAAAAAAAATAGAAGTCGAAGAATAAAGTGATCGGCAGCAGCAGGTTTCGAAAAGAGGGCAGAAAGAAAGAATTAAGAGAAGGGGGTTAGGGTTAGAGGAGGCTTGATACCATGAAGAATTGTATGGTTCAATGCTTGATTATTATTTCATTGAAAACCTCTATAAATACAAATTACAATCCCATATATTTGGAAAGAGATAAACATACAATTAATGCTAAATATTATCTATAATTACAATATTCAAATTTATTATCTATTACATACGCCTCTAAGGGCTGAGGTGCTAAGATAATGCGCGCCTCAGGTGGTTTAGGCTGTTTTTGATGACTTTTTTTTGTGTTTTTTTGGGCCAATTATTTTGTTTTTGATGTTTTAGACTTTTCTATGTCAATTATTTTATTTTTTATAATATACATAATTTTTATATTTATTTTTCGACTGTCCCTCGGGCTTACGCCTCGAGGCTCATTTCCGTTCTTTTAAACTTTGGTTACCTCTAGGTGTATTGAGTGCGGATGTGTTTGCACGGTATTGTCGATTGAGGGGGTACAACGCTATATACGTGTGTGGAACTGATGAGTATGGGACAGCCACAGAGACCAAGGCTTTGGAAGAGAATTGCACTTCGAAAGAGATATGTGACAAGTAATATTAGCTTTCTGTGTTTTATGTTATTTGATATCTGTGTAAAAACTGCAGTCAGTCATTTCCAATTGAATGTGTAAATGCTTAATTTTAACAAAATATGTTTGATTATTTTTCTTTATAGATATCATGCGATTCACAAAGGCGTCTATAAATGGTTTGACATAAGTTTCGACAAATTTGGACGAACTTCAACCCCGCAGCAGACAGAAGTTTGTCAAACAATTTTTAAAAAGTTAATGGATAACAATTGGCTATCTGAAAACACAATGCAGCAGGTAGACATGTATATTTGTTTGTATTCGTCACTTTTGGCATCTAGATATATTTGACAAGATAAGTATATGTATATGTTCTCCGCTGCAGCTTTATTGTGATACATGCCAGAAATTTTTAGCTGACCGACTTGTTGAAGGTAGCTGCCCGACACCAGGTTGTTGTTATGATTCTGCACGAGGAGATCAATGTGAAAAATGCGGCAAACTGTTAAATCCAACAGAACTCATTAACCCTAGATGCAAAGTAAATTGATTTTGAAGTTGTTTTATGCTCTATCTTTTATCTATGTTTCACCTTAAAATCTTCTTTGTAACTGCTGCAATTAAATTGGACTGCAATTAGGTCTGCGCAAACAGTCCTCGTATTCGTGATACAAATCACTTGTTTCTTGAGCTGCCGTTGTTGGAGGGTAAACTGAGGGATTACATCGGCAACATGTCAGTGGACGGATCATGGAGTCAAAATGCTATTCAAGCTACAAACGCGTGGCTTAAAGAAGGACTTCGGCAACGTTGTATTACTAGAGATTTAAAGTGGGGTGTTCCTGTCCCTCATGAGAGATTTAAAGACAAGGTTGTTTTTTCTGTTCTACTTGAATAACATATATGTTCACATAATAATTTATTACTAAAACGTTGTTCTCCTATTGTGTAACGGATAGGTTTTCTATGTCTGGTTTGATGCACCAATTGGATACATCTCAATCACGTTGTGTTACACACCCGAGTGGGAGCAGTGGTGGAAGAATCCTGAAAATGTGGAGTTGTATCAGTTTATGGGCAAAGACACCCTTTTATAATGTAAGTGCATTTTCTTCAAGTGCCACATCATTTAATATTATTGGCTTACTGCACAGTTTTAATTTGAATGTAAATTTTTAAATAAACTTTCAAGGTAATGTTTCCGTCTACGCTTCTTGGAACTGGTGAAAACAGGACCTTAATGAAGACTATCAGTGTTACAGAGTACCTTAACTACGAAACAGGTATCGTCATCGTCATATACCTGTGTATTTTTTAACATGCTAAGGTGACCTTATTGCTATTTGCATATGTAACACCCCAACCGATGGCGGAAACATCGGGATGTCACGTATTGATGATTGTCCAGTAGCTCATGGTAAATAATAAGTTTCAATAAATGATTTAAATAAATTACATACAATTGTTCTAAGAAATTGTACATCAAAATGAAAAATACAAGCTACACATCTTCAAGCATTAACTCTAATCTTCAAGTAAGCTATAACCTGAAACATGTTAAGTTTGAAAATATTTTGGGTCAACAAAAGTTGGTGAGAATTACATAGGTTTTAATAATCGAATAAAGCTTGTACAATTCAAGTGTCATGGCAAGTCTAGTCCATATGTGAAAACATACTAGAAGTAAATCGAGTGCATAATCAACCCTTGTGACTGTTATATTGTGGTACATCCCATACGCTCATGGTTCACTCGATTATGTTATGCGATAACAATCACCCACGCTACCTTTGTAGGAGGCACGTATCCGGATGGGATTGTTAGTCCAATAGATCTATCATTGTATACCGTCGGCTGATCAATGTTAATGATTATGCTAGAATTGTGCTTACCCTAGTCATGTTTAAGACATAATGCAACATAGAAAAACACATAGACACTTTATGATTGAATTGCATATAGAATGTTGTAACATGTTTCACCCCAAAAATGGTGATAAATAGAAAAGGGGCTATGTAAAACTCACCTGAAATTCACTGTGTAAGTATTTGCAAGTAGCAACAAGTCTGAACTTGGACTAATTGAACTCTTGTATCCTATTACAAATAAACGATGCCTTAAATTCTAATGCAAATAAGCTTGTTTATGTTATGGTTGTAAAGATAGTTTATCCAACTACCTAGATACGTATTGAAAGAATGCGTGTCTTAATAAGTGTAAGACTTAACGAACCGATAGTAACTTCGTTTGGTTTTCTTGAAAATATATGCGTATGTATAGTTATTGGAAATAAGTACTTTGATATATAGTATTTATAGTCGCGTCTTGAAATTATTGCTAAAGAAACATCTTGGACAATGAAAATAATATTTGAGTAATTCGACTTGGATGTTAACTCGTTTCGTAGTTTGGATATTGTGTGTGTACGTATATTATGATGAGGTAATGTTTGGACATAATCTATCAATGAAATGTAGCTTTATTTATACGAAACTATCTAAGCGTCATATACGTTTCTTATATTTTATAAAAATTTGGGCAGAGTCTCCTCTGTTTTTGTAAGAATCCAGACAACTCAAGTTATCTATATTTTCCCAAAACATCAAATGTACAAATACACGACACAACCAACAAATCCTTTATGTGCGACGAATGTCCAATTTAGTAAAACTATAATAAGGTTAAATATAAATTTCAATGAGTCGTACGTGTACGTATTATAGTTTGGCGTTTTATTATTTTCACAACAATATGTATATTCATAAGTTAACCATTCTTCTGCTCGTTCAAGTTTAAAAGAAAATAATAATAATAATAAATAAATAAATAATTTTCTTTGCAAGTCGGTTCGGTTCGGTTCGTTACAGACTTAGAATATATATATAAATAATAAAACGCAAGGTGATTAAAACAAAGACACGGTGTGCGTTATACCTTCCCGCGAATAAGCCTGTGAACCGACACGTACGCGTCTCGAACTGTGTGTTGACTAGTTTGACCGTTGACCAATGTTGACCTGGACAATCAGTGTTGACCGAGAAAAAAAAGAACAAAAGAGCAAGACCAAATCATGAATCTGAACAACACATCTCGAACCCCAACTTCTAGTCGATGCCATCACCACCGGGTGCCATCTTAACCGAACCAGCCTCCACCTTGCTTAGGCCGATATTATAACTGACCCTTCACCTAGTTGACTCAAAACCGCTCGACCGGAAAACACTATTCCCATCGCTGCATCAACACCATGACTACGGACAGAAGTTTCAATCGGACGGTAAAGAGGTGTCGTCGTGTGGGTGCGTGTGTGTGGAGGAGGGCAGAAAAGGAAGAAGGAGAGGGTAAGGATGGGTCGGATGGTGGTTGCTGGTAGCTGAGGTGATGGTGGTCGGCGGCGGGTTAGGGTGGTTGTGAGGTATAGCTGCTGCCGCTGCTTTAGAGGGGGAGGAGGGCTTGGCGGCGGTTCATGGTGGCTCAGGGGTGGTTGTTGCTGTGAGGATGAGGGAGTTTGGCAGCGGGTTCCGGTGGTTCAAATGGTGGTTGGCGGCGGCGCCGCTAAAGAGAGAGAGGAAGAGGGATTGAGGACCTCGCGTGGTGGCTGTTGGTTGCTCAGGGGAGAAGAAAGAAGCCAGAGGTTTGTTACGTGATGAGGATGGAGGTTAGGTGGCAGATTGTTGTGGTTTGGGTGGTTGTTGGCGGCTGTCGCTGCTGCCATGAAGGAGGAAGGGAGGATGCAGGTAAGTGGGTTTTGTACACAAATAAGGAGTAATGGTTACCAGGTATTTAGGCAATAATTGTGGGGTAAACATCTTGGTAAAGATGGAAAGGTTAGCAAAATTGTTTGGTATAATAATATGGGTTTTGATTTTTCTAGACTATTACCGGAATCACCGAGTCAAGGTTGACTTGAGCAAGCGGGAAAAGACTTTGACCAGATCTTTAATTGATTTTAGGGATTTGGCAATACAAGTATCCTCTTGATCATGATCCTTTTTATTATCCAAATGTTTTTTAACTAACGTTTTAATAATGAGTTTATTTTCTATAATAATAATAATAATAATAATAATAATAATAATAATAATAATAATAATAATAATAATAATAATAATAAAATAGGTTTATAAATTTTCAAACCTTATGAAATTTTGTACTCTTTAAATGTGATAATTAAAGATGTTTAATGGCATATATTATAAGGTCTAAAAATAATTCGGGTAATTATAATTCTACATTAAACGTTAGGTTAAATTTCAGTTTTTTTTTTTTTTTTATTTTCGTCACATCAGGTCCCTAGAGTTGTAATAAAAAACTAGGGGGTCACAGCATATCTGGAGGTATGTGTAGGTAAGTTTTCGAAGAGTAAGGGCGTAGGAGTTTTTGGTAATGATGCAAAGGATACAAATATTCCTGTTTATTAATCATAAATATGTGATTTCTCACTCTCAGAGCTTTCCTTTTTTTTCCTTTCTCGATAGGTATCAGACACGTTATTCACATGGGCAGATCTGCAGGCAAAGCTAAACAGCGAATTGCTAAATAATCTAGGCAATTTTATCAACCGTGTCTTGACTTTTATAGCTAAAGATCCAGGTTAGTAATTGTCATCAAGGTTGCATTTCCTTATTAACTTATATAATTTTGGCGCCTAAAACACTCGGTTTGACTTTTTAAAGTCAAACTCTGACTTTTATAATAAACACTAATAGAAGATTGAATTTCTTGATTATAATCTTCTAACAAAGATATTGACAATTCCATTGACAGATTCAGGATCAGGTAAGGTTCAGGTTACAATTCCATCGTTCCTGATGCTGCAAATGCTGAAACACATCTTTTATCAAAGGCTTTTGGAGATAAAGTTGGTACTTATGTGGAACAATACTTGGAGGCCATGGAGAAGGTAATTAATGGTATCGGTAGGGCTGGCAAATCGTGTCCCTAACAGGTTAACAGGTCTCTGACGCGCGCGAACAAATATGTTCTAAACATGAACACGACTCGTTTAACTCATTTATATCTCATGTTTATAACACAGTTTTATGTTTTATGTACCAAAAAGGGGAAATGAAAGATTTTTGCCTCTTAATTCTAAGTATTAAAAAAAGTCAAAAAATCAAATAGTGTACTTTTCAGTCAAACAGGTCTTATCGTGTCTTAACAGGTTACCCATTGCCAGCCCTAGGTATCGGAACATTCTTGAAAGTTCTACTCAACCTATACATTGCTCACTGGTATAACTAACTATGTGTGTAACAATTAACATAGGTCAAACTAAAGCAAGGATTGAAAATTGCAATGACTATCTCTGGTGAAGGAAATGCATATTCACAAGTAAGTTCACAGTACTACAATACTGTCATCATCCCACCCGACCCAAATATAAACAAAGATCGCTTAAGAATGAACGGGGTTATTACTTGCATATAGGAAAGTCAATTTTGGAAGCTTTACAAGAAAGATAGATCTTCATGTTCCATAGTCATGAAAACTTCAGTGGGCGTAGTTTATCTTCTTGCTTGCCTTCTCGAGCCTTTTATGCCATCATTTTCCATGGCGGTACTCAAGCAGCTTTCTTTGCGCCTTCAACTTTCTCTCTCTGACGAGAAAGGAGATGTAGAGAAGGCTAAAAGACCATGGGAGATAGTACCTGCTGGCCAAAGAATTGGGACCCCTGTGCCATTATTTAAAGAACTGGTATGTAAAGAAAAATGCGTATTTTGATGATTACATTTGCCATAGTGAGAATTATGCATCCGGCTTACTGTTCTTGTGTGTGCGCGCTATTTTTGTGATGTGCAGAAAGATGAAGAGATGGAATTCTTTAGGGCAAAGTTTGCTGGCAGTAAAGCTGACCGAGCAGATCGAGCTGTAATAGAGCTTAATTGTTTAGAGAGAGAAACTAGAGAGAGAAGAGAGTTCCAACAACAAGCTAACCAGGGTAGTTAGCTCCCGCCCTTTTTATTAACAACCATTCGAATACTTACACAAATGGTCCCTCTACTATTATCTATTACAATTCTGACACATAATACTTCTAACAGCTATAACTACCACAATAAAACTTTCATTTATTACAATTAAGTCCCTGAACTATTATTATCATATCAATACTCCCTTTCCCAAGATTGACCTTGTCCTCAAGGTCAGATTAAAGCTCAAAATCAGGGAACCGAAGTAAAAACTCATGTCTATTCTCCCAAGTGGCCTGTAAAGCAGTTTGTCCTTCCCAATGAACTAATACTTGTGCAACAACTTTCTTCCCTTGTCTTACCATCCTGTGGTCTAGCACCTTCAAAGGTTTAAAAGAAAACCTTGCAGCCTTTGGTAAAGGAGTCACCTTTGTGGGAGGACCTTGGGCAGATTTAAGCAATGAGACATGGAAAACTGGATGTAGTTGAGACTCTTCTGGTAAATCCAGCTTATAAGCAGCTTCTCCTATCTTTTGTACCACCAAAAATGGGCCATAATACTTTGGAGAGATTTTATTAAAGGCTGCTCCCCGAAGGGACGATTGCACATATGGTCTTAATTTCAGATAGACCCAAGCACCAGGAGTGAAAGATCTTTCTGATCTGTGTTTATCAGCCTGCTGCTTCATTCTGTTCTGAGACATCTGTAAAGTGGTTCTCAAAATGGTCAAAGCCTCTTCTCTAGAACACATTTCTTCATCTAATCTGGCCACAGAAGTGTCTTTATGGATGTAAGGTACATGAAGGGGTGGTGCAAAACCATAGAGAGCTTCAAAAGGGGTCTTCTTGATAGATGAGTGGTAATTAGTGTTATACCACCACTCTGCCAATGACAACCAATGGTACCATGAATTGGCATAATGCAAAACCATGCATCTCAGATAAGTCTCCAAGCACCTGTTAACAACTTCAGTCTGGCCATCACTTTGAGGATGGTATGCAGTAGACATGGCCAGTTCAATGCTCTGTAGTCTAGTAAACTCCTGCCAAAATCTGCCTAGGAATATAGAATCCCTGTCAGACACAATGGTAGTAGGCCATCCATGTAACTTGTACACATTGTCAATAAAGGCTTGGGCAACTGAAGTAGCTGAAATAGGGTGAGTCATGCCAATGAAATGAGCATATTTTGTCAATCTGTCCACAACAACAAAAATGACATTTTTGCCCTTGGAAGTGGGTAAGCCTGTAATAAAATCCATGCTTATATCAGAGAAGATACAAGTAGGAATAGGAAGAGGTTGTTGTAACACCCCAACCGATGGCGGAATCATCGAGGTGCCACGTAGTGACGATTGTTCAAAAGCTCATGGTACTAAAATGTAAATATATGATTATTGAATATTGTTTTACAATCATGTGAAATTAAATACAAGACAACAAAAATAAAGAAAATTGATTGATTTAGTCTAAGTCCAAAGTCCTAAGTGAAGCGTCAAGCAGCTTATCCTGAAACATGCACGAAAATAATTTTGTCAACATATGATGTTGGTGAGTACTACTTAATTTTGTACGTATAGTATAAGTTTTGAAAAGTAGTACAATTCATGTGTCTAGCATCACCAAGGCATTATGTAAACACGTAAGTAACCAAACAAGACAAAGATCAAATGTAAAGTTTGTACAATGTAATTGATAATGAGCACCTCGACACGTGTGAGTCTAAAAGAGCACCATAACACAACGTTATGTCTAAATGAGCACCGTAACATAAGTTACGTCTATGTGTAAAGAGCACCATAACATAAGTTATGTCTAGATGTATGATTTTGTATGTAAGCTACGTTCATGTTCAAACATAAGCACAAAGATAATCAAGACACGTATATGAATTGTAAATGAATAAAAATGTATGTGTAAAGAATATGAAACTTTTGTATACTTGTGCATGAATCACCCCAAAAGTTGTAAAAGCGGAAAAAAGGGATAAGTAATACTCACATTT
The DNA here is from genome assembly GCA_028751855.1 of Ambrosia trifida. Classification (NCBI taxonomy): domain Eukaryota; kingdom Viridiplantae; phylum Streptophyta; class Magnoliopsida; order Asterales; family Asteraceae; genus Ambrosia; species Ambrosia trifida. The sequence continues at coordinate 63,917,896 of CM054124.1, read as the reverse complement.
AGCAAGGTGGTAAGTCTTGTGTAATTGAATAAATATATTCCAACGTTGCCAAGTATCAACCTATGTATAATGTAACAAATAAGTCTAAGTCTATCTAGTCTATAAGTATTTTCTATGGCTTCGAATTGGGGATAAGTATTTATTTGGTTAATAAATTAAACGTTTAATAAATAAGAGAAATTTGGTAAATAAATAAACAAAAAGTCTTTGAGTAAACTTTAAATCAAATATGGTCACAATATAAAGTTTTAAGTGTGAAAATAATTTTTATAAAATTATTTTCTTGAAAATAGAATATTTAATCTATTTATTTCAAATTGTCAAAATATGATTTAAATATCTAAAAATATTAAAATTAAAGAATTCTCAAATTAAAAATTGTATTTCTGTTCCAAATGAAAAGAAATAATTTATGTAGAATTTTGGTACAAAAATATTGTAAAATGAATTTATTATGAATTATTTATGATTAAAACTAACAAAAATTGATTAAAAATATTAAACAAAAATTGATTAAAAATATTAAACAAATATTTATGATTACACAAGTTTAGAATAATTTTTGTGGAATTTTATAAAATCGTTTAGATATTTTTATTGAATTTAATAATTATAAATGAATAAACTTGTATTATTAATAATATATATTAAATAATTTATTTTTGAAAAACTAAAAATTGGATGATGAACTTTATCATTTGGAGATCATATGATAATTTTTGTAGAATTTAAAAACCATTTTTAGTATTTAAAAACTATTTTAAAAGATTTAACATATATATATATATATATATATATAAATGTAAAAAATTGTTTGTTGGTTATGGGAATCGAACCCGGGCCTCTGGCCGGTTCGGGTTTTATCACAAGCGTGGCCACCAACTGAGCCACACCCTGAGAACGAGTTAAAATAGGTTTAAATTAATTATATAGGTTTATTGGATTAAAGGTTTAAATGAAAGAAAAAAAAAGAAAGTGCTTTGTGGGATTCGAACCCTGGCCACTGGCCGGTTCTGTTCTACCCTTAAGCATGTAAACCAGCTGGTCTACACCAGCTGGTTGTGTGTTTATCGTTCAAAAATAATTATATACATAAACTACTTCAGGTGTTCTTCCCCAATTCTATATCATACGAGCCCTAATTCCTAAACTCGTTCAATTCGTGTTCAATAGCCCCTAAATCTTTGGGGCTATTGTTCACTAAGTCCCGAATGTTAAAACCCACAAAAAAAAAGAGATCTTACAAAGGGTCGCGATCGTATACGAGCTCGTCAAAGGAAAAACGTCAAGGGACGATCAAAGTGTTTCAGTAGCAGATTAATAACAGAAATTGAGGGTAAAGGGGAGAATATCGGCGAGTTTAGGTTGAGATTAGAGGTCCAATTTATAGGCTAACACTCGGTTGAACGAATTGGAAGGTATGACTAGGCTTGGTCAAAAACGAGTTAATTGGTTTTAAAATGGAAAGCTTTGATTGTGTTCTTTGTGTGCAATACGCGAAATTTGTTATCATACCATAAAACGAATTAATTCATGAGTCAACCTACCATGTTTGCCTTGTTAATTGAAAAATCAAAGCCATGTGGGGCTTTCATCTTCACGTAACAGTAGCAGCAAGAAGAGAAAATCTGAGCTAAAATAGGCTTAAATATATTAAGGGTTGAAATATATCCTAAGTGTGTGTATGGCTCAGTTGGTGGTGTGTGTGTGTTGTGTTTGCTTGACCCGGGTTATGTCACGAGTTCGAGTCTCAGCGGAGGCAATTTTTTTTAAACAAACAGATAAAGGGAAAGAAGATGGGCCTGCTGATGGGCCGGTGTACTGGGCCAAATAGTGGGCTCCGAAATTTTAAAAGAGAAGGAGAAGGATGGTTTGGTTTTTGGGTAGTTGGCTTGGGCTCATGGTTTGGACTTGGACTATTATTATTATTATTATTATTATTATTATTATTATTATTATTATTATTATTATTATTATTATTATTATTATTATTATTATTATTATTATTATGAAAATAAAAAGTGACGGATGTCACAGCATCCCCTACTTTTAGAAACTTCGTCCCGAAGTTATTAGAAACATAGGGTTATGGATGTTTGGGTAAAAATTAAGATAATTGTGGTTTGGAAAATTTGAATGATCTGGATAAGAGGTTTGATAGGTGTGGGTTAAGGATTGGATTGGGTTCGTCTCGAAAGGGTAAAGAGAGTAAGAATCTAGTAAATCACTACACTTCCAGTTTTAGGAATCCTAAAATGAATGTACAAGTTGACTGACTATAGAAAGACTAATTGAACTACCAAGTAAACAGAGTTTGTTCCTGGTCCGACTTCCAGTCTCACTTTCAATGCATCATTAGTGTTTGTATACAGGGTGTACCGCAGCTAACCCACCACACCTTTGATACCTTGAAAACGTACTGGACGTCTTCCCAAAAACTCTAATAGAATTTCACACTACCCTAACGCACCTGTAAATTCATGATTACGTTCCGGACCGGAATAATCAATTTACCTTACATTAGGGTTTTGTGTCCTTCTATGATCCTAATCTAACACACATTAAAGCAAATAAGTTTCACAAGAAGATGACACAACAACACGTTTATCAATGAAATGAGGCTATGTAATGACTAGGTCAATTGCATCGCAATGACTTGTAAGCATAACAGTATTTAAGTATGGGCTATCACTCGTCCGAGGAGCCCTTTAAATGAAATGTTTATCTGAGTTGCGTGGATAATACACACATGCAAGCAAGTTTGTAAGTACTACAACCATTAAGTGTAAGTGTTATCATGAATAATTAAATGTTTACGAGTATCATGAATAATTAGATGTTCAATGAATAGTCAAATTAAGGGAAAAATCAAGTTTCATGTAATAACCAATGATGTTTTTAGAAAAGCTCTGTATGATCAAGTATCGAGTTTTTAGTAGTTTGGTTTTCATGAAAATCAAGTCCAAATGTTTCAATAAGATGTAAGGTAGAGTCTGAAACTTATACGATTTAAAATAAACGTAACCGAATTTGATAATTTCCAATCTGTGTTCGTACACAATAGTATGCAAGGAAATTTCTAGATGTTGTATGCTAATGAGTGCGACAAAATTGGGTACAAAATGATAATAGAATCATGAAAATGAAAACACAAGTATTGGATTCTCGAGTCTTAGGAAGATCCCATTCATGGCTTAACCAGTGGAATTAACGTCATCCTGATCGTCTGCTTCGTTAACATTGATGTTGAAAGCTCGTCCATGTGCCACCAGGTTTACATTATTCAATTTAGGGCATTGAGGTCGCATGTGGTTAGGGTCTCTACAATGATAACATGCCCGACCGTTAGTAATCAGTGTGCCCTATCCATTACACGACAAGTGGTGACAAAGTGTCCAAACCTTCCACATTTAGTGCATTGACGACATGGAAGACTTGCAGAGTGATGATACTTGCAAGTGTTGCATTGAGGATGGATTCCCGTGTAGGCTTTCTTTATAGGAGGTTGTGTCACAACAGTCTGGTTCTGATTATCGCCCATTCGTTTCTTAGAGTTCGAAGAAGTAGTGGCGGCCTTTGCTAAAACAGTCTTAGGTTGTTCAACAACATGGATGGTTTTCTCAGTAGACGTCTTGGTGCCCTTCCTAACCAAGTTTCCTTTCCTTACGTGTTTGTCTGTTAACGTGGCTGCAAGTTGGATGGCTTCTTCTACCGTAGTGGCTTTGCCTCCAGTGACAACGTCTTGAATCAGGTCAGGTAATCCCTCGATATATTTTTCGATTGCTCGAGAGACCGGGGTGACCATGTGTGGAACCAGTATGCTAAGTTCGTGATATCGAGTATTATACGCAAGATTCTCACCACTGTCTTGTTTCAGCCCATGGAACTCTTCCTCCAGTTTCCTGATTTCGTTCCTAGGGCAGAATTTGGCGATCATGAGTTCCTTAACTTCAGCCCAAGATAAAGATAAAGCAACATCAGCTCCTCGATTGCGTTTTTCGCCATTCCACCAGGTTAGCGCCCCCTTTTGAAGGACACTAGTAGCATAGCGAACGCGGAGTTCATCAGGACATTCACTGTTCACAAAGGTGCTCTCCATGCTTTCAAACCATTGGAGGAGACCAGTAGCACCCTCCTCACCAGTGAATTTTGTGGGGTTGCAGGAGTTAAAGTGTTTGAAAGTGCACCGAAATTGAGTCGTACTTCCTGTATTGGCACTGTTACTATTCTGGGTTATCTCACTGACAAGGTTTGGGATCACTGCAGCAATTTGCTCGGCGACTAAAGATGCGAGGCGACGATCAGAACGTTGTCCAGAAGCACGAACAGGACGTTGGCTGGCATCACGGAGCATGCGGCGAGCAGACATCTATGAGGTAGTCAATGAATAATCATGAGATTAGAAAATGTAAGTGTATAATTGTACAGATGATTATGAAGATATGATCCTGTATGCAATCATGATATGCAAAGTATTGTATATGAACGAGAGAGTATTATTGAAAAGCTTGCATAAAGTGCTTGGAGTGCCCTCATCTAGCTGTAAAGCCCAACAAGAACATTGACTTTTCAAAGGAGTTGAACCCAATGGTGATCAAAGAAGACATGCTTTAGCCTATAAGTGGACACTCACTCCAGGAATCCCCAGGTAAGCATAACAGGTCCGTAAATGGATTTATGCGCTATGCTTGCCTATGCCAGAAAACCCAGTGTACAGGCGTCCACCCTTCCAGATTGCACGTGTTCCATCACACTCATTAAAGCTCAACGACTTTGAAGGAGCAAAATAAGAGTAGGCATTACGCCTAAGAGTGTCTTCATGAAAGGTACTGCTCCCGTTCCATGATGATGTAGGCTTTCCACTCCTTGTAGGACACCATCTCTATGCACCAGGATGGAAGATGAGGAGAAATGGAGAAGAAGAGAAAGATAGAGGAAGGAAAGTAGAGGGAAATGAGGGGTAAGGTAATTTAGGAAGTAATATGCATGAAAGTTGAAGTTCGGTTATAGTCTAGGCCATTTTATCTAATAACCTAGTTCCCTATAACCATGGCTCTGATACCAATCTGTAACACCCCAACCGATGGCGGAATCATCGAGGTGCCACGTAGTGACGATTGTTCAAAAGCTCATGGTACTAAAATGTAAATATATGATTATTGAATATTGTTTTACAATCATGTGAAATTAAATACAAGACAACAAAAATAAAGAAAATTGATTGATTTAGTCTGAGTCCAAAGTCCTATGTGAAGCGTCAAGCAGCTTATCCTGAAACATGCACGAAAATAATTTTGTCAACATATGATGTTGGTGAGTACTACTTAATTTTGTACGTATAGTATAAGTTTTGAAAAGTAGTACAATTCATGTGTCTAGCATCACCAAGGCATTATGTAAACACGCAAGTAACCAAACAAGACAAAGATCAAATGTAAAGTTTGTACAATGTAATTGATAATGAGCACCTCGACACGTGTGAGTCTAAAAGAGCACCATAACACAACGTTATGTCTAAATGAGCACCGTAACATAAGTTACGTCTATGTGTAAAGAGCACCATAACATAAGTTATGTCTAGATGTATGATTTTGTATGTAAGCTACATTCATGTTCAAACATAAGCACAAAGATAATCAAGACACGTATATGAATTGTAAATGAATAAAAATGTATGTGTAAATGAATATGAAACTTTTGTATACTTGTGCATGAATCACCCCAAAAGTTGTAAAAGCGGAAAAAGGGGATAAGTAATACTCACATTTAGCAAGGTGGTAAGTCTTGTGTAATTGAATAAATATATTCCAACGTTGCCAAGTATCACCCTATGTATAATGTAACAAATAAGTCTAAGTCTATCTAGTCTATAAGTATTTTCTAGGGCTTCGAATTGGGGATAAGTATTTATTTGGTTAATAAATTAAACGTTTAATCAATAAGAGAAATTTGGTAAATAAATAAACAAAAAGTCTTTGAGTAAACTTTAAATCAAATATGGTCACAATATAAAGTTTTAAGTGTGAAAATAATTTTTATAAAATTATTTTCTTGAAAATAGAATATTTAATCTATTTATTTCAAATTGTCAAAATATGATTTTAATATCTAAAAATATTAAAATTAAAGAATTCTCAAATTAAAAATTGTATTTCTGTTCCAAATGAATAGAAATAATTTATGTAGAATTTTGGTACAAAAATATTATAAAATGAATTTATTATGAATTATTTATGATTAAAACTAACAAAAATTGATTAAAAATATTAAACAAACGGTTTTTCAGAAATAAAAATTATTTCTGAAATGTATATTGTTACACAAGTTTAGAATAATTTTTGTGGAATTTTATAAAATCGTTTAGATATTTTTATTGAATTTAATAATTATAAATGAATAAACTTGTATTATTAATAATATATATTAAATAATTTATTTTTGAAAAACTAAAAATTGGATGATGAACTTTATCATTTGGAGATCATATGATAATTTTTGTAGAATTTAAAAACCATTTTTAGTATTTAAAAACTATTTTAAAAGATTTAACATATATATATATATATATATATAAAAATGTAAAAAATTGTTTGTTGGTTATGGGAATCGAACCCGGGCCTCTGGCCGGTTCAGGTTTTATCACAAGCGTGGCCACCAACTGAGCCACACCCTGAGAACGAGTTAAACTAGGTTTAAATTAATTATATAGGTTTATTGGATTAAAGGTTTAAATGAAAGAAAAAAAAAAGAAAGTGCTTTGTGGGATTCGAACCATGGCCACTGGCCGGTTCTGTTCTACCCTTAAGCGTGTAAACCAGCTGGTCTACACCAGCTGGTTGTGTGTTTATCGTTCAAAAATAATTATATACATAAACTGCTTCAGGTGTTCTTCCCCAATTCTATATCATACGAGCCCTAATTCCCAAACTCGTTCAATTCGTGTTCAATAGCCCCTAAATCTTTGGGGCTATTGTTCACTTAGTCCCGAATGTTAAAACCCACAAAAAAAAAGAGATCTTACAAAGGGTCGCGATCGTATACGAGCTCGTCAAAGGAAAAACGTCAAGGGACGATCAAAGTGTTTCAGTAGCAGATTAATAACAGAAATTGAGGGTAAAGGGGAGAATATCAGCGAGTTTAGGTTGAGATTAGAGGTCCAATTTATAGGCTAACACTCGGTTGAACGAATTGGAAGGTTTGACTAGGCTTGGTCAAAAACGAGTTAATTGGTTTTAAAATGGAAAGCTTTGACTGTGTTCTTTGTGTGTAATACGCGAAATTTGTTATCATACCATAAAACGAATTAATTCATGAGTCAACCTACCATGTTTGCCTTGTTAATTGAAAAATCAAAGCCATGTGGGGCTGTCATCTTCACGTAACAGTAGCAGCAAGAAGAGAAAATCTGAGCTAAAATAGGCTTAAATATATTAAGGGTTGAAATATATCCTAAGTGTGTGTATGGCTCAGTTGGTGGTGTGAGTGTGTTGTGTTTGCTTGACCCGGGTTATGTCACGAGTTCAAGTCTCAGCGGAGGCAATTTTTTTTAAACAAACAGATAAGGGGAAAGAGGATGGGCCTGCTGATGGGCCGGTGTACTGGGCCAAATAGTGGGCTCCGAAATTTTAAAAGAGAAGGAGAAGGATGGTTTGGTTTTTGGGTAGTTGGCTTGGGCTCAAGGTTTGGACTTGGACTATTATTATTATTATGAAAATAAAAAGTGACGGATGTCACAGTTGTAGCAGCCCAGGGTAGGCTGCAATTTCATATTTGGCTTGTAAGCAAACATGGCAGTTTCTAATAAAGTGTCTGACTCCTTTGGACTGCCCTTTCCAATAGAATAACCCTTTTAACCTCTGCAATGTAGCTTGAATTCCAGAATGACCTCCCATGGATGAATCATGGCAAAACTGAATAATCTCTTTCCTTAACTGAAGGTCATTGCCCACTACCAAAACATTCTTTCTTTTCAACAGAGACCCATCCCAAGTATAATGACCATTTTGCCCTTGAGTCCCACATTTTTGAATCAACTGCTGTAAGTTGATATCATTTTTCCAAGAGTCCTTAATCTTTTGAAGTAACAAAGGTTCAAAAGATGACACAGCTAGTTCAAATAAGGCTGAAGAACTCTGCAATCTAGATAAGGCATCAGCAGCTACATTTTCAATGCCTTTCTTATACTGAATTTCAAAATCATAATGCATCAACTTCACCATCCAAGAGTGTTGTAATGGTGTAGTGATTTTCTGATCCAATAGATGTTTGAGGCTTTTTTGATCAGTTTTTATTATGAAATGGCCACTGATGAGGTAGTAATGCCACTGTTTGACTGCTAACAGAATGGCTAACAACTCTCTATCATAAACAGATAATACATGTTGTCTTGGAGATAATGCCTTGCTGATAAAGGCTAGGGGGTGATGGTCTTGCATTAAGACTGCTCCAATACCCATAGCAGAAGCATCAGTCTCCACTATGAAAGTCTTATTTAAGTCTGGTAAAGCCAAAACAGGAGCTGAACTTAAGGCCTTCTTGAGTTGTTCAAAGGAGTTTTGTGCAGTGTCAGACCATTTAAATGCATCTTTCTTCAAAAGATCAGTTAATGGTTTGGCCACAATCCCATAAGATCTAATGAACCTTCTGTAGTACCCTGAGAGTCCCAAAAAACCTCTTAGCTGCTTGACATTACTAGGGACTGGCCAAGAGATCACTGCTTCAATCTTAGAAGGATCAGTGGCTACCCCTTCTTTATCTATTATATGACCAAGATACTCCACTTTTGCCCCACCAAAGCTGCATTTTGAAAGTTTGGCAAACAGCTGAGCCTCCCTCAGTGTTTCCAAAACTTGTTGCAAATGTTCTACATGTTGATCAACATCTTGACTGTAAACCAAAATATCATCAAAAAATACAAGAACAAATCTCCTCAAAAATGGTTTAAAAGTGTGATTCATCAATGCCTGGAATGTGGCTGGTACATTAGTCAAGCCAAAAGGCATGACTAGGAACTCAAATAAGCCCTGATGGGTTCTGAAAGCTGTCTTGTGAATGTCAGACTCAAACATTCTGATTTGATGGTATCCAGACCTCAAATCCAGCTTTGAAAAGATAGTAGCCCCTCCCAATTCTTCTAACAGTTCATCTATTAAGGGAATAGGGAACCTGTTTTTAATTGTTGCATCATTAAGCTGTCTATAGTCAATACACATTCTCCAAGAGCCATCCTTCTTCTTTACTAAAACCACTGGTGCTGCAAAAGAACTCTTGCTGCTTCTTATAACCCCAGCATCTAACAATTCTTGGGTCATTTTTTCAATCACATCTTTTTGGATAGCTTGGTATCTGTATGATCTGAGATTGATTGGTTTGTCCCCATTATTAAGAACAATTTGGTGATCACATGGTCTTTTGGGTGGTAATGTGGAAGGGACTTGAAATACATCCTCATAATCCTGCAACAATTGTTGTAACTTGTCATTCTTAATAGGTTCAGTCACCTTTGACCCAAAAGTGTCATGGTTTTCATCTTGTTTAAGTTGCAGATTAAACATTTGTGACTGAATTACCCCTGGCCCTCCACTGAGTAAGTGAGACATCTTTTCAGTAGAACAAAGTTGGACCCCATTTGTTTCAGCACCCTTAAGGGTATATGTTTTATCTTGAACCACAAACTGCATAGTCATGTCTGCAAAATTCCACACAATGTCTCCCAATAAAGACAACCATTCTATTCCCAACACCATGTCATAGTTGTCCAATGGAATGACTAACATGTCAGCCTTAAACCATATTCCTTGCATCATCCATTTGAACCCAATACATCTTTGGCCACATTCCAATTGATTTCCATTAGCTACTGTTACTTTCATGGAATTAACTGGTTGTAAAAGACATTGCAGCTTTGTTATCAACTTAAGACTGATGAAATTGTGGGTAGAGCCTGAGTCTACTAGAATAAACAGCCTTCTAGTACCAATGTACCCCACAATCTTCATTGTTGAATAAGAGGTCACCCCTGTGATTGCATGTATTGAAATCTGTGGTATCTCTTCATTGACCACAACTTCCTCCCCTTCATCAACCTGTTCTTCTTCATTAATCAACTCAATACAAAACAGTTGTTTATTCTTACAATTGTGAGCAGGTGTAAACTTCTCATTACACCAGAAACACTCCCCTTTCTCCCTTTTTTCAGCCATTTCCTTAGTGGTAAGCCTTCTTGTGGTCTTTGTTGGTTGTGTATTAGGTGGTTTAGGTAATAGTGGTAAAGAGTTGGCATTAGTTGGTGGTTTAAAAGTGCTGGTGGTAAGTTTGGTATAAGAAGAAGTAGTGTTTTGGTTATGAAATTTCTTGTAGGAAGTGTTACCAAACAAGGTGTTATGTATGTTCTCTTGCTGTTTTGCAATAGCATAGGCTTCTCTTAGAGTTCTTGGTTTAAAGGCTTTGACTAAGCACCTTATTTCCATTTTTAACCCTCCCACAAAAAGACTAACAGCTTGTTCTACTGAAAGACTTGTCTTATTAAGGAGAGCATCAAAAGCATCACAATAATCTTGGATATTACCTGTCTGTTGCAAATTTTTCAATTCTTCTAAAGCATCTTCAAACAGGTTAACAGAGAATCTTGCCTCAGCAGATCTTCTATAATCATCCCAACTAATAGTGTCAATAGTTAGGTTGTTACTCTTCAAATACCCCTGATGCCACTGTAAGGCCTTTCCTTCTAAATCCACCACTGCATATCTCAATTTCATATTGTCAGGAGTGTGATCAATTTCAAAGAAATGGTTACACTTATAAATCCACCCTTCTACATCATCACCATTAAATTTAGGAAAGTCCAGCCTTCCTAATCTTGATAACCTTTGTTCTTGATGGCCTGTATTAGCAACCACCCCCCTATTGGCCTCCAAACCTGTAATCTTGTCTAAAACATATTGTAGTTGTAATTGTATCTGCATGACCGCAGCCTTATTTTCTTCTGCACTGGTAGCCACCGTCTGCATGTTTTCACTAATCAATTGAGAGTTTGCCTGGAGATCTTGTACAATAATCTCTATCTTGCCAATAGACATCTGATTTTCTTTGATCTGTTTCTCCATATCCTGTTGTCTGGTGCTGGTAGACATGATTAGGGTTTCGAATTTTCAATTATTGTTGATATAAGGATTGATTCAATCACAAATTGATCAAATCAGGAACGAATTAACCACAACTGATCAATTCAGGCTAAAAATGAACAAGATCGGACTATTAAAAGAAATCAAGAACTATATGAAAGATCGAACCAACAATGAATGAATTAACAACAATTTCAAGAATCTGAAAGAAAGAATTGGCAAAAGAACACGAAAGAAGCAACAAAACAAAAGGAATTGATCAAGAACGATGCAAGAAGATGACGATGGTTCAACGACAGTGATGGGTGGTTGATGGTGGTGATAGATGGCGGTTTCAGGAGCTCCGACGAGGGTCGGTGGCTCTGATACCAATGATAGAGCTTAATTGTTTAGAGAGAGAAACTAGAGAGAGAAGAGAGTTCCAACAACAAGCTAACCAGGGTAGTTAGCTCCCGCCCTTTTTATTAACAACCATTCGAATACTTACACAAATGGTCCCTCTACTATTATCTATTACAATTCTGACACATAATACTTCTAACAGCTATAACTACCACAATACAACTTTCATTTATTACAATTAAGTCCCTGAACTATTATTATCATATCAAGCTGTCAAGGCAGAAGCCGAAGCAAATAAAGTTGCTGAACAATTGAAGAACTCGAAAGTTGCAGGTTGAAGTTTTTTTCTTTGGCTCTTTTTCACTTGTATGTGTGTTTGTTGTTATTACTATTTGCCATTTAGTATAAAACCGTTCACTAAGTTGAAAAGTGTAAGCAGTACATTCATAATCATCACAATCCAGTTTGTTGATTAATATTTGACATTATACATTCACATAATATAGTTGAACGTGTTAGATATTGTTAAAGAAATCAGCATCCAGTCCCTTGACAGCCCGACAAGCTTAGAAGTTAAAAAGCACTGACCTCGACTAACGCATGCTGACAAACCGTTTCCTTACACAACTCTTTGGTTAAAAAAAGTGCACTGCATATGAAGCAATATAAAAACGCCTCAGTGCCTTGAAGCAACGCCTCATACACATTTGGGTCACACTTGGTCAAAATTGAGGTACAATAGATGATACATGCAGTTTTTGTGGTACACAGAGCTTATTTGTATATAGAGCAACACTGGCATACGTTAAGTCATGAAGCTCATGACTCGTATTTTGAAACCTGGACGCTTCAAAGCATAATGCTACAAAAGCAAACTCAAACCGATGTGGTCCAGCGACAACACTTCTAATATAAACAGAGTTTAAAATAAAAAGCAGGGAACAATCATATAAATTGTTTCAAACCAACCCTGCTAGTTAAACATCCGTGTGTACAAAACAAGACATCCAAGCATCATAGATAACACATTTGATACACAAAATATGCAAGAACATAGAGCTAATATATACTAACAGAGAACAACTTCATCCTTCTGCTGCTCTGGCATCAAAACAGCCAGTTTCAGTTTACCGAGCTGACAAAGCCTAGCCGGATTCTTAAATACAGTGACTTGAGCCCTTTTATCACCCAACAAAACAACACGAGCTATGCTAAAGAATTCACCTTTCTTAACTGCAAACTGCCACTCTCTAACTGATATCTCAAACCAGTCCTTTGTTTCAGAATCGGTTGTTTTGACTTCAATGTATTCCTTTCGGTTTTCATCATCACAAACTTCAATGTCATATGGTAGCCCGGTTTCACTAGCTTCATTAACCCATTTCACAACATTGATGCCCTTGTTTTTAAAGTAGTTAAACGCCAGTTCCTCACCACGTCTCCCTGTAAGAAACGCTTGTCCCACATCGACCGAGCCATGCGAAAGCTGGTCCTTCTGGCTAAAACCCAAAGAACCATCTTGCTCAACCAAACCATGTTCAACATTGACCAAATCAACCCTGTTAGTCCCACCTTGACCCTCGTTCAAACTTGTAGAAGCCTCTAAAATTTCTACCCCATCAGTAATTGATACACTTAGATCAATTTGCTTAACGACGTCCTGCATCTTTGAATCACTCACGAACGAGGAAATTAATTTAGGGGCCGTCTGCCAACTGGCAGGTGGCCAGTTTCTGTTAATTTGAGATGATGAACCGTGTTTAACGGTTCTTTTAGTGGCATATGTCATAGCTGATGTATCCGTATGCGATGACATGACTCCTATAGATTGAATTGACCATACTGGTTCTCCATCCGATAGTTTTGGCACCTTCTGGCTCTTTAAGATAAAACTTTCTATTTGCTCCTCTGTGGAACCTGATTCAGTCATAGTTGTAATCATGTGAAGAAAATTTGCCAAGTGTAGTTCAGGATCGCCGTTGATCAGAAAACGAGATAGCTCCATGAATATCGAATGAGAATCTGAGTCATTGATTGCATACAATACATCGTCCTGTATGTAACAATACAAAAACAGTTTAGTCCAATTTTGAAAACTTAGCTGTATTTGGTGTAATTGAGCCCTAGTTGAGCTGCTTTAACCGTTTTTTTTTTTCAAAAATTATGTAGCTTCCGTAGAAAACATCCGATCTGTTACTAAAACTATTACACTATGGGTGCTTAACATTTGACAAACACGTGTAAAAAGTATGATACCTGAAGAAAGCAGATACTGTCATGTCTCTTCTTTGAGACCATATTTGACCTCTTTATAACATTCTTATAATACAACAATTCAACTACGACAATCTGAAGTCGATTAATTTTTTCAAATCCACCCAGCTTGAGTTGAAGATATCTTTCACGATACGTGTTAGAGATATAACGTTGAGCATAAGGAAGAACCCAGTTCACCAATGAAGTTTCGTAGCTATTGTCTACTGGCCCGTAGTATATTGCTTCACGTGTAACAACCTGCAATAGATCATATATTGTTTACAGCTGGTAGATTAACATCTACATTAATAAAGATGAGCACAAAAGCAGGTGTGGCGAGTGCCCAGGTGTTTTCTTGTTAACAAAAACTTAATAATACAAAAATCAGTAGAAAACAGATTGGATAATGGGTCAAAAACAGGTACTTTTGTTACAAGTCAAACGGGTCAGGCTGACTTGAAACACTTTTGCCTAAAAAGTAACTTCTTTTTCCTAAACATTTAGTGTGCCAGGCTTGGTTTAAAAAAGCGTGAGGCGCCCCGAGACGTTTTGGTTCCAAAATCCAAGACGCGGGGCTTAAAGCGCGAGGCAAGAGCTTCATGTATGTGAGGCGCCCAATGTAAAAAAAAGAAAAAAATTATTTATACAAGTCAATACTACATTACTTGTTAATCAATCCTAAACACAATAACATAATTAAAAAACACACTTAAACACTTCATTAAACATACATTGTAGCCGAAACACACTAAAAAAATCTTTAAAAAAAAACTGATTTTGACTTTTGGCCCAAAAAAACCCTAATTTTGACCGAGGCGGCGCCTTAGCGCCTCGTGCCTCAGGCGTGCCTCACAGCGCTTCATGTAGTTGAGCGCTTCAGGCCAAAAAAAAAACGCTTTTCCTAGTGCCTCAGTTTGATTACAATATTATAAGTTTTCTTTGGGTTACTTTCAACCCATTTGACTTGTTAAAGATAAAATATAAACCATACTGATTCATTTATAACCTAAATGAGGGAAGACATGAAAAGGAGTTACAACCTGTGAGATAGCAGGAATTCCAAGATTTTTCATGAGAAAAGAAACCTTCACTTCAAGCATCTCCTTTTCTTCATCAGTAAGTTCACATAAACATAAAAAATTAATATTATACAACTCCTCAAATTCCTCAGCAAGTTTTCCATCATCACACCAACACACGAGCCCAAATGATGAATGTAACGAAACCCATTTATCTTGTGCGGTTGGAAGCACCTTCATTTCCTTTTCTTCAAGCTTTCTTTTTAACATTTCAATATCCTCAAAACTCAATACCCCAGATTTGAGTCCATCACTCCACGTTACAAAAACATCAAAAACCTGTCAATATGAAATTTGAATTTGAGACAATGCCATATTGAAAACTTTTATGTTTTCCCTTCGCCTCATGAGGCGCAAGCCTCGAAGCGAACCGAGGCGTAGGCTCGAGGCGCAATCAAAAAATAAATATAGAAATTATGTGTCTATAAAAAATAAAATACTTGACCTAGAAAAGTCTAAAACATCAAAAACACACATCAAAAATAAAATAATTGACCCAAAAGTCTAAAACACCAGAAAAAAACACATCAAAAACACCCTAAACCACCCGAGGCGCACCTGAGGCGTATGTAGAATCTGAACCCCTTAGAGGTGTAAGTACAATCTGAACCCCATGAGGCGCGCCTCAGACTCGTTTTCTTAGAGTTTCACCTCGAGGCGTACGCCTCACCCGTTTTTTTAAACCATGAACGGTGGTAGTTTATGGATAAAAGTTTTGAGAGATTGATGGTTATCGTACCACAAGTTAAGCATAAAAACAACCCTTAAGGTGTCATCATCAAAATACTTTATAAAAATTTCCATACAACTGGACATAAAGTATCTATGGTCAACTCAACCCCACCAGACCCATTTTGACAAGATACCCAACCTGCCCATTTTGCAACCTCTATGTCAAACAAAAAAGGTGAAAAGATCTTTACCTTTTTGGCAGCCTCCTGTGGAGTATTCACAGTTGACAAATGGTGTAAAAACGCAAGATAATCGAGAAGTGGTGGGTTTTCCTTTACTCCACATTCATTAACAAAAAAGTCATGAAAACTTGGATACAAATTGCTTAACATTTTTCTCTGTTCACATTCTGTATCGATCATATTATCATGCCAGTAGACTTCAGGTGGAGATAAAAGTACACCAGATACAACTTTACTCGAAGAAACTGAAGATGAAGGAACAAATATAAACGACCCACTGCTTAAGTTTGTCATGCTTTTCTCCTGATCTGAAGAAACCAGTTCTTTCCAAATGAACATGTAGAATCTGGACATCTGCGATATACTGGTGTGGAAAGCCACATGCTGTCAGAAAGATTGATTGTAGAGGACTAAAAGTACCTTATGAGTTAGTAGATATGGCAAACTGAGCGAATTGGGTAAATGTTCGATTCGAAAAAGATCATTTTGAGTATGGGCCAGTTCAGGTCGAGTTGGATTGACCCGCAAACACTCTTTTCAAGTTCTTTTTTTAAAAATACTCTCACAGCAATATTCCAAATCTTTGAATAAAATAATTTATACGCATTAAAAAAGACTGAACAACTTTTAACTTTGCTCGGGCCATTCAGCTTTTTAAGAAAAAACATTACCCAAAGCAGCCAGTTTACAAATAAATGGAACAACAGTTCCACCTAAAAAATACATAAAACACAAAAATTTAAACCATAAAAACAAATTTTAAAAAAATAATGAATATGTTAATCATGACTAAAAACAGTCAGAACTTAAAAAATTAATCTTATTATCTGAACAAAATGATTTAAAATGTGTGCACCAAAAGTAGACTTTGATCCACCCATTTGACACCTTCACCTTTCAGCTACATTTTGATTTGGCCCATTTGAGATAATACACAGCCCAAATATAAAGAAAAAATTAATCAAACTTGCCACCTATATGATATAGAAATACAGAATCTCAAAAAACGAATACCTAGCTTTGAAAGATGTAGCAGATCTTTTCCAGATATCGAGAACCGACAAAGCATCATGAAGGGTAACAGTACTCTTGAAACCGATGCTAGTCACGAATTTCACACTTCGAATCTGTTGCATATACAAAAACGCCACAATGTAATTATATTGAAGTTCTACAAAACTAAAATAAAGATTTTAAAAGTAAAAAGAGATGCACAAATCGACCTTTGGCACAGCGTAAGGAGCAGCATCACCAAAAATCAAGCCCACCTCCTCACAATTATAAAACAAATCTTTTGGACGAAAAAGCCCATCATCCAAACTAGATACCACCCACTTAACATCATTGAGAACACTTACTAGTGAAGACCTAAAAGGCTTAATTTCTCCATCTATATTGCAAAAAGCTTCAACTTTATTACTATAACAATCATCCCATATTTCATCAAAAACCTCCAATAAATACTTGCATTTTTCACTATCATCGCTTGGTGATACTTTTGTTAATAAATCAACCAACTCTTGGGACTCCCAATCACTAACAGTTGTTCCGGGTGGAATAATCACTTTCTCCCACATCATGTTTGTGAGAAAAAACTGCGATGAAATTGGAACAGTTTTCTCGACCTGAACAGTTTGCACAAAATCAGTGATTCCGATTTCCTTAAAAAACTTCCGCCAGTTGTGCATAGAACTATACTTCCAATAAGTTTTATCAACCTCATACCATTTTACATCAATGCCACTGATCAACCTTCTGATATCAATATGATTTCCAAAATCATTACTGAAATGGATTGCAACCTCAGAAGGTACAACAAAGCCATGATTTGTCAAGATGAAAGCTTTACTGTAAACCTCTGAGATTATGTGCCCCCTTTCTGTAAAACAATCTGAGCAAGCACATTGTAGGTGAACCATGATATACGACAGATACTCTGTCATGAGTTCTCTACTGACTATATTCTTTTTGTCACAAACGGCTGGCAACACGTGTGCTTTTACTACTTGATGTGCAGATAACCATTGCACACCAACTTTAGAAAGCATTTGAGTTAAATTCTCAGTGTTTGAACCATCAAAAAGTGCAGGATTGACAATTCGAAGATTGGCAAACAATCTTGTAGAAACTTCTAAGCTGTTCCATGAACCGTCTACATTCATCCAAATCATATCCTCGTTGATTGAACCGTAACTACCGTCTAGAAGAGGAATGAAGGGTGTCTTTAACAGGGTATTCATAACATCAGAGCCAACTTTAAAGTCAACCGGATTCTGAAGGGACATTAAGTATAACTCGTGAAGCCAAGATGAAAGCCACTTAAAGCCCATTGATGTTAAACCTTCTTTTGTACGGCATAGAGAAGATATGATATCAACTAAAACTTTAGGCCCGTAATTCTTGACACCTAAAGCTCGAGCGAGTGCATCGGATAAAACTATTTCCTTATTCAAGTACCCGAGACCAAGATGCTTGTGAATCAAGCTATCAGGCAAAAGGGCTTTAGCCTGCTCATTCCAGTTTCTTAAAACCCGACATGGTGGGACCCATTTACCATCCCCTTCTAGAAGCAAACAGCTAGACGTGCATAGTTTTGATATGATCATTCTGGGAAGTGGAGCAAAAAAACCATGCACTTCACCAACAAGAGGAACGTAGCTCAAAAAGACAGAAATAGCCTTTCCGAGACAATTTTTAAAACCAGGAAGGCTACAGAATGACAGCTCAGCACCAACAAACAAATTTGGAAACTCGGATAACAACCATTGATTCCAAGGACTATCACCATCAACTTCTTCTCTTGAAGAAGGAAGAATAAAATCACCTTGGATTAGAAACTTCAAACCATATGTTCTAAGAGGAAGAAATGCAAAAACATATTGGTGATCTAACTTTGGACTGTAACTACCATCTTTTAAAACATCAAGAGCAAAAGCAATTGAAATTTCAGTAAACTTTACATCATTTCGAATGCCATTAGCCTGCAATTTCCGGGAGTCTACAAACCAGGTCAACGTTTCATTCCCAATTGAAACATTGGTTAAACCATATCCAATTATTTCTTTCCTCATGACGATGAATGAATCGGTAAGCATATTTCTGAATTTGATACATTGAAGACGATGAAGAAAAAGTAATAAAGAAGGATGAAGATCTGAAAACATAGAGGTGATGTTGTCTACAATGGAAGTTTCTGTTGGCTTTGACTTTGAGGATGACTTCAAGGGAAGCACAAGGCATGTATTGTAAGGGTGCGTATTCATTTGTTCAGTGGTATTTGATGTGACCAGGTTTGTGAAGAAATTGATGTCACAAGGAGGCACAATTGTTGGTAACACAAACCCGATTTGACCCTCAGTTAAGTCAAACTTGATGTGAAATCCATTAGAATGAATTTCTGGAGCATCAGTAACCTGCATCATGATCAAGTGGTATTTTCAGTATTACATGATGAAAGTAGTGTTAAAAAGGGGCTGTGAGCAAGTCATTATGTAAGTATTTGTCTAGTTTTATAAGGTAACTTAGGGAGCAAGTATTATGTTTAGTATAAATAGATGGTTAGGGCCTTTGTATTTTGTGTGGTTTTCGTTCAATATAATATCGAAAGAGTCATGATCGTGGTTTAGTCACAAAAACCGGTTGTCATTGTTAGATGTGCGATCCAATTCTTTCAACATAAAAAAGTTACCTACTTCGTGGTTTAATTTGACTAACCATATATGTGTGTCTGTGTCATAAAAGGGTTCAACATGGTGAAAAGCTACAGACATATCTGTCATGTCATCGTTTGAGAGGTTACCGAGTCTGATAACCTTAGGTCATAATTTTAAAACTGCCCTAAAATTAGATTTTATAAAACTTTTTCAGGCCACCAAAAAAGTGTTGGATGCCTAAAATAAAAATAGGGCTGAAAGTTTCACCATGTTCTTTTTTTTAAATAGCAAATAACAGAAATACCCGAAATACTGATTTGAATCCAATGCCTTTCTTGCCAATGTACCCGGCACTAGATGCTTTCTTTGTAGAATTCCCAACATCACAGATCGCTCTAATGTTGTCAGCAGAAAAACCATGTTCATTATTCAATACAATAATACTTTTCTCCTGGAGAATGAATGTCAAAGTGGGCTCCACGTTTGTCGGATACGCGTTATCATCCGCATTTTGAACCTACATGGTAAAAATACAAAAAAAAAATGTCAATATTGCAAGAACAAAAAAGAGGATCATATGAAAGAATAATACTCTATAAACTTACAAGCTCGAGAAGAAAATGTGAGTCTTGAGAATATAACTCTTGTGAAAGACAAAAAAGTGCTCTTCCTAAACGAGCATGTTGCTTCTGTAAAATGCTGTTTTCTGTACTTGAGTTATTAGCATCCAAACCAAATTCTTGAACTCTAATAGACTCAATGATCTGGACTGCATTTTTCTCTCTCTCAGAGTCGGAAATTGGCTGAACGCGACCGTCATCAAAACTATGCACCCTGTTAGTCATCACACTGGTTTGATTGAATTCAAGTGACAGGGTGACTTCATTTTCTGAAAATGGTCTTTTATTTTCAACCGAGTCTTTGGATTCGGAAGAAATTGAACAAGGAACATCAAACCATTCCACTATGCCTAGTGATAACCCAAGTTCATGAATCATCATATGATCTTTTTTACTTTTGCATTCACTCAGAATCAGCATATAAGCATCTTTAGTAATAGAACGAAACGCAGACACTAGTAACTCTCCTGCAAAACTTCTGAACTCTTTGGGTACATATCCAAGACAATCAAGAACAAATCTTGAAGCAATGCTTGAAGAAGTCTTGAACATGATTTCAAAACCATTTTTTGCATGACATTTTAGAAGGGATAATGGTACCTTTCGTTCACCGCCATATAATGAAATCAAAGAAATGAGCTTTAGAGCTGTTTCAAAAGAAGACCCATGAAGAAAAGCATCTAGAAACGAATCAAGGGTTGCTGAATGATCAATCCGTAAAACTTTTCCGTCTTTTGTTACTAAACAAAGCAACTCCTTGGTGGTTACATAGCTTAGTAACCACCCTACAAGAGGACCTAAAGAAGGTGCAAATTTGAAGTCCCAACTTGACCATGAGTTCAAATCTACCAACATTGGAGCATGAAGTAACAGTTCAACCGCATCATTTGTGCAAACATGAGTATCCAAGATATCCTTTTCTGCCCTAAAATCAGTTAAAGTGGAAGAAAATAGAACAATATTTGAGTTCACATTATCACCACTCTCAATCCTAGTAGTCAAAAGATCTGCTGTAAAATCGTCTTCTAGTAATGTAAGACCAGCAGAAGGAAATTGCAATCTTAACAACTCAGACACCATTAATTTGCTTAAGGTTTCATTTTCCCCTAAACTATTAGCAGCTTGTGATAATAATTGAAGAAGATAATGTTGACTCATGCAGACTTTAACCATAGGCTTCTCGGGCTTTTCGGTACTTATGAAGCACTTTTGCCATGTGGTAGGTAGTAGAGAAAGGTGTTCTGCTAAGAGCGTGAAAATATCTCCAAAACCAAAGGTTTCAAAGTTATTAACAGAAAAATGTTGAGTTATAGCACATTCTAGCTTGCAGATCTCCCTTAAAAAGATAATTTGGCTTCTTGGGTTAGAAGTTACATTGTCTGGAACACAGTCAGGAGACACAAAATATGCCTTGACATATTTTAGAACATCTTCAAGAGCAATTTCTGTAAAGTGAACAAACAAAAGAAAACTCTAAGGAATTATAACAATAAATAATAATAATAATAATAATAATTGTAGGACATTCTGAAAAGCAAAAATTAACGATACGATTCTTATAGTCAGGGCTAGTTTCTGTCATTTTATATTTTCTCTTATTAATCCTTTGCTTACATCAATATCATGGTTTAAAAACACGGGTGAGGGGTGCGCCTCGAGGCGCGCCTCAAGGTGAAACTCTAAGAAAACAAGTCTAAGGGGCGCCTCATGGGGTTCAGATTGTACATGCGCCTCTAAGGGCTGAGGCGCTAAGAAAATGTGCGCCTTAGGTGGTTTAGGGTGTTTTTGATGTGTTTTTCTTTTATGTTTGACTTTTTGGGTCAATTATTTCATTTTTGATGTGTGTTTTTGATGTTTTAAGACTTTTCTAGGTCAAGTACTTTATTTTTTATAGACACATAATTTTTATATTTATTTCTTGACTGCGCCTCGGGCTTACGCCTCAATTCGCCTCAAGGCTTACGCCTCATGAGGCGAAGGGAAAACGCCTCAAGGCTCATTTCCGTTCTTTTAAACTTTGATCAATATCTTACATGTTCCAAATTTGATTAAATTTGCCCTAAGAAATATAAAAATGCTTATTAAATCCCTTAGGGCTATGGTTAGTAACCAGTAATTTGTAACCGCTTTCTAACGTTCATGGCGATTGACTGTTTATGAGTAAACATACAAATTTTTATAAATACTCATAATCCTAATCACTCGTAACTCAAAACTGATTATAAGCAGTTTCCACTTAAATCCAAACACCCCCTTTAAAACAGAGAAAAAAATAGAGAGACAAACTGATAACAAATAATATTTAGAAATAAATAGCACAAAAAGCATGTAAAGTACCAGCACTATCCTCCAAAACATGCTCATTGCCAACTAAAGTGTTGTGTTCAGATGGCTCGACTTCTGCGTTAACATCAGCAGCACATGTACTTACTGCTACGTCTTTACTGTTCGGTTGAGAAGTAGAACTCAGGCGGTCCCACAAACCAAACTTTATAGATGCAATCTGTAACAAAAAAAGAGACACATGCATTCACAAAACACAAATCAAGGCAGTGCTTATACAGTAAAAACTTAGCCAAAATTGACAAGGTGTCGAATATTGTACAAAAATAATCATAGTAAACTTACAGCAACATTTAGCAATCCAACATGTGGATATGAATTAATCATTGCATTTATAGTTTTATTTTTCCTCTTTAACTTCAATGAAGGATTATAAAATTTAAGCATCTTGCCAAATACCTACAAACAAAAGATACATGTCAGAAAACACTATAGTATAACATACCACAACATCTGCAGAAGATAAGAAAATATAAGCTGAACTTGATGAATTTTCACATTTACAATACGACAAGTACAAGAAACTTGCTACAACAAAAGGAAACAATATGTGAACACCTAAATAACTCAACATACGTCAGAAATTGACACATAGACACATAGTGCTGATCAGTACACAAAACGATGAAGTAATCTACTTGACAAAAAAATGACAAAACCACTGTTTCATTAATGTGACACAATTGAAATTAAGTTCATAGAAATAGAGAGGTGAGATTTTTTTGTATGAAATTTTATACATCTTTGTCCAAATCCTGATGAACTTGCATACAATTTAATATAGTAACTAAAAGTGTTTATGCTATGAATTGTGAATGATCTCATTGATAAAACAAAGGCTCATTATATAGAGCACAATACAAGCTAACCCTAGCTACAATGAAGGAGATAAATATGGAAGAAATATACTCTATCACAATTCTATACAAATATACATAATAATAATAACCGATAATAATAAGTGTAATATTATCGGCTAAGACACCCCCTCAGCTTGAGCAGGCGTAGGAAAGACGTTCAAACTGGACCGGAAGGACTAGAACAACTGACGAGAAATGCCCTTAGTGAAGATATCCGCATACTGCAGAGCCGAAGGAACATGTAGGACCCATAAATGACCAATGCGAACTTTCTCACGAACAAAGTGGATATTAATCTCTATGTGTTTGGTCCTCTGATGTTGAACTGGATTGTCGGAAAGATATACTGCGGAGACATTATCACAATAAACTATAGTAGCCTTCTGTAATGGTGTATGCAGCTCAAGCAGTAAGTTCCGAATCCATGTAGCCTCGGCAACAGCGTTTGCAACTCCTCTATATTTGGCCTCAGCACTAGACCGTGAAATGGTAGGTTGACGTTTAGAAGACCACGAGATGAGGTTATCCCCAAGGAAAACACAGTAGCCACTAGTGGATCGACGGGAATCTGGACAGCCGCCCCAATCAGCGTCCGAGTATGCAACCAAAGATCCCGTGGATGATTTAAGCATGCGTAAACCATAAGATAAAGTGCCCTGAAGATACCGAATGATACGCTTTAAAAAGGCAAAATGAGGCTCACGAGAATCATGCATAAATAAACAAATCTGTTGAACCGCATAGGTGATGTCTGGCCGAGTAAAAGTAAGATATTGAAGGGCCCCAGCTAAGCTTCGATATAACGTTGGATCCGCAAAAGGAGGGCCATCATTGGCACTTAGCTTAGATGATAAATCCACTGGAGTAGTACACGGCTTACAATTGGTCATGGAGGCCCGAGAGACAAAAATAGCCCGTTTGAATGACGAGTAACTTTAATCCCCAAGAAGTGATGTAACTGGCCGAGGTCAGTCATAGCAAATTCACAAGCCAAGGTGCGGATTATATTCTGTAAGAGGGAGTCACTTGAGGCCGTAACCACAATATCGTCAACATAAAGTAATAGATAAGCTGTCTCATTCCCTTGATGATAAATGAAAAGGGAGTTGTAACAAGTGCTGCTACGAAAACCCTGTGCAATAATATACTTAGCAAACCGGGTGCACCAAGCCCGTGGGGCCTATTTGAGGCCGTATAAAGACTTCTTCAGTCGACAAACGAAGTCCGGATGCCAACGATCAACAAAACCTGTAGGCTGATGCATAAATACCACCTCATTTAAATTACCATGTAAAAAAAGCATTTTTAACGTCCAATTGGTTTATTGGCCAATCTCGTGAGATAGCCAAGGACAAAATAGTCTGAATAGTAGCCGGTTTAACAACCGGACGAAAAGTCTCGTCACAATCTACCCCCACGGTTTGAGATTTCCCGTTGACAACAAGACGGGCCTTATACCGTTCCAATGATCCATCCGACTTAAATTTGTGACGAAACAACCACATACATCTAATAATAGGCCTGTCAGTGGGACGAGGTACTAATTCCCACGTGTCATTATCCTGTAAAGCAGTGAACTCGGTTTGCATGTAGCCAATTTGGACCAGCAAAGGCTTTGACGTATGAGTTAGGGACAGGAGAGATGGCAGTGGAAATGAGTGTGTGGTGGGTTCGTGGTAAGGAGCCAGACTTTGAACGGGTTGTCATGGGGTGTAGGCTTTGTGCGGGCAAGGGCTGAACTATGGAATGGGCGGCTGGAGCAGCTGGTTGTGGCTGCTGGACCGTAGCAGGAGCAGCCTGCTGCTGCTGAGTTGGAGCAGAAACAGCCGGAGCTGGAGCAGGCTGTTGTGGTGGTTTGTTTTGGCGGGTGTAGGTAATAGGGAATAGGGTGGTATATGGATGAGGGATGGGAGGAGTATGTATGATAGGACTCGGGAATTGAAAGATGGGTGGGATAGAGTCATCAAGGAACCGGTATGAGGTAGGGGGA
This sequence comes from Ambrosia trifida, assembly GCA_028751855.1. Taxonomy (NCBI): domain Eukaryota; kingdom Viridiplantae; phylum Streptophyta; class Magnoliopsida; order Asterales; family Asteraceae; genus Ambrosia; species Ambrosia trifida. Next base: position 63,892,716 of record CM054124.1, on the reverse strand, counting down.
GTGGGTATAGTGTAGAGGAAGGTATGTTCATCAAAGGTGACGTGCCGGGAGATGTGGACTCGACCGGTGGTAGGATCAAAACATCGATACCCACGAAAATCTAAAGGGTATCCAAGAAAGATACACCTCACAGACCGACTGTGAAGTTTATGGGGTTGGGTGGCTGAAGTATTGGGGTAACACGCACATCCAAAGACACGTAGATGATCATACGTGGGATGGCGTAAGTAAAGGGCAAAGGTGGGAGTGAAGTAATATAGACGTTTGGTTGGGAGTATGTTATGGAGGTAGGCAGCGGTGTGGAAGGCTTAGACCCAAAAGAGGGAGGAAGTGAAGCATGAATGAGCAGAGAGCGAATGACATCGTTCAGGCGACGAATCATGCGTTCTGCTCGGCCGTTTTGGGATGAGGTTTGAGGACAAGCAAAACAGAAAAGAAGACCATGTTGGTGAGCAAATGTTTTAAATGCATCATTATCAAACTCACCCCCTAGGTCACACTGAAAGGTTTTAATGGGACGGTTAAATTGGGTGGCAATTAAGCGGTGAAATTTAACAAATGTGGGAAAGGTTTCAGGCTTATATTTTAGAGGGTAAACCCAAATGAAATGGGAAAAATTGTAAATCAAAACCATATAATATTTATAACCCGTTTTACTAAGCACAGGAGACGTCCATAAGTCACAATGTATGATATCAAATGGAGAAAGAGTAAAGGAACTGGAAGTGTAAAAAGGCAAACGTTTACTATTAGATAAATGGCATGACTGACAAAAAAGTAGACTTTGTCTTATTACATTGAAAATTAAAATTACGACTAAGGATGTCTAAAACTTGAACACCGGGATGTCCAAGACGATCATGCCATGGTAGGGAGGCGGAAGCAAGATAGCAGGCTTGTGGTGGTAATTCAGGAGCAGTGAGCGGGTAGAGGTCTCCAGTGCTATTGTGGCGTGAAAGAATTTGTCCAGATGGAAGATCCTTCATAGTAAAACCAAAAGGGTCAAACTCAATAGACAAGTTATTATCGCGAGTAAAACGACGAACATAAATTAAGGTTTTGATGACTCTTGGGCTATAAAGAATATTGGGTAGGATATAGGTGCGGTTATTTATGGTTTTAAAGCCCGTACCTGATCCAAAAATTGGCAAACATTCGCCATTGCCAACCAATAATTTATTACTAACAGGTTTAGATGACGGGTGAGAAATCATACCTTGATCCAACGTGACATGGCGTTCAGCCCCGGTATCCATGTGTGGACTGTGGAGTTTGCTCCGGTTGTTGAAGTTGCATAGTGCTGAATGCTGCATAGAGATCCGATGGGCTTAAGGCGTTATACCCCATTTGCGGTTGTTGCTGAGGAGCATAGGACCGTGCAGGGGGCTACTAAAAACCTGCAAAAAAAGTCTGAGACTGCTGATCCGAAGGCTGTTGTGGTGCTGAAGGTTGAGCAGCAGACGAGTTCCCCGATGGCCGATGGGGTTGAGTCGGGTAAGGGCAAGGTGGCACGTGCCACCAGGCCAAGTGAGGGCAACCCGATGCTGGAAAAAGCCATGGGAACTGTTGTGGAGATTGCCCAGAGGCTGCGGCTGTCGGCCAGAACTGTTGTGGCGAACAAGAGTTTCCGCGTCCGCTGCCACGTCCCGTAGACTGCTGTCTGCGGCCACCCCGTCCTCGTCCCCGCATCTGTGGTGAAGAGGAGGAATCAGTGTGCTGTGAAGGGGTGTGGGACTGAGTAGTAACCAGATGAGAAGAACCGGATTGCTGTCGTGCCTCAAGTCGGATCAGTTCATCGTTCAACATGCTGCGTGCCAAGTCCCGGTCTGCATCGCATCTTGGCTGTTAATTAGGGCTGCAGTGGTGTCGAACTCAGCAGGTAACCCTCGGACCAACCGGAGAACAAGTCGTGACTCAGTAATCGGTTGGTCCACATCACATAGTTGATTTGCCAACTCTTTGAGGCGTTGGCAGTATTCATCCACGGATGTGCAGGAGGCAAGGGTGAGATTACAAAACCGAGTTTCAAGGGCTGCAGCACGAGCCCGTTTATTACTGAGATAATATTTTTCGATCTTGAGCCAGGCTGCGCGTGCAGTTCCTTCAGAATTGTCGATGGTTTTGCCCAAGAGATCGTCCGAGATTGTGCTGTAAATCCATTGCATGACAAGAGCATCAATCTCCTTCCAAGCCGAGTATTCAGCAGCGGTTATCAGAGGCGGTGGCGTGTCATCGATGTGGTCGAGGACTTTGTAGGCCGGACGATCTCTTGGGCGTGTCATCGATGTGGTCGGGGACTTTGTAGGCCACCGCATGAAGCCTGAACAGTTTGGTCCAGGAAGAGTACGGGACCTTTGTGCCATCCAGGGTCCGAATCTTTGATTGAATGTTCGAGACCGAGTAGGCTAGGTGAAGAGGGGTGATAGGCTTCTGAGAGGCTTCGGATTCTGTGTCTTTGGTCATTGCAGCAGCGGCGGCAATAGCAGACCAAGAAGAATCGGCTAGGGTTTAAGGAAAAAAAAAAAAGGATTTCAGAACCGAGGCTCTGATACCATAAAAGTGTTTATGGTATGAATTGTGAATGATCTCATTGATAAAACAATGGCTCATTATATAGAGCACAATACAAGCTAACCCTAGCTACAATGAAGGAGATAAATATGGAAGAGATATACTCTATCACACATCTATACAAATATACATAATAATAATAACCGATAATAGTAAGTGTAATATTATCGGCTAGGAGTAACGAGCTTCGACATACCTCAACTACATTCTCTTCATTTTCACACGAGCCTTTCCATGTCTTAATAAAACTCCAAGTATGCCCATCAATTGGATTATCATCTATAAATCCTGTTTCCACATCCACACTTTGGAACACTGGCATTCCAATTTCCAATAATATGGGTGTTCTATGAATTGCATATTCCGTGCAATAACTAATTTTAGATCCTTGTTTCTCTTCAAGTGCAGAAACACAATTACTGAATCGTTGAATTTGTGCAGCTTCTGAAGGGTCAGATGCAGTTGTATTTTGAGATGAAAAAAGATTAGAATCCTGCACATCATTACTTTTATCATTTTCATCATCTTTTGCAGCATTTCCATCATCATCATCCTCGTCTTCATTGTCACCGAGAATCGACTTTACATCTAATCCATCATTACACTTCTTTAGAATAGTGCCTTCAGCTCGCCTTCCACGTATGATATATCCAATGTGCATACTGTAAATAAATGTAATCAGAAAGAAAAAGCAATAAATGCACAGCTCTGAATGCACATAAACTTTAAAATGGTCTACATAAGTCAAATAACCAACTCAAGCATACTTAAGACTCTCAGACAAGGATTTTTCAAACCAGTGAGTGAAAGTTTATGATCATCATTACAATTGGTTAACAATTTGTGTAATTTGAAGGTATTTGTGTAGTTTTCACCGCATATATAAATCGCTTTTAACTAAACCAGAAAGCATGTAGATATCAAGATTATAAAATACGTACCCCAGACTTTGAACTCGTACGCATAAATTTCCTTGGCTTATTTTCCTTCTCTTTGCTATATGACCCAATAGATCATCAACCATTGTCTTTCTATTTTTGCGAGGGAGTTTGCTGAGGTAAGCAACAATTTGTTCAGTTGTAATTTTGCAGACTTCTGTGACGTCAGGCCCTACAGAAAAATAGTGCACAACAAGTGGATGCTTCAAAATAGGTCCCAGTTTAAGGTCTTCAAAGCTGTTAACTCCTTCACTTTCACAGATGGCCAACTCCAGGTCATGTAATGATGTGATCTTTTGAACTCCAACAAAGCAATGTATAAAAGAGTTGATCTACAATATCAAAATCAGTTGATGATTATAACATAAACATATAGTTGATAAAAACTAACATAATTGCTTAATAAAGTGATTAGTTAACCAACTTCAGACCACTAAGAATGTATCAAATATGACCAAATATAAATTATAACCGGTGTTTTTTAAAAACCGGTTAGACAACCGGCCCGGTTAGTACGCCGCTTTAATTGTTCCGGTGGCGGATCCAAGAATTATTTCCAGGGGGTCCTTTTCGTAGATTCTCACTGATTTTCACTAACTTCTCATGTTTTTTAAAACCAAGGGAGTTCCTGAAAAGTGAGAACCCAAGAACCCCTGGATCCGCCACTGAATCATCCCCCATTTGAACCTAACGGTTACAGGTCAAGTATGTGAACCGCGTGAACCGGACCAGATGGTATGACCAGATTCCAACTTTTTAGTTTTGTTTTTATATCTTTCCCTATCAAAATCTCATTTTTTATAGTTTTAGCACTCAAGACTCTATAATATTAATTTGTTTTTTTAATCAAATAATTCTTCATTCCATGACTGTTAAATTACATTAAAACAATCAATTTAGAAGGATCATATTTAACCTCTTTTCCTCTTATTTTCCTTTCCTTTCCTTCCAAAAATAATGTCAGGAACACAAAAAATTTTTAAGTTTTTCTTTCCTTTCTTTCCCTTTCCTTTATTTTCTCTCGTTAAGTAAACTCGAGAACACACCATTAGAGTTTTACATTATTTCTAAAAATCCAGTCCAACCACTAGTTACAACCATTACAATAAAAATGGAAACAAACTTAAAAAGCACTCTTAGTTTGTCGTTTGCAAATATAAAACCTAAAAATATAAAAAACATTATTGTAAAAAGGAAACAAAAAAGAAAAAGTCAAGTAAACTGATCATACGATAAAATAATAATAATAATAATAATTTTTTTTTTAATTTCAAATATTTATTGCAAAAAAACGAAAAACGAACTTTTACATCACAATAGAAGGTAGACGGGCAACAAGCTGCGCCGCCACCCCTTTCTAAATTGCGAACCCTAGTCTACTGAAGACAAATCCTTGCCCCCTGGAGATGAACTATTGTTGTGGACGACCCGTTGGACCCTGGTCAAGAAACGAATAGCTTCTGGCGCTAGGGAGCCAAAGGTATCAAATGCCAAGGGGATTAAGACATGTTGGTTCTCTACACAAGCTTTGGCATGCTTATCTACTTTCTTCGATAATAATAATAATAATAATAATAATAATAATAATAATAATAATAATAATAATAATAATAATAATAATAATAATAATACAGTAATAAAGTAATAAAGTTGAGTTACAAAGTTGAGTTACAAAGTTGAGTTAACAGTAATAAAGTATTATAATAATAATAATACAGTAATAAAGTAACTGATCATACGATAATAATAATAATAATAATAATAATAATAATAATAATAATAATAATAATAATAATAATAATAAAGTTGAGTTAACCTTAGCTTCAGTAAGCATGAGACGATTAAGCGAAGGAACATTCTGCATATGAAACCCCATCGACTCAAAGGAAACAGCGTTGAGCGTCAGCAACGCTGCTTCCGCCACCTTCCACGACGCCACGCTTTCTCCGGCAGCCAGAAGATCGGAGTGAGCTTTCACTACTGCCGACTCGATCATCGCTATCTTCTTCGTAACCGCCGGAGTATTCGCATTATTCCGACTGCCTCGCCGGTTATTCTGTCCGTACATTTTCTCTACGTTCGCCGGAAAACTACGACGATCGTTTCGTTGTTTGAAATTTGAAGTGCCAATTTATTAGTATAAGTTTTTAAAGATAATAATAATAATACATTAATAAGTTTAATAAAGGGTCAAGTCGTCTCTTGGTCTTCAAGAGGAAAAAAAGATACTGAGATATAATTTGCTACACTTTTGTACGGAGGTAATCAGGTAATGCCACGTGGATATTAATACTTTTTTCTTTTTCCTTTCCTCCACTTATGGATTCCACACATTTTTTTTTCTTTTATGGCGAATTTCAACTTTAACGTACTTAATTATGCCTTCCTTTCGGAGAGCTTACGGTCCCATTTTGACTAGACTGTGTTATCTTAATTTGACTCACGCTAATATCAGAGTTTGGCTTGACGTACATTAGAAAAACCTCACATAGACCAGCCCCGTATAATAGAAGGGCACGCGAGTTGCTCCTCATAAGAATCAAGCCCGGGTCTCATGGGTAAAACCAGAATATCTCAACCATATTGTCATGGCATCATTGGCGGATTCCTTCGAATTAAAATCAATAATTGATTTATGATTGTTTGGGGTAATTTTAGCTTTTAGGGTTTTACTAAAACAATAATTGATATCTTACTTTTTAACTCAAAAGTTTCATCTTTTACGATATAAAGTATAAACTTTTTGATTTTTTTACTTTTAACCTATATCTTTTTTATATTTTATAATCTAACATCTTTTTTATTTTCAACTTTGATATCTTATACGTTTCATTTTCGTAATAAATTTTTCATTTTATGTTTTGTTCTAAATTTTTCGAGTTAACATGTTGCAATGTGTGCGTGGGGTTCAACGTTTTTTCTTCTATTTTATCCCGTTTGACAAGACTATTGCAGCCCCTTTATTTTATTTTCACCCGTTTGATAGATTCTTCACATCGCACAAGTCCAAGATCGACTTGGTTTTTTTATGTTTTATACACAGGCTCGTGGGGCAACTTCCGCGAACAAAATACTTAATAATTTGTAAGTGTTTCGGTTTTGGTATTAATCTATTTGGTAGTTTGTAGACACGTGATCTTTACAAGTTTGCTTAGTGGATAAGAATTCTGACTTTTGGTTGCTTAATGGAGAAGAATTCTGGCTTATTGTTTGAGAAGTGTTGTACATAATAACCAATATATCATTCTACAAATCCAAGATAGTGTATCACGTATGGGTATTTTTTGGTTTTTTTCCTATGTAAACTTTATAAATACCAAGTTGTATCTCATATATACATTATTTATTTTGTTCTGATGACACCTAAAAAAAATGATTTATGTTGCATATAATTTCATGTTTAATCAACTTTTTGTTTGGGTAAAATAATTGAATACAACTTTATATTTGTATTGAATATTGAAGGTTATAAACTAGTAAAATAAACCCGCGTTACGCTTCGGAAACTTGGTTGGTATCCATTGAGAAAATCCAAAAGTTTGCGATATACAAAAAATGTATGTCGAAACATATTTTATAACAATTGAAAACTACAGAAACGGTTATTATTAGTGAGTTTGGTAGAGCCGTCACTGATACCGATTTTCCATTAGAACGACCACAACACTGATATTTTAATAGCTCAAACATTAACAATAATTCTAAAATAATGTCACTAACTATATTTAAATACTTTTAGTTTGAAATAGACAAAACTTTAGTAAATTAACAAAAAAAAAATGTGAACCATAATTATTATGTTGGAAAGGAACGAAATTTACAACAACGAAAAAAACTGAAAGAAAACTAAGCAAAAAAAGCTGGAAAACTAAACTTACAACGAAAAAGGTGGTGCTGACACGTGGCAAAACCAACAATAGCAACCAATGGTGAATTAACACTGTTCACCAACTTTCAAATGTATAGTATTGATATCAATGTTTTAAAAACCGGTTTTTTAATTATACCGGATTTAGCTAAAAAATGGTTCAACCGGTTTAACCCCGTTGTACCGGACGGTTCAACCGGATTGATTATTTAGCTATATAATTTCATAAATTACAACATTAACACAAAAATTAATCTAAAAGTACATAATTACTTACTAAAATACTATCAAAAAGTTAATCAATAATTAAAAAATAATCTAACGTTTTTTATTTTAAAAAGTTATTCCTTAATAAAAAAAAATTTATCTAAAAATAACCAAAAAACTAGCCTATGTCGGTACCGGTATAGCGGTTCAAACCCGTATACCGGATTTTACCAGCGGTACGAAATCGATACCGTTTCCCATATTTACCGGAGTGTTTCGTACCGGATTTCCATCCGAAAACGGTAATACCGGTATAACCGGCCGGTATTTACCGGTTTTTAAAACATTGATTGAAATTTTAACGCACAACTAGATTATATATCTTGCATGAAAATTGAACAAAGATAAGTATTGTTATTTCAAATACCCGAGTTGCAACATGATGTTGTAAAACCATGCGGTCTAAAACAATGATATCCTTTGACCCATCGCATAGCCCCCAATGAAACTAGTAGAGCTTCCTTGGATCATTTGACAGTTTTGTTTAGTTGTTGTTGTACAACACCAAAGAAATCAAACAATGACTTTTCCGCGGAGGAGCAACTATAATTCGTTCGGTAGCGTTACAACTTGTTACACGTAAAGAATTCGATGAATGAAATTTTATTAAACATCGTACATAAATAAGAGAAAAAGAAAATATGCTCAAAACTAATTTTATAATAATAAAATAATTCAAAACAATATGAAATCTAAAAAAGGTTTAAATAAAAGCCTTGTTATTCTAAATGTTCATCAACTAGCATTTAGGGCACGTTGTAGCAGAAACACAAAATCGAACGAATAGTATACGCAAAAGCGTTTAACCACATACGTCTGTTGCAACGTGTCCACGCACAAAACTTAGACCAAAACGTAGAAGATATAAAAGATTAACCAAGTCAAGCTATGACTAGCGTGTTGTGATAGAGCCGTTAACCAAGAAAAATAGACGTAAAAGCGTTAAACCACAAGTCAGGTTACAACGTGTTAACTTGTAAAATTTAGACCAAAATGTAAACTAAAAATTTGTAAAAGATGAAAGGTACGGGGAGCAAAGTTTAAAGTGGAAAAGTGTCCAAACCAATCCTCCTAGTTAAACATCCTTATGTACAAAACAAGTCATCCAAGTAACAGAGATACATAACACACTTGATACACAAAATATGCAAGAACATAAAGCTAATATAAATATCAACAGAGAACAAACTCATCCTTTAGCTTCTCTGACATCAAAACAGCCAGTTTTAGTTGACCGATCTGACAAAGCCTAGCTGGATTGTTGAATACAGCGACTCGAGCTCTTTTATCACCCAACAAAACAACACGAGCTATGCTAAAAGATTCACCTTTCTTAACTGCAAACTGCCACTCTCCAACTGATATCTCAAACCAGCCCTTTGCTTTAGAACTGGTTGTTTTGACTTCAATGTACTCCTTTCGGTTTTCATCATCACAAACTTCGATGTCATATGGCAGCCCGGTTTCACTTGCTTCGTTTACCCATTTCACAACTTTGATACCCATGTTTTTATAGTAGTTAAACGCCAGTTCCTCACCCCGTCTCCCAGTAAGAAACGCTTGTTTCGCATTGACCGAGCCATGTGAAAGCTGGTTTTTCTGGCTAAAACCCAAAGAACCATCTTAGTCACCAAATCATGTTCAACACCGAGAGAGTCGACAGCGCTGGTTCCACCTTGACCCACATGTTTCAAACTTGAATCGGTTGTCACAATATTCACTGACTTGACTCCGAAAGATTGAATTGACCAAATTGGTTCATCATCCGATAGTTTTGGCACCTTCTGGCTATTTAAGATAAACCTTTCTATTTGATCTTCTGTCGAACCTGATTCAGCCATAGTTGTAATCACGTGAAGAAAATTTGCCAAGTGGATTTCAGGATCGCCGTTGATCAAAAAACAAGAAAGTTCCATGAATACCGGATGAGAATCTGAGTCAGAGGTGGCATACAAGATCTCGTCCTGTAAGTATCAATGCAGAAACCTTTTAGTTCGAACTATGGATGGTTAACATTTGACAAACATATACATGGGTAAAAAAGTATGGTACCTGAAGAAGGCAGATAGTATCATGTCTTTTCTTTGACGTCAATCTTGACCTCTTAATAACATTTTGAAAATACAACATTTCAACAACAATCTGCAGCCGATTTATTTTTTCAGATCCAGACAGCTTAAGTTGATGATATCTTTCAGGATGTGTTAGAGATGTAACGTTGAGCGTAAGGAAGGGCCCAGATCACCAATGAAACTTTATAACTATTGTCTACGAGCCCATCGTATATTGCTTCTCGAGTAACAACCTGCAGTAGATAAGTTGTTTAAATCTGATAACAAAAAACAAGGGATGACAAAAGGGTCAGGCCATACGTGTTGGATGATGGGACAAAAAAGTACGTTCTGGTACAAGTCAAAACGGGCACTGTAACACGTATGATTAATTTATTTTCAAAACAACTAGCGTGTCATGTATGATGACAAACAATATGTTTACTTTTTGGGCTACATTTAACGAATTGGACCTGTTAAGAGATTAAACATAAACCGAACTGATTCATATATAACATAAACAAGAGAAGACACGAGAAAAAGTGAGAACCTCCGAAAGAGCAGGAATTCCAATATGTTTCATGAGAAAAGAAACCTTCACTTCAAGCATCTCTTTTTCTTCATCAGTAAGTTCACATAAATAGAAAAAGTTAATGTTGTTCAACTCCTCAAATTTGTTAGCAAGCTTTTCATCATCACACCAACACACGCCCAAAAGATGAATGTAATGATACCCATTTAATGTTGTTCAACTCCTCAAATTCGGAAGCACCTTCATTTTCTGTTTTTTAAGCTTTCTTTTCAACACTTCAATGTCCTCAGAACTCAAAACTCCAGATTTTAGTCCATCACTCCACATTACAAAAATATCAAAAACCTGTCAAGTTCAACTATGAATTTGAAACAATACCGTTATGAAAACTTCTGTAATAATATTTGGTACACAACACACTATTATTTAAGATAAGCTACAGAATTCATCCATGTGGTTTGGTAAAAATTTAAACATTTAATCCCAAAACATCATTCATCCAAATAAAATGACAGAAGTCTTTTTGGTCAACTCGATCCAACCAGACCCATTTTGAGTCGTTATACAACCTTCCCATTTTCAACCTGGATCACCTCTAAGTCGAACAATAACGAGAATAAACCATACCTTTTTGGCGGCCTCCAGTGGAGTATTTGCAGCTGATAACTGGTGTAAAAATGCAAAGTATTCTAGAAGTGGCGGGTTCTCCTTCACTCCACACTCATTAACAAAAAAGTGACGAAAACTTGGATATATAATTGCCCTCTCTCTCATCCACACCTTGTACTCTTAAAAAATAAACCGGGAATTCTGGCTTTGGAATGAAATATGAAAAGAGCAATTCTTTCCCAATGAACGAGTAGAATCTAGACATCTATGATATGCTGATGTGAAAAGCCATAAGTTGTCATGAAAGACTGATGGTAGAGAAATAAAAGTACCTTGAATTTTATTATTATAATTTGAACATACAGCTTGTTTTACTACTCAATGGGTTCGGTCAACTATAATGAAGAAACACGGTCAGACATTAGTGACGTCGGGGATATCGGGTATATAGATTTTGCAAATAATGCATCCCTTTACAGTTGTAAGTTGTGGGTGACAAGACATCCTTATGTGGTTGTAAAGAGATGCATCATTTGCAAAATCTACATACCCGATATCCCCGACGTCACTGATGTCTGACCTTGTTTCTTCATTATAGTTGACTGAACCCATGGAGTAGTAAAACAAGCTGTATGTTAAAATTATAATAATAAAATATAAGGTACTTTTATTTCTCTACCATCAGTCTTTACTGACAGCTTATGGCTTTTCACACCAGCATATCACAGATGTCCATATTCTACTCGTTCATTTGAAAAGAATTGTTCTCTTCAGATTTCATTCCAAAGCCAGAATTCCCAGTTTATTTTTTAGGAGTACAAGGTGTGGATGAGAGAGAGGGGAATAACCCTTCGTGGTTTAATAGAATTGAGGCAAGTGAGGTTGTGGAGATTATCTTGAATTTGAGAGATAAGGGGATAAAGAATGAAGATATCACCTTTTAGACAGACAACAAGGTGCTTAAAATAAGCAAGGCACTTGAAACGTTTGTTGTGTCAGGTATTAAGGTAGGGATGGTGGAGGCCTTTCAAGGCCAAGAAAGGGAGGTTATTATAGTGTCCACGGTTCGGTCAACTATCAAACACAACGATACTGACAAGAGACATTGTTTGGGATTTTTGAGTAATCCTCGGAGGTTTAATGTTGCCATTACTCAACCTAGATGACTGCTGATTGCTATTGGGAATCCACATATCATTTGCAAGGTATATTCAATCTTACATTACATATTTGTAATCTATCTTGTCGGTTGGAAGCACCTTCATTTTCTTTTCTTCAAGCTTTCTTGTCAACATTTCAATATCCTCAAAACTCAATACCCCAGATTTGAGCCCATCACTCCACATTACAAAAACATCAAAAACCTGTCAATATGAAATTTGAATTTGAGACAATGCAGTATTGAAAACTTTTAGAATATTTAGCACACCTGTTATTTGTTCATGACTTCTAATAGTGACAAACATTGGACGTTTTTACAATTCATTAACAATGTCTTATTTGAAGGTATTTGTGTAGTTTTCACCTGTTATTTGTTCATGACTTCTAATAGTGACAAACATAAATCGCTGTTAGGTAAACCAGAAAGCATGTAAATATCATGATTATAAAACACATACCCCAGACTTTGAACTCGTACGCATAAATTTCCTCGGCAGGCTTACTTTCCTTTTCTTTGGTATATGATCCAATAAATCATCAACCATGGTCTTTCTATTTTTGCGAAGGAATTTGTTGAGGTAAGCAACAATTTGTTCAGTTGTAATCTTGCAGACTTCTGTGACGTCAGGCCCTACAGAAAAATAGTGCACAACAAGTGGATGCTTCAAAATAAGTCCCAGTTTAAGGTCTTCAAAGCTGTTAACTCCTTCACTTTCACAGATGGCCAACTCCAAGTCATGTAATGATGTGATCTTTTGAACTCCAACAAAGCAATGTATAAAAGAGTTGATCTACAATATCAAAATCAGTTGATAATTATAACATAAACATATAGTTAATAAAAACTAACATAATTGCTTAATAATTAAAGTGCTCGTCTAACGCAGCGGGAAATCGATTAGCATTAACTCGGTTCATTACGGTATTGTAAAACAACACAATTAAACTGGAAAACAATGCAATTGTATTATACAATCTGTACAAAATATTTATTTGAAAGGATACATAGATATCGTTCTCAATACTACTTAGTTTAACAGTTAATAATCATTTGTGTATTAGAAACCCTAACCTGGAACAGGCGATCTGAATGATGTAAAACCTGTGTGCAGCGAAGATCTTGTGGTAGATACCATCGCACCAATCGTAATGTATCATTTCTCATACAAAATCGACCAGTCGGATTCAATATGGTAGCGAAGATCTTGTACAAGTGAGGATCAGGTGGAAAAGAGAAGGATATATAGAGAGCCTAGGGTTTTCACCTTTATTGATAAGAGGAAATGAAACGAGGCATCAAAAGGGTTTGAATGATGATATGTGGCCAAATACGGATGCATATATGAAGTTGTACCATATTACCTTATGCTCTAGAAACTTGTACTAAGCACTAATTGCAATAGTGTCTTGTCTTCTGTGAGACAACCACAAGTCGCTAATTATAGTAGTGTAACTAAAAGGTCAAGTCGTCTCTTGGTCTTTAAGAGGGAAAAAAAAAAGCTACTTTTGATACTATAACCCTTTAATATAGGAAGCGCAAGCGTCACAAGTTATAACATCATGACATTTGTAAACTATACTTAAGTCTAATAAACTTAATCTTAATTGATTAAAAGAGTAATTTAGACTTTTTTTTTTTCTTTCAATAACATCTAAAATAATCATCTTCATCATTGGCGCTGTCACCATCACCACCGAAATCAATTTTCTTCATTACCATGACTAACCCCCTAATCTATTTCCCCTATAAAAACCCTTCCTCTTCCTTCCTGCGTCTGCACACACAAACAAACACACACACCCACTATGTGTGTGTCAAGAAGCATCAGACCAGATGTCACCAATCCGGTGACTACTAACCATCATCAATCATCACCACTCTCTCTCCTCTGTAATAATTATCACCACCATAACCCTCTCCTTCTTCTCAAACATCACCGGTAATCCCTTCTTCTTGTTGGTCCGATAACTGGATCTAGCACCGGTGACTACTTTTCCCCCTGTTCGGATTATAAACAACCATCAACCATCCTTTCCTCCTCCTGTTGAAACTAGCGACCCTTCACCACTCAATTGAACGTGCATTTAAACAAAACGAACTCAATCAAACGTGCTTTTAAACAAAACGCACTCAATCAAATGTGCGTTTAAACAAAACTCACCCCAATCACAAAAACGTGCATTTAAAGGGATTTAACGTCAGATAGTTAGACGTCAATAGATTGTTTTTGTATTCTGGTCTTGTTTTGGGTTCTGATCAACAACGAATCATTATCCAAAAAGCTATTACAAGTTGAAGAACAGCCGGAGCAGCTTTATGGAAGGAGAAAAGAAGATTATAAAGCAAATGCAAGTGTAGTTGAGATATTTGCTAGCCACCGTCACACGTGGCAGTAGGAGGAGAAGCATCTGCTTCAACAAATTGCTAGTTTGAGTGCTCAAGTTGAGGATCTTGAAGTTAGAGTTGATGAGTTACAGAGGGAAGTCAGTGAAGATGATAAACGTGCGTTTGAGTGCTCAACACATTAATAAACGTGCATTTATTTGAAAGTTCCATTCACAAAAATGTGCATTTAAATTGGGTGTGCGTGCATTTAATTTGTTGTACGTGCGTTTATTTTGAAATGGAGGTGCGTTTAAATTATGGTGACGGTATTTTTGTTGCTCCCGCTCTTGTTATATTTCACTAATTGACATGCAATAATTTGTCCAAGTAGTACCCTCATATATGCAGGCTTTAAAGTATCTTTCTAAATGATTTCATAAAGTTTTAATAAAGTGATTACCTCACATAAATGTTAATCAAATGTTTAGCTCAAAGCTTCTAAACAAAATCCATCTATAAGAAATATGGAATCAAATTTTGCCAAATCATAATATTCGGTACTCTTAAATAAACTCATGTTCAATTGCCAACTGTTAGCCAAAATGTTCATTACTAAACTTCCTGTTTTTACTTGCACATTTATGATCTGCAAAAAGTCCAGCAACCCCACTACACTTGTGACAGTTCATGAAACTATTACCAACCCGGTTCATTGTTGTAGTTGGACAATAAAATAATCACCATAACCCGTTATTTTGTGATTCATTACCATATCACTAGCAATAAAAGAAGAAGGGACAATCCTACCTCTTTAAGTTGTTTGGTGTAGAGGGACAACGCCCCTCCATCTCAGGCATTTTCATCCAAAATGGCAACCCCCCCCCCCCCCCCCATTTCTTGGACGCCAATAAGGGGATGGGGATATTTACCAATTGTGGTCACAATAACGAGCGTTAATGACTGATCTGGTGGGGCCTCCTTTACATCACCCAATTAAATATTTTTTTCCTTTTTCTCTTTTTTTTTTTAATTAAAGGGGTGCTATTCTATTTCCCGGTAGTTATTGAATGTAGCTCTTGTCTACGTGGCGCATATGTGACGCTGATGTGGCACAATGGAGGGGCTTCAAACCACACCATCCAACCTAATCTAGAAGGACCACTGTATGAAAAAAAAAAACAAACTTTTTACTCAAAGACTGCATCTATAGAACAATGACACCGGGACCACTTTTATACATTAACGTATTGAAACACCAATGATCAATGAATCATACATTAAGTAGTGAGTATATGTAACGAATTGCGTATATACTCCCACATATGTATAGTCACGAAGTGAGGGTTACATATTACGCGCAAGCTTGTAAACTATCCACCCCGCCACATCATGCGGGCTCTCTACTAGTAATTTATAAATAGGTCAAGTTACTACATTTTCTAATTATACATGAAAAGTAATAAGAAGAGCAATTGCGGTTTTAGTCCATATGATTTAAAAGAAAAAAAATAACATTTCTTTACTATCGGATATTAAGAGGGTGTTTGGCTCTTCTTATTTCCACCTCCTTATAACTTGTCATAAGTCATTTTAAAAGTGTTTGGGTGATGGTTTGAAAAAGACTTTTTCAGGTTTGAATAAGGTGGAAAAAGAGATAAGAGAATTCACAACCCGGGAATCAAATTATGTGAGGGGATCCCTCAAATTATATGGGGTGGGTGTGAATGGTTGTGAGTGAAGGAGAGAGAAAACATTTAGAGAAATCACTGTTCACCCTTATAAAAAGGAGATAAGTAATAAGTTAATCCAAACATACTCTACCCTGAATGATGATTTTGCCCTTCACTTAATGACATTAATGGATGCATGTAGTCAGGTGGACTAAAATTGCAATAAGTTTATACCTAAGTTTACAGTAATATAAATATAGATTGATGTGGATAAGCTTAGTGGCCTAATCTTTCAAAAAGATTAAAATGGATCTATATATATAATTTCAAATAATCAATACCAGTGGTTAAAAGTGTTTGGATACTGTCATGAAACCAGCATTTCCTGTCATTTGGCAACCTTGAAGTTAAAAAAGTAATAAACCACTCAAACCTGGATTAAACATCCTTATGTACAAAACAAGACATCCAAGCAATACAGATACATAACACATTTGATACACAAAATATACAAGAACATAAAGCTAATATAAATATCAACAGAGAACAAACTCATCCTTCAGCTTTTCTGACATCAAAACAGCCAGTTTTAGTTGACCGATCTGACAAAGCCTAGCTGGATTCTTGAATACAGCAACTCGAGCTCTTTTATCACCCAACAAAACAACACGAGCTATGCTAAAAGATTCACCTTTCTTAACTGCAAATTGCCACTCTCCAACTGATATCTCAAACCAGTCCTTTGTTTTAGAACTGGTTGTTTTGACTTCAATGTACTCCTTTCGGTTTTCATTATCACAAACTTCGATATCATATGGTAGCCCGGTTTCACTTGCTTCATTTACCCATTTCACAACATTGATACCCATGTTTTTATAGTATTTAAACGCCACTTCCTCACCCCGTCTCCCAGTAAGAAACGCTTGTTTCGCATTGACCGAGCCATGTGAAAGCTGGTTTTTCTGGCTAAAACCCAAAGAACCATCTTGGTCAACCAAATCATGTTCAACACTAAGAGAGTCAACAGCGCTGGTTCCACCTTGACCCACATGGTTCAAACTTGAAGAAGCTTCTAGAATTTCTACCTCGTCAATAGTTGGCCAGTTTCTGCTAATTTGAGGAAATGAATCGGTTGTCACCATATTCACTGACTTGATTCCCAAAGATTGAATTGACCATATCGGTTCATCATCCGATAGTTTTGGCACCTTCTGGCTATTTAAGATAAACCTTTCTATTTGATCTTCTGTGGAACCTGATTCAGCCATAGTTGTAATCACGTGAAGAAAATTTGCCAAGTGGATTTCAGGATCGCCGTTGATCAAAAAACGAGAAAGTTCCATGAATACCGGATGAGAATCTGAGTCAGAGGTGGCATACAAGATCTCGTCCTGTAAGTATCGATGCAGAAACCTTTTAGTTCAAAATATGGATGGTTAACATTTGACAAACATATACATAGGTAAAAAAGTATGGTACCTGAAGAAGGCAAACAGTATCATGTATTTTCTTTGACATCAATCTTGACCTCTTAATAACATTTTGAAAATACAACATTTCAACAACAACAATCTGCAGCCGATTTATTTTTTCAGATCCAGACAGCTTGAGTTGATGATATGTTTCAGGATATGTGTTAGAGATGTAACGTTGAGCGTAAGGAAGGGCCCATCTCAGCAATGAAACTTTATAGCTATTGTCTACGAGCCCATCGTATATTGCTTCTCGAGTAACAACCTGCAGTAGATAAGTTGTTTAAATCTGATAAGAGATTAAACATAAACAAGAGAAGACACGAGAAAGAGTGAGAACCTCCGAAAGAGCAGGAATTCCAATATGTTTCATGAGAAAAGAAACCTTCACTTCAAGCATCTCTTTTTCTTCATCAGTAAGTTCACATAAATAGAAAAAGTTAATATTGTTCAACTCCTCAAATTCGTTAGCAAGCTTTTCATCATCACACCAACACACGAGCCCAAAAGATGAATGTAATGATACCCATTTATCCCGTGCAGTCGGAAGCACCTTCATTTTCTGTTTTTTAAGGTTTCTTTTCAACACATCAATGTCCTCAGAACTCAAAACTCCAGATTTTAGTCCATCACTCCACATTACAAAAATATCAAAAACCTGTCAAGTTCAAATATGAATTTGAAACAATGCCGTTATGAAAACTTCTGTAATAATATTTCGTACACAACACACTATTATTTAGGATAAGCTACAGAATTCATCCCTGTGGTTTGGTCAATATTTTAAACATTTAATCCCAAAACATCATTCGTGACACTCGACCTCCCTATTCTAAGATCCCTTTCCCAAATCCAATCCCTCATCCAAATAAAATGACAGAAATGTTTTTGGTCAACTCGATCCAACCAGACCCATTTTGAGCCGTTATACAACCTTCCCATTTTCAACCTGGATCACCTCTAAGTCGAACAATAACGAGAATAAATCATACCTTTTTGGCGGCCGCCAGTGGAGTATTTGCAGTTGATAACTGGTGTAAAAATTCGAAGTATTCTAGAAGTGGTGGGTTCTCCTTCACTCCACATTCGTTAACAAAGAAATGACGAAAACTTGGATACATATTGCATAACATTTTACTCTGTTTACGTTCCATATTGATAATATTATCATGCCAATACACCTCCTGTGGGGTTAAAAGTACACCAGATACAGCTTTATTTGAAGAAACTGAAGATAATGGAACAAATATAAATGATTTCCTGCTTAAAATTGCCATGCTTTTCTGATCTGAAGAGAGCAATTCTTTCCAAATGAACGAGTAGAATCTGGACATCTGTGATATGCTGGTGTGAAAAGCCATAAGCTGTCAGAAAAGACTGATGGTAGAGAAATAAAAGTACCTTATGATTTAGTAGAGAACAGAGATGGCAAGATGAGAGAATTGAGTAAGGGTTAAATTTGAAACGGGTCATTTTTTATATCGGACAGGTTCGGTCTGGTTCACCTACATACACTTTTATGTCAACTCTTTTTTTGCTTAATATTTGACATGTTAATTATTATTAACAAAATACTTTTACAATAATATACAAAATCATTAAACATAATGTGTTTAATGCCTTAAAATAGATGTTGAGCAACTTTTCTTGCTCAAGCCATTCAGCATGATGAAGAAAAAGCCTAATCCAAAGCAATGCATTTATAAATAAAGGATCAAAATGTCAACCTAAAAGATATAAAACAAGATATAAAAAATGTTCAAAAAAAAAATATATAAAACACATATCCGATAAAACAAGAAAATTTTAAATAACTAACATGTTAATCAGGACTAAAAAAAGCCAAAAGTTACAAGATCCATTTTTTTATATAATAAAATGAGAGGTATGCATTAAAAAGGACTACGAGTGCATGTTAAGTTTTAATCAGCTCAACCAATTTAATCCGATTCAACCTATTTAATCCATTGGTGCTAAAAACCAAATTCAAAGAAAGAAAGAAAAAGAAAACTCACTAAAATTGCCACCAATAGAAAATACAGAAATCCAAAAAACACATACCTAGCTTTGAAACGCTTATTAGATCTATTCCAGATTTCAAGAACATATAAAGCATCGTGAAGGGTAACATTAGTCTTGAAACCGATGCTAGTCGCCAACTTCGCACTTCGAATCTGTTGCATACACAATAAAAAGCAACTGTGTAAAAATATTAAAGTTTTACAAATTAAAAAAAAAAAGTTTGAGTGATAAGGGATACACAAATTGACCTTTGGGACGGCGCAAGGAGCATTATTCCCCAAAATCCCGCACACCGCCTCACAATTATAAAACAAACCTTTAGGATAATAAAGCCCGTCATCCAAGCTAGAAACGACCCACTGAACATCATTAAAAACACTTACTATTGAAGACTTAAACGGCTTAATGTATCCATCTATACTGCAAAAAGCTTCAACCTTATCGCTAAAATAATCATCCCATATTTCATCAAAAACTTCCAACAAATACTTGCATTTTCCTCGATCACCGCTTAGCGACACTTTTGCTAATAACTCCACCAACTCTCGAGATTCCCAATCACTAACAGTTGATCCGGGTGGAATAATCACTTTCTCCCACATCATGTTTGTGAGAAAAAACTGAGATGAAAAAGGTACCGTTTTCTCAACTTGAACGATTTGCACAAAGTCAGTGACTCCAACTTCCATCAAAAAATTCCTCAAGTTATGCAAAGAACTATACGTCAAATAAGATTTATCAACCTCATACCATTTAATATCAATGCCACTGATCAATCTATTAATATCGATAGGATTCCCAAAATCATTATTGAAATGGATTGCAACTTCTGACGGTATAACAAAGCCATGATTTGTCAAGATGAAAGCTTTACTGTAAACCTCAGAGACTATGTGCTCCCTTTCTGTAAAACAATCTGAGCAAGTACATTGTAGGTGAACCATTATAAACGATAAATACTCTATCATGAGATCTTTACAGACTGTATTCTTTTGGTCACACATAGCTGGCAAAACATGTGTTTTTACTAATTGATGTGAAGATAGGTGTTCAACACCAAGTTTGGAAAGCATTTGAGTTATATTGTCCGTCTCTGAACCATGAAAAAGTGCAGGATTAACAATTCGAAGATTGGCAAACAATCTTGTAAAAGCTTCTAGGCTGTTCCAAGAACCATCTGAATTCATCCAAATCATACCCTCGTTGATTGAACCATAACTACCGTCTAGAAGAGGAATGAAGGGTGTTTTTGTCAGGGTATTCATAATATTAGAGCCAACTTCAAAATCTACAGGATTTTGAAAGGACATTGGATATAACTCATTAAGCCAAGACGATAACCAACTAAGGCCCATTGAAGCTAAACCTTCTTTTGTATGGCATAAATAAGATAAAACATTAACCAAAATTTTAGGCCCGTAATTCTCGATACCCAAAGCTTGTGCGAGTGTATCAGATAAAACTATTTCCTTATTCAAGTACCCAAGACCAAGATGCTTGTAAATCAAGCTATCAGGCAAAAGGATCCGAGCCTGCTCATTCCAGTTTCTTAAAACCCGACACGGTGAGACCCATTTGTCATTTTCCCCTTCTAGAAGCAAACAATTAGACATGCATAGCTTCGATATGATCATTCTGGGAAGTTGAGCAAAAAATCCATGCACTTCACCTACAAGAGGAACATAGCTCAAAAAGACGGAAACAGCCTTTCCAAGACAATTGTTAAAACCAGGAAGGCTGCAGAATGACATCTCAGCTTTAACGAACAAATTTGGAAACTCGGATAACAACCATTGGTTCCACGGACTATCACCGTCAACTTCTTCTCTTGAAGAAGGAAGAATAAAATCACCTTGGATTATAAACTTTAACCCGTATGTTCTAAGAGGAAGAAATGCAAAAGCAAATTGTTGATCCAACTTTGGAATGTAACTACCATTTTCTAAAACTTCAAGAGCCAAAGCAACTGAAATTTCAGTAACTTTTACATCTTTTCTAATACCATTAGTCTGCAATTTCAAAGAGTCAACAAACCAAGTAAACGTTTCATTCCCGACTGAAACATTGGTTAAACCATTTCCAATTTTTTCTTTCCTCATGATGATGAATGAATCGGTAAGCATATTCCTGAATTTGATACATTGAAGACGATGAAGAAAAAGTAATAAAGAAGGATGAAGATCTGAAAACATAGAGGTGATGTTGTCTACAATGGATGTTTCTGTTGGCTTTGACTTTGAGGATGACTTCAAGGGAAGCACAAGGCATGTATTGTAAGGGTGCGTATTCATTTGTTCAGTGGTATTTGATGTGACCAGGTTTGTGAAGAAATTGATGTCACAAGGAGGCACAATTGTTGGTAACACAAACCCGATTTGACCCTCAGTTAAGTCAAACTTGATGTGAAATCCATTAGAATGAATTTCTGGAGCATCAGTAACCTGCATCATGATCAAGTGGTATTTTCAGTATTACATGATGAAAGTAGTGTTAAAAAGGGGCTGTGAGCAAGTCATTATGTAAGTAACTTAGGGAGCAAGTATTATGTTTAGTATAAATAGATGGTTAGGGCCTTTGTATTTTGTGTGGTTTTCGTTCAATATAATATCGAAAGAGTCATGATCGTGGCTTAGTCACAAAAACCGGTTGTCATTGTTAGATGTGCGATCCAATTCTTTCAACATAAAAAAGTTACCTACTTCGTGGTTTAATTTGACTAACCATATATGTGTGTCTGTGTCATAAAAAGGTTCAACATGGTGAAAAGCTACAGACATATCTGTCATGTCATCGTTTGAGAGGTTACCGAGTCTGATAACCTTAGGTCATAATTTTAAAACTGCCCTAAAATTAGATTTTATAAAACTTTTTCAGGCCACCAAAAAAGTGTTGGTTGCCTAAAATAAAAATAGGGCTGAAAGTTTCACCATGTTCTTTTTTTTAAATAGCAAATAACAGAAATACCCGAAATACTGATTTGAATCCAATGCCTTTCTTGCCAATGTACCCGGCACTAGATGCTTTCTTTGTAGAATTCCCAACATCACAGATCGCTCTAATGTTGTCAGCAGAAAAACCATGTTCATTATTCAATACAATAATACTTTTCTCCTGGAGAATGAATGTCAAAGTGGGCTCCACGTTTGTCGGATACGCGTTATCATCCGCATTTTGAACCTACATGGTAAAAATACAAAAAAAAAATGTCAATATTGCAAGAACAAAAAAGAGGATCATATGAAAGAATAATACTCTATAAACTTACAAGCTCGAGAAGAAAATGTGAGTCTTGAGAATATAACTCTTGTGAAAGACAAAAAAGTGCTCTTCCTAAACGAGCATGTTGCTTCTGTAAAATGCTGTTTTCTGTACTTGAGTTATTAGCGTCCAAACCAAATTCTTGAACTCTAATAGACTCAATGATCTGGACTGCATTTTTCTCTCTCTCAGAGTCGGAAATTGGCTGAACGCGACCGTCATCAAAACTATGCACCCTGTTAGTCATCACACTGGTTTGATTGAATTCAAGTGACAGGGTGACTTCATTTTCTGAAAATGGTCTTTTATTTTCAACCGAGTCTTTGGATTCGGAAGAAATTGAACAAGGAACATCAAACCATTCCACTATGCCTAGTGATAACCCAAGTTCATGAATCATCATATGATCTTTTTTACTTTTGCATTCACTCAGAATCAGCATATAAGCATCTTTAGTAATAGAACGAAACGCAGACACTAGTAACTCTCCTGCAAAACTTCTGAACTCTTTGGGTACATATCCAAGACAATCAAGAACAAATCTTGAAGCAATGCTTGAAGAAGTCTTGAACATGATTTCAAAACCATTTTTTGCATGACATTTTAGAAGGGATAATGGTACCTTTCGTTCACCGCCATATAATGAAATCAAAGAAATGAGCTTTAGAGCTGTTTCAAAAGAAGACCCGTGAAGAAAAGCATCTAGAAACGAATCAAGGGTTGCTAAATGATCAATCCGTAGAACTTTTCCGTCTTTTGTTACTAAACAAAGCAACTCCTTGGTGGTTACATAGCTTAATAACCACCCTACAAGAGGACCTAAAGAAGGTGCAAATTTGAAGTCCCAACTTGACCATGAGTTCAAATCTACCAACATTGGAGCCTGAAGCAACAGTTCAACCGCATCATTTGGGCAAACATGAGTGTCCAAGAAATCTTTTTCTGCCCTAAAATCAGTTAAAGTTGAAGAAAATAGAACAATATTTGAGTTCACATTATCACCACTCTCAATCCTAGTAGTCAAAAGATCTGCTGTAAAATCGTCTTCTAGTAATGTAAGACCAGCAGAAGGAAATTGCAATCTTAACAACTCAGACACCATTAATTTGCTTAAGGTTTCATTTTCCCCTAAACTATTAGCAGCTTGTGATAATAATTGAAGAAGATAATGTTGACTCATGCAGACTTTAACCATAGGCTTCTCGGGCTTTTCGGTACTTATGAAGCACTTTTGCCATGTGGTAGGTAGTAGAGAAAGGTGTTCTGCTAAGAGCGTGAAAATATCTCCAAAACCAAAGGTTTCAAAGTTATTAACAGAAAAATGTTGAGTTATAGCACATTCTAGCTTGCAGATCTCCCTTAAAAAGATAATTTGGCTTCTTGGGTTAGAAGTTACATTGTCTGGAACACAGTCAGGAGACACAAAATATGCCTTGACATATTTTAGAACATCTTCAAGAGCAATTTCTGTAAAGTGAACAAACAAAAGAAAACTCTAAGGAATTATAACAATAAATAATAATAATAATAATAATAATAATAATAATAATAATAATAATAATTGTAGGACATTCTGAAAAGCAAAAATTAACGATACGATTCTTATAGTCGGGGCTAGTTTCTGTCATTTTATATTTTCTCTTATTAATCCTTTGCTTACATCAATATCATGGTTTAAAAACACGGGTGAGGGGTGCGCCTCGAGGCGCGCCTCAAGGTGAAACTCTAAGAAAACAAGTCTAAGGGGCGCCTCATGGGGTTCAGATTGTACATGCGCCTCTAAGGGCTGAGGCGCTAAGAAAATGTGCGCCTTAGGTGGTTTAGGGTGTTTTTGATGTGTTTTTCTTTTATGTTTGACTTTTTGGGTCAATTATTTCATTTTTGATGTGTGTTTTTGATGTTTTAAGACTTTTCTAGGTCAAGTACTTTATTTTTTATAGACACATAATTTTTATATTTATTTCTTGACTGCCTCGGGCTTACGCCTCGGTTCGCCTCAAGGCTTACGCCTCATGAGGCGAAGGGAAAACGCCTCAAGGCTCATTTCCGTTCTTTTAAACTTTGATCAATATCTTACATGTTCCAGATTTGATTAAATTTGCCCTAAGAAATATAAAAATGCTTATTAAATCCCTTAGGGCTATGGTTAGTAACCAGTAATTTGTAACCACTTTCTAACGTTCATGGCGATTGACTGTTTATGAGTAAACATACAAATTTTTATAAATACTCATAATCCTAATCACTCGTAACTCAAAACTGATTATAAGCAGTTTCCACTTAAATCCAAACACCCCCTTTAAAACAGAGAAAAAAATAGAGAGACAAACTGATAACAAATAATATTTAGAAATAAATAGCACAAAAAGCATGTAAAGTACCAGCACTATCCTCCAAAACATGCTCATTGCCAACTAAAGTGTTGTGTTCAGATGGCTCGACTTCTGCGTTAACATCAGCAGCACATGTACTTACTGCTACGTCTTTACTGTTCGGTTGAGAAGTAGAACTCAGGCGGTCCCACAAACCAAACTTTATAGATGCAATCTGTAACAAAAAAAGAGACACATGCATTCACAAAACACAAATCAAGGCAGTGCTTATACAGTAAAAACTTAGCCAAAATTGACAAGGTGTCGAATATTGTACAAAAATAATCATAGTAAACTTACAGCAACATTTAGCAATCCAACATGTGGATATGAATTAATCATTGCATTTATAGTTTTATTTTTCCTCTTTAACTTCAATGAAGGATTATAAAATTTAAGCATCTTGCCAAATACCTACAAACAAAAGATACATGTCAGAAAACACTATAGTATAACATACCACAACATCTGCAGAAGATAAGAAAATATAAGCTGAACTTGATGAATTTTCACATTTACAATACGACAAGTACAAGAAACTTGCTACAACAAAAGGAAACAATATGTGAACACCTAAATAACTCAACATACGTCAGAAATTGACACATAGACACATAGTGCTGATCAGTACACAAAACGATGAAGTAATCTACTTGACAAAAAAATGACAAAACCACTGTTTCATTAATGTGACACAATTGAAATTAAGTTCATAGAAATAGAGAGGTGAGATTTTTTTGTATGAAATTTTATACATCTTTGTCCAAATCCTGATGAACTTGCATACAATTTAATATAGTAACTAAAAGTGTTTATGCTATGAATTGTGAATGATCTCATTGATAAAACAAAGGCTCATTATATAGAGCACAATACAAGCTAACCCTAGCTACAATGAAGGAGATAAATATGGAAGAAATATACTCTATCACAATTCTATACAAATATACATAATAATAATAACCGATAATAATAAGTGTAATATTATCGGCTAAGACACCCCCTCAGCTTGAGCGGGCGTAGGAAAGACGTTCAAACTGGACCGGAAGGACTAGAACAACTGACGAGAAATGCCCTTAGTGAAGATATCCGCATACTGCAGAGCCGAAGGAACATGTAGGACCCATAAATGACCAATGCGAACTTTCTCACGAACAAAGTGGATATTAATCTCTATGTGTTTGGTCCTCTGATGTTGAACTGGATTGTCGGAAAGATATACTGCGGAGACATTATCACAATAAACTATAGTAGCCTTCTGTAATGGTGTATGCAGCTCAAGCAGTAAGTTCCGAATCCATGTAGCCTCGGCAACAGCGTTTGCAACTCCTCTATATTTGGCCTCAGCACTAGACCGTGAAATGGTAGGTTGACGTTTAGAAGACCACGAGATGAGGTTATCCCCAAGGAAAACACAGTAGCCACTAGTGGATCGACGGGAATCTGGACAGCCGCCCCAATCAGCGTCCGAGTATGCAACCAAAGATCCCGTGGATGATTTAAGCATGCGTAAACCATAAGATAAAGTGCCCTGAAGATACCGAATGATACGCTTTAAAAAGGCAAAATGAGGCTCACGAGAATCATGCATAAATAAACAAATCTGTTGAACCGCATAGGTGATGTCTGGCCGAGTAAAAGTAAGATATTGAAGGGCCCCAGCTAAGCTTCGATATAACGTTGGATCCGCAAAAGGAGGGCCATCATTGGCACTTAGCTTAGATGATAAATCCACTGGAGTAGTACACGGCTTACAATTGGTCATGGAGGCCCGAGAGACAAAAATAGCCCGTTTGAATGACGAGTAACTTTAATCCCCAAGAAGTGATGTAACTGGCCGAGGTCAGTCATAGCAAATTCACGAGCCAAGGTGCGGATTATATTCTGTAAGAGGGAGTCACTTGAGGCCGTAACCACAATATCGTCAACATAAAGTAATAGATAAGCTGTCTCATTCCCTTGATGATAAATGAAAAGGGAGTTGTCACAAGTGTTGCTACGAAAACCCTGTGCAATAATATAATTAGCAAACCGGGTGTACCAAGCCAGTGGGGCCTGTTTGAGGCCGTATAAAGACTTCTTCAGTCGACAAACGAAGTCCGGATGCCAACGATCAACAAAACCTGTAGGCTGATGCATAAATACCACCTCATTCAAATTACCATGTAAAAAAAGCATTTTTAACGTCCAATTGGTGAATTGGCCAATCTCGTGAGATAGCCAAGGACAAAATAGTCTGAATAGTAGCCGGTTTAACAACCGGACGAAAAGTCTCGTCACAATCTACCCCCACGGTTTGAGATTTCCCGTTGACAACAAGACGGGCCTTATACCGTTCCAATGATCCATCCGACTTAAATTTGTGACGAAACAACCACATACATCTAATAATAGGCCTGTCAGTGGGATGAGGTACTAATTCCCACGTGTCATTATCCTGTAAAGCAGTGAACTCGGTTTGCATGTAGCCAATTTGGATCAGCAAAGGCTTTGACGTATGAGTTAGGGACAGGAGAGATGGCAGTGGAAATGAGTGTGTGGTGGGTTCGTGGTAAGGAGCCAGACTTTGAACGGGTTGTCATGGGGTGTAGGCTTTGTGCGGGCAAGGGCTGGACTATGGAAGGGGCGGCTGGAGCAGCTGGTTGTGGCTGCTGGACCGTAGCAGGAGCAGCCTGCTGCTGCTGAGTTGGAGCAGAAACAGCCGGAGCTGGAGCAGGCTGTTGTGGTGGTTTGTTTTGGCGGGTGTAGGTAATAGGGAATAGGGTGGTATATGGATGAGGGATAGGAGGAGTATGTATGATAGGACTCGGGAATTGAAAGATGGGTGGGATAGAGTCATCAAGGAACCGGTATGAGGTAGTGGGAGTGGGTATAGTGTAGAGGAAGGTATGTTCATCAAAGGTGACGTGCCGGGAGATGTGGACTCGACCGGTGGTAGGATCAAAACATCGATACCCACGAAAATCTAAAGTGTATCCAAGAAAGATACACCTCACAGACCGACTGTGAAGTTTATGGGGTTGGGTGGCTGAAGTATTGGGGTAACACGCACATCCAAAGACACGTAGATGATCATACGTGGGATGGCGTAAGTAAAGGGCAAAGGTGGGAGTGAAGTAATATAGACGTTTGGTTGGGAGTATGTTATGGAGGTAGGCAGCGGTGTGGAAGGCTTCGACCCAAAAAGAGGGAGGAAGTGAAGCATGAATGAGCAGAGAGCGAATGACATCGTTCAGGCGACGAATCATGCGTTCTGCTCGGCCGTTTTGGGATGAGGTTTGAGGACAAGCAAAACGAAAAAGAAGACCATGTTGGTGAGCAAATGTTTTAAATGCATCATTATCAAACTCACCCCCTAGATCACACTGAAAGGTTTTAATGGGACGGTTAAATTGGGTGGCAATTAAGCGGTGAAATTTAACAAATGTGGGAAAGGTTTCAGGCTTATATTTTAGAGGGTAAACCCAAATGAAATGGGAAAAATTGTCAATCAAAACCATATAATATTTATAACCCGTTTTACTAAGCACATGAGACGTCCATAAGTCACAATGTAT
This sequence comes from Ambrosia trifida, assembly GCA_028751855.1. Taxonomy (NCBI): domain Eukaryota; kingdom Viridiplantae; phylum Streptophyta; class Magnoliopsida; order Asterales; family Asteraceae; genus Ambrosia; species Ambrosia trifida. Next base: position 63,864,042 of record CM054124.1, on the reverse strand, counting down.
GATATCAAATGGAGAAAGAGTAAAGGAACTGGAAGTGTAAAAAGGCAAACGTTTACTATTAGATAAATGGCATGACTGACAAAAAGTAGACTTTGTCTTATTACATTGAAAATTAAAATTACGACTAAGGATGTCTAAAACTTGAACACCGGGATGTCCAAGACGATCATGCCATGGTAGGGAGGCGGAAGCAAGATAGCAGGCTTGTGGTGGTAATTCAGGAGCAGTGAGCGGGTAGAGGTCTCCAGTGCTATTGTGGCGTGAAAGAATTTGTCCAGATGGAAGATCCTTCATAGTAAAACCAAAAGGGTCAAACTCAATAGACAAGTTATTATCGCGAGTAAAACGACGAACATAAATTAAGGTTTTGATGACTCTTGGGCTATAAAGAATATTGGGTAGGATATAGGTGCGGTTATTTATGGTTTTAAAGCCCGTACCTGATCCAAGAATTGGCAAACATTCGCCATTGCCAACCAATAATTTATTACTAACAGGTTTAGATGACGGGTGAGAAATCATACCTTGATCCAACGTGACATGGCGTTCAGCCCCGGTATCCATGTGTGGACTGTGGAGTTTGCTCCGGTTGTTGAAGTTGCATAGTGCTGAATGCTGCATAGAGATCCGATGGGCTTAAGGCGTTATACCCCATTTGCGGCTGTTGCTGAGGAGCATAGGACTGTGCAGGGGGCTACTGAAAACCTGCAAAAAAAGTCTGAGACTGCTGATCCGAAGGCTGTTGTGGTGCTGAAGGTTGGGCAGCAGACGAGTTCCCCGATGGCCGATGGGGTTGAGTCGGGTAAGGGCAAGGTGGCACGTGCCACCAGGCCAAGTGAGGGCAACCCGATGCTGGAAAAAGCCATGGGAACTGTTGTGGAGATTGCCCAGAGGCTGCGGCTGTCGGCCAGAACTGTTGTGGCGAACAAGAGTTTCCGCGTCCGCGTCCGCTGCCACGTCCCCTAGACTGCTGTCTGCGGCCACCCCGTCCTCGTCCCCGCGTCTGTGGTGAAGAGGAGGAATCAGTGTGCTGTGAAGGGGTGTGGGACTGAGTAGTAACCAGATGAGAAGAACCGGACTGCTGTCGTGCCTCAAGTCGGATCAGTTCATCGTTCAACATGCTGCGTGCCAAGTCCCAGTCTGCATCGCATCTTGGCTGTTAATTAGGGCTGCAGTGGTGTCGAACTCAGCAGGTAACCCTCGGACCAACCGGAGAACAAGTCGTGACTCAGTAATCGGTTGGTCCACATCACATAGTTGATTTGCCAACTCTTTGAGGCGTTGGCAGTAATCATCCACGGATGTGCAGGAGGCAAGGGTGAGACTACAAAACCGAGTTTCAAGGGCTGCAGCACGAGCCCGTTTATTACTGAGATAATATTTTTCGATCTTGAGCCAGGCTGCGCGTGCAATTCCTTCAGAATTGTCGATGGTTTTGCCCAAGAGATCGTCCGAGATTGTGCTGTAAATCCATTGCATGACAAGAGCATCAATCTCCTTCCAAGCCGAGTATTCAGCAGCGGTTATCGGAGGCGGTGGTGTGTCATCGATGTGGTCGAGGACTTTGTAGGCCGGACGATCTCTTGGGCGTGTCATCGATGTGGTCGAGGACTTTGTAGGCCACCGCATGAAGCCTGAACAGTTTGGTCCAGGAAGAGTACGGGACCTTTGTGCCATCCAGGGTCCGAATCTTTGATTGAATGTTCGAGACCGAGTAGGCTAGGTGAAGAGGGGTGATAGGCTTCTGAGAGGCTTCGGATTCTGTGTCTTTGGTCATTGCAGCAGTGGCGGCAATAGCAGACCAAGAAGAATCGGCTAGGGTTTAAGGAAAAAAAAAAGGAAAGGATTTCAGAACCGAGGCTCTGATACCATAAAAGTGTTTATGGTATAAATTGTGAATGATCTCATTGATAAAACAATGGCTCATTATGTAGAGCACAATACAAGCTAACCCTAGCTACAATGAAGGAGATAAATATGGAAGAGATATACTCTATCACACGTCTATACAAATATACATAATAATAATAACCGATAATAATAAGTGTAATATTATCGGCTAGGAGTAACGAGCTTCGACATACCTCAACTACATTCTCTTCATTTTCACACGAGCCTTTCCATGTCTTAATAAAACTCCAAGTATGCCCATCAATTGCATTATCATCTATAAATCCTGTTTCCACATCCACATTTTGGAACACTGGCATTCCAATTTCCAATAATATGGGTGTTCTATGAATTGCATATTCCGTGCAATAACTAATTTTAGATCCTTGTTTCTCTTCAAGTGGAGAAACACAATTACTGAATCGTTGAATTTGTGCAGCTTCTGAAGGGTCAGATGCAGTTGTATTTTGAGATGAAAAAAGATTAGAATCCTGCACATCATTACTTTTATCATTTTCATCATCTTTTGCAGCATTTCCATCATCATCATCCTCGTCTTCATTGTCACCGAGAATCGACTTTACATCTAATCCATCATTACACTTCTTTAGAATAGTGCCTTCAGCTCGCCTTCCACGTATGATATATCCAATGTGCATACTGTAAATAAATGTAATCAGAAAGAAAAAGCAATAAATGCACAGCTCTGAATGCACATAAACTTTAAAATGGTCTACATAAGTCAAATAACCAACTCAAGCATACTTAAGACTCTCAGACAAAGATTTGTCAAACCAGTGAGTGAAAGTTTATGATCATCATTACAATTGGTTAACAATTTGTGTAATTTGAAGGTATTTGTGTAGTTTTCACCGCATATATAAATCGCTTTTAACTAAACCAGAAAGCATGTAGATATCAAGATTATAAAATACGTACCCCAGACTTTGAACTCGTACGCATAAATTTCCTTGGCTTATTTTCCTTCTCTTTGCTATATGACCCAATAGATCATCAACCATTGTCTTTCTATTTTTGCGAGGGAGTTTGCTGAGGTAAGCAACAATTTGTTCAGTTGTAATTTTGCAGACTTCTGTGACGTCAGGCCCTACAGAAAAATAGTGCACAACAAGTGGATGCTTCAAAATAGGTCCCAGTTTAAGGTCTTCAAAGCTGTTAACTCCTTCACTTTCACAGATGGCCAACTCCAGGTCATGTAATGATGTGATCTTTTGAACTCCAACAAAGCAATGTATAAAAGAGTTGATCTACAATATCAAAATCAGTTGATGATTATAACATAAACATATAGTTGATAAAAACTAACATAATTGCTTAATAAAGTGATTAGTTAACCAACTTCAGACCACTAAGAATGTATCAAATATGACCAAATATAAATTATAACCGGTGTTTTTTAAAAACCGGTTAGACAACCGGCCCGGTTAGTACGCCGCTTTAATTGTTCCGGTGGCGGATCCAAGAATTATTTCCAGGGGGTCCTTTTCGTAGATTCTCACTGATTTTTAGGGCTGTAAACGAACCAAACGAACACGAACAATTCTTTGTTCGTGTTTGTTTGTTAAGGTTTTTTGGACAAACGAACCGTTCACGAACACACTAACGAACATAATTCTATGTTTTTGTTTGTTTGTTAAGAAATTCAGTTGTTTGCGAACTGTTCGTGAACACAGGTCTTGAACACAAACAAACAAAAACAAACATTTAATATGCAAGTAACTAAAAAAACATTGTTAATATTAGCCGTTAGACAAAGTACATCTACTAAATGATGCTGATAAGTCAAATTGTACTAACTTAGACATAATTATCTAAAATTACTTAGGCATAGGCATGAATACATGATATTCCTAATTCAAAAGTTCATAATTATCCTAAGTTTTAACTAGTGATCGAACATAAACAGTTAATACACGAAGGGATATAAATAAACGAGCGTAAACAAACAGATTGTCGAACGTTCGCGAACGCGATCAAACGAACGAGATATTTGTTCGCGTTTGTTTGTTTAGCTAATCAAACGGAATTTTTTGTTTGTGTTCGTTCATTTATTAAACAAACGGATACAAACAAACTTCCCGCCGAACAGTTTACGAACTGTTCACCGAACGTTTAGTTTGTTTACAGCCCTACTGATTTTCACTAACTTCTCATGTTTTTTAAAACCAAGGGAGTTCCTGAAAAGTGAGAACCCAAGAACCCCTGGATCCGCCACTGAATCATCCCCCATTTGAACCTAACGGTTACAGGTCAAGCATGTGAACCGCGTGAACCGGACCAGATGGTATGACCAGATTCCAACTTTTTAGTTTTGTTTTTATATCTTTCCCTATCAAAATCTCATTTTTTATAATTTTAGCACTCAAGACTCTATAATATTAATTTGTTTTTTTAATCAAATAATTCTTCATTCCATGACTGTTAAATTACATTAAAACAACCAATTTAGAAGGATCATATTTAACCTCTTTTCCTCTTATTTTCCTTTCCTTTCCTTCCAAAAATAATGCCAGGAACACAAATTTTTTTTAAGTTTTTCTTTCCTTCCTTTCCCTTTCCTTTATTTTCTCTCGTTAAATAAACTCGAGAACACACCATTAGAGTTTTACATTATTTCTAAAAATCCAGTCCAACCACTAGTTACAACCATTACAATAAAAAATGGAAACAAACTTAAAAAGCACTCTTAGTTTGTCGTTTGCAAATATAAAACCTAAAAATATAAAAAACATTATTGTAAAAAGGAAACGAAAAAGAAAAAGTCAAGTAAACTGATCATACGATAATAATAATAATAATAATAATAATAATAATAATAATAATAATAATAATAATAATAATACAGTAATAAAGTTGAGTTACAAAGTTGAGTTAACAGTAATAAGGTATTATAATAATAATAATAATAATAATAATAATAATAATAATAATAATAATAATAATACAGTAATAAAGTAACTGATCATACGATAATAATAATAATAATAATAATAATAATAATAATAAAGTTGAGTTAACCTTAGCTTCAGTAAGCATGAGACGATTAAGCGAAGGAACATTCTGCATATGAAACCCCATCGACTCAAAGGAAACAGCGTTGAGCGTCAGCAACGCTGCTTCCGCCACCTTCCACGACGCCACGCTTTCTCCGGCAGCCAGAAGATCGGAGTGAGCTTTCACTACTGCCGACTCGATCATCGCTATCTTCTTCGTAACCGCCGGAGTATTCGCATTATTCCGACTGCCTCGCCGGTTATTCTGTCCGTACATTTTCGCTACGTTAGCCGGAAAACCACGACGATCGTTTCGTTGTTTGAAATTTGAAGTGCCAATTTATTACTATAAGTTTAAAGATAATAATAATAAGTTTAATAAAGGGTCAAGTCGTCTCTTGGTCTTCAAGAGGAAAAAAAGATACTGAGATATAATTTGCTACACTTTTGTACGGAGGTAATCAGGTAACGCCACGTGGATAGTAATACTTTTTTCTTTTCCTTTCCTCCAATTATGGATTCCTTTTTTTTTTTTTTTTTCTTTTATGGGGAACTAGCTGATTATCCCGAGAGGGTCCCGAGTTGAAAATTCTAATTTTACGTGATAACCTATTGCAAATAGCTTAAGTTAACTAACCATAAAATCTTTCAATCATTGCATGTTCATAGTATTCTAATCAGTAATAACTCATATTCCCTAATCTAAAACCTAATCAGTAATTATTTAAAGAATCACTTATGTAAGCTGCAACTATTAAAAAACTCATCATATCTCTCTAATTTCTCACATTCTAATGGCTCTTATAATTCCTAACCTAATCAAACAAACACTTAAGTTGGAAGTTGTAATCATTGCATCTCATTATGCCATGTGGCATAATCAAGAGATGGTTGATGCCACCATTGAACGCCACATCAGCAACTATCAATTCTTTCCGGAAGCGTCCCGGGGTTGAAAAATATAACCATTCTAACAATACTAATACTAATAGTAATAATTATTACTCTTGTAATTAAATAAATAAAAAAATAATCTTGCTATAAGGTGACATCATGTGTTGCAGTGTTGCGCGATTCTTTCTCCTAACTTCTCTTGATGAAGTATACCTAGTAAAATTCCAATGATAACATGGCAATTGGGCTGATTTTCAACATCGTAGATAAGAACCTGGTTTAAAAGAAAAAACATGATTAATGAATAACATGAACACTTTGTGTGTGTTTTTCCTGTATGAACGAAACCCCGCAAAAAAATAGTCGATTTTTCTCCGTTTTTTTATATAGGACTATGGTACTCGTTGGAAAGATAATAAAACGCTCGTTAATTTGGTGTAATTTTTTTCTTTAAAAAATTCCGTATATAAAAAATATAAACATTTAAAAATTATGGGAGGAAACATGAGAGAGAAAATTTTAAATTTTTTTTTAAATTTTTTTTTCCTAAAATAACTCAATTTAATTTAGGGTTTTATGTTTATCTTTTTTTTTTTAATTAAAAAGGGAAATAGTTCAAAAACACTAAAATCTTTCAATTATAATGTCATGTGGCACTCTCAAGGGGAGGTTGAGGCTTCCATTGCACGCCAGCATATACGTTTTCTTTTATATATATAGATAAATTTCAATTTTAACGTACTTAATCGTGCCTTCATTTCGGGGAGCCTACTGCCCCATTTTGATTAGATTATGTTGTCTTAATTTGGCTCACGCTAGTATTAGGGTTTGGTCTTGTGTACATTAGAAAACCCCACAGAGACCAGCTCCGCACAAGAGGAGGGCATGCGAGTTGATCCTCATGAGAATCGAGCCCGGGTCTCATGGGTAAAACCAGGATGTCTCAACCATGTTGTCATGGCATCATTGACGGATTCCTTCGAATTAAAATCAATAATTGATTTATGATTGTTTGGGGTAATTTTAGCTTTTAGGGTTTTACTAAAACAAATTGCATTTTTTTCTAACTTAAGAATTTCAATCTTTGCAATTTAATCTAAAGTTCAATCTTGTAAATTTAACTTGTTTTATTAATTTGATTTCTTACTTTTTAACTCAAAAGTTTCATCTTTTACAATATAAAGTATAAACTTTGATTTTTTTTTCTTTTAACCTATATCTTTTTATATTTTGTAATCTAACATCTTTTTTTACTTTTAACTTTGATCTTTTATAAGTTTCATCTTTCGTAAATTTTTCATTTTACGATTCGTTCTAAATTTTTCAAGTTAACATGTTGCAATTTGCGTGTGGGATTCAATGTTTTTTCTTCTATTTTATCCTGTTTGACAAGACTATTGGAGCCCCTTTATTGTCACCCGTTTGATAGATTCTTCACAACGCACAAGTCCAAGATCGACTTGTTTTTTTTTTTATGTTTTATAAACAGGCTCGTGGGGCAACTTCCGCGAACAAAATACTTAATAATTTGTAAGTGTTTCGGTTTTGGTATTAATCTATTTGGTAGTTTGTAGACACGTGATCTTTACAAGTTTGCTTAGTGGATAAGAATTCTGACTTTTGGTTGCTTAATGGAGAAGAATTCTGGCTTATTGTTCGAGAACTGTTGTACATAATAACCAATATCTCATTCTATAAATCCGAAGATAGTGTATCACGTATGGATATTTTTTGGTTTTTTCCTATATAAACTTTATTATAAACTAGCTTTTATCCCGGGAGCGTTCCAGAGTTAAAAAATATAACAATTCTAATAATACTAATACTAATAGTAATAATTATTACCCTTGTAATTATTTTATATCGACATACATTTTTTTTATATCGCAAACCAATGGTGAATTAACACTGTTCACCAACTTTCAAATGTATAGTATTGAAATTTTAACGCACAACTAGATTATATATCTTGCATGAAAATTGAACAAAGTATTGTTATTTCAAATTCCCGAGTTGCAACATGATGCTGTAAAACCATGTGGTCTAAAACAATGATATCCTTTGACCCATCGCATAGCCCCCAATGAAACTAGTAGAGCTTCCTTGGATCATTTGACAGTTTTGTTTAGTTGTTGTAAAACACCAAAGAAATCAAACAATGACTTTTCCGCGGAGGAGTAACTATAATTCGTTCGATAGCGTTACAACTTGTTACACGTAAAGAATTCGATGAATGAAATTTTATTAAACATCGTACATAAATAAGAGAAAAAGAAAATATGCTCAAAACTAATTTTATAATAATAAAATAATTCAAAACAATATGAAATCTAAAAAAAGGTTTAAATAAAAGCCTTGTTATTCTAAATGTTCATCAACTAGCATTTAGAACCCGCACATTGCAGTAGGAACATAAAATCGAACGAAAAGTATACGCAAAAGCGTTTAGCCACATACGCCCGTTGCAACGTGTTCATGCACAAAACTTAGACCAAAACGTAGAAGATATAAAAGATTGACCAAGTCAACCTATGACTCACGTGTTGTGATAGAGCCGTTAATCAAGAAAAACAGACGGAAAAACGTTAAACTGCAAAGTCAGGTTACAACGTGTTAACTTGCAAAATTTAGACCAAAATGTAAACTAAAAACTTGTAAAAGATGAAAGGTATGGGAGCAAAGTTTAAAGTGGAAAAGTGTTCACACCAATCCTCCTAATTAAACATCCTTATGTACAAAACAAGTCATCCAAGCAACACAGATACATAACACATTTGATACACAAAATATTCAAGAACATAAAGCTAATATAAATATCAACAGAGAACAAACTCATCCTTCAGCTTCTCTGACATCAAAACAGCCAGTTTTAGTTGACCGATCTGACAAAGCCTAGCTGGATTCTTAAATACAGCGACTCGAGCTCTATTATCACCCAACAAAACAACACGAGCTATGCTAAAAGATTCACCTTTCTTAACTGCAAACTGCCACTCTCCAACCGATATCTCAAACCAGTCCTTTGTTTTAGAACTGGTTGTTTTGACTTCAATGTACTCCTTTCGGTTTTCATCATCACAAACTTCGATATCATATGGTAGCCCGGTTTCACTTGCTTCATTTACCCATTTCACAACTTTTATACCCATGTTTTTATAGTAGTTAAACGCCAGTTCCTCACCGCGTCTCCCAGTAAGAAACGCTTGTTTCGCATTGACCGAGCCATGTGAAAGTTGGTTTTTCTGGCTAAAACCCAAAGAACCATCTTGGTCAACCAAATCATGTTCAACACTAAGAGAGTCAACAGCGCTGGTTCCACCTTGACCCACATGGTTCAAACTTGAAGAAGCTTCTAGAATTTCTACCTCGTCAATAGTTGGCCAGTTTCTGCTAATTTGAGAAAATGAATCGGTTGTCACCATATTCACTGACTTGACTCCCAAAGATTGAATTGACCAAATTGGTTCATCATCCGATAGTTTTGGCACCTTCTGGCTATTTAAGATAAACCTTTCTATTTGATCTTCTGTCGAACCTGATTCAGCCATAGTTGTAATCACGTGAAGAAAATTTGCCAAGTGGATTTCAGGATCGCCGTTGATCAAAAAACGAGAAAGTTCCATGAATACCAGATGAGAATCTGAGTCAGAGGTGGCATACAAGATCTCGTCCTGTAAGTATCAATGCAGAAACCTTTTAGTTCAAAATATGGATGGTTAACATTTGACAAACATATACATAGGTAAAAAAGTATGGTACCTGAAGAAGGCAAACAGTATCATGTCTTTTCTTTGACATCAATCTTGACCTCTTAATAACATTTTGAAAATACAACATTTCAACAACAACAATCTGCAGCCGATTTATTTTTTCAGATCCAGACAGCTTAAGTTGATGATATCTTTCAGGATGTGTTAGAGATGTAACGTTGAGCGTAAGGAAGGGCCCAGATCACCAATGAAACTTTATAACTATTGTCTACGAGCCCATCGTATATTGCTTCTCGAGTAACAACCTGCAGTAGATAAGTTGTTTAAATCTGATAACAAAAAACAAGGGATGACAAAAGGGTCAGGCCACACGTGTTAAATGATGGGACAAAAAGTACGTTTTGGTACAAGTCAAAACGGGCACTGTAACACGTATGATTAATTTATTTTCAAAACAACTAGCGTGTCATGTATGATGACAAACAATATGTTTTCTTTTTGGGCTACATTTAACGAATTGGATCTGTTAAGAGATTAAACATAAACCGAACTGATTCATATATAACATAAACAAGAGAAGACACGAGAAAGAGTGAGAACCTCCGAAAGAGCAGGAATTCCAATATGTTTCATGAGAAAAGAAACCTTCACTTCAAGCATCTCTTTTTCTTCATCAGTAAGTTCACATAAATAGAAAAAGTTAATGTTGTTCAACTCCTCAAATTTGTTAGCAAGCTTTTCATCATCACACCAACACACGCCCAAAAGATGAATGTAATGATACCCATTTAATGTTGTTCAACTCCTCAAATTCGGAAGCACCTTCATTTTCTGTTTTTAAGCTTTCTTTTCAACACTTCAATGTCCTCAGAACTCAAAATTCCAGATTTTAGTCCATCACTCCACATTACAAAAATATCAAAAACCTGTCAAGTTCAAATATGAATTTGAAACAATGCCGTTATGAAAACTTCTGTAATAATATTTGGTACACAACACACTATTATTTAAGATAAGCTACAGAATTCTTCCATGTGGTTTGGTAAAAATTTAAACATTTAATCCCAAAACATCATTCATCCAAATAAAATGACAGAAGTCTTTTTGGTCAACTCGATCCAACCAGACCCATTTTGAGTCGTTATACAACCTTCCCATTTTCAACCTGGATCACCTCTAAGTCGAACAATAACGAGAATAAACCATACCTTTTTGGCGGCCTCCAGTGGAGTATTTGCAGCTGATAACTGGTGTAAAAATGCAAAGTATTCTAGAAGTGGCGGGTTCTCCTTCACTCCACACTCATTAACAAAAAAGTGACGAAAACTTGGATATATAATTGCCCTCTCTCTCATCCACACCTTGTACTCTTAAAAAATAAACCGGGAATTCTGGCTTTGGAATGAAATATGAAAAGAGCAATTCTTTCCCAATGAACGAGTAGAATCTAGACATCTATGATATGCTGATGTGAAAAGCCATAAGCTGTCAGGAAAGACTGATGGTAGAGAAATAAAAGTACCTTGTATTTTATTATTATAATTTGAACATACAGCTTGTTTTACTACTCAATGGGTTCGGTCAACTATAATGAAGAAACACGGTCAGACATTAGTGACGTCGGGGATATCGGGTATATAGATTTTGCAAATAATGCATCCCTTTACAGTTGTAAGTTGTGGGTGACAAGACATCCTTATGTGGTTGTAAAGAGATGCATCATTTGCAAAATCTACATACCCGATATCCCTGACGTCACTGATGTCTGACCTTGTTTCTTCATTATAGTTGACTGAACCCATGGAGTAGTAAAACAAGCTGTATGTTAAAATTATAATAATAAAATATAAGGTACTTTTATTTCTCTATCATCAGTCTTTACTGACAGCTTATGGCTTTTCACACCAGCATATCACAGATGTCCATATTCTACTCGTTCATTTGAAAAGAATTGTTCTCTTCAGATTTCATTCCAAAGCCAGAATTCCCAGTTTATTTTTTAGGAGTACAAGGTGTGGATGAGAGAGAGGGGAATAACCCTTCGTGGTTTAATAGAACTGAAGCAAGTGAGGTTGTGGAGATTATCTTGAATTTGAGAGACAAGGGGATAAAGAATGAAGATATCACCTTTTAGACAGACAACAAGGTGCTTAAAATAAGCAAGTCACTTGAAACGTTTGTTGTGTCACGTATTAAGGTAGGGATGGTGGAGGCATTTCAAGGCCAAGAAAGGGAGGTTATTATAGTGTCCACGGTTCGGTCAACTATCAAACACAACGATACTGACAAGAGACATTGTTTGGGATTTTTGAGTAATCCTTGGAGGTTTAATGTTGCCATTACTCAACCTAGATGACTGTTGATTGCTATTGGGAACCCACATATCATTTGCAAGGTATATTCAATCTTACATTACATATTTGTAATCTATCTTGTCGGTTGGAAGCACCTTCATTTTCTTTTCTTCAAGCTTTCTTGTCAACATTTCAATATCCTCAAAACTCAATACCCCAGATTTGAGCCCATCACTCCACATTACAAAAACATCAAAAACCTGTCAATATGAAATTTGAATTTGAGACAATGCAGTATTGAAAACTTTAGAATATTTAGCACACTTGTTATTTGTTCATGACTTCTAATAGTGACAAACATTGGACGTTTTTACAATTCATTAACAATGTCTTATTTGAAGGTATTTGTGTAGTTTTCACCTGTTATTTGTTCATGACTTCTAATAGTGACAAACATAAATCGCTGCTAGGTAAACCAGAAAGCATGTAAATATCATGATTATAAAACACATACCCCAGACTTTGAACTCGTACGCATAAATTTCCTCGGCAGGCTTATTTTCTTTTTCTTTGGTATATGATCCAATAAATCATCAACCATGGTCTTTCTATTTTTGCGAAGGAGTTTGTTGAGGTAAGCAACAATTTGTTCAGTTGTAATCTTGCATACTTCTGTGACGTCAGGCCCTACAGAAAAATAGTGCACAACAAGTGGATGCTTCAAAATAAGTCCCAGTTTAAGCTCTTCAAAGCTGTTAACTCCTTCACTTTCACAGATGGCCAACTCCAACTCATGTAATGATGTGATCTTTTGAACTCCAACAAAGCAATGTATAAGAGAGTTGATCTACAATATCAAAATCAGTTGATAATTATAACATAAACATATAGTTAATAAAAACTAACATAATTGCTTAATAATTAAAGTGCTCGTCTAACGCAGCGGGAAATCGATTAGTATTAACTCGGTTCATTACGTTATTGTAAAACAACAACACAATTAAACTGGAAAACAATTCAATTGTATTATACAATCTGTACACAATATTTATTTGAAAGGATACATAGATATCGTTCTCAATACTACTTAGTTTAACAGTTAATAATCATTTGTGTATTAGAAACCCTAACCTGGAACAGGCGATCTGAATGATGTAAAACCTGTGTGCAGCGAAGATCTTGTGGTAGATACCATCGCACCAATCGTAATGTATCATTTCTCATACAAAATCGACCAGTCGGATTCAATATGGTAGCGAAGATCTTGTACAAGTGAGGATCAGGTGGAAAAGAGAAGGATATATAGAGAGCCTAGGGTTTTCACCTTTATTGATAAGAGGAAATGAAACGAGGCATCAAAAGGGTTTGAATGATGATATGTGGCCAAATACGGATGCATATATGAAGTTGTACCATATTACCTTATGCTCTAGAAACTTGTACTAAGCACTAATTGCAATAGTGTCTTCTGTGAGACAACCACAAGTCGCTAATTATAGTAGTGTAACTAAAAGGTCAAGTCGTCTCTTGGTCTTTAAGAGGGAAAAAAAAGCTACTTTTGATACTATAACCCTTTAATATAGGAAGCGCAAGCGTCACAAGTTATAACATCATGACATTTGTAAACTATACTTAAGTCTAATAAACTTAATCTTAATTGATTAAAAGAGTAATTTAGACTTTTTTTTTTCTTTCGATAACATCTAAAATAATCATCTTCATCATTGGCGCCGTCACCATCACCACCGAAATCAATTTTCTTCATTACCATGACTAACCCCCTAATCTATTTCCCCTATAAAAACTCTTCCTCTTCCTTCCTGCGTCTGCACACACCAACAAACAAACAAACAAACAAACACACCCACTGTGTGTGTGTCAAGAAGCATCAGACCAGATGTCACCAATCCGGTGACTACTAACCATCATCAATCATCACCACTCTCTCTCCTCTGTAATAATTATCACCACCATAACCCTCTCCTTCTTCTCAAACATCACCGGTAATCCCTTCTTCTTGTTGGTCCGATAACTGGATCTAGCACCGGTGACTACTTTTCCCCCTGTTCGGATTATAAACAACCATCAACCATCCTTTCCTCCTCCTGTTGAAACTAGCGACCCTTCACCACTCAATTGAACGTGCATTTAAACAATACGAACTCAATCAAACGTGCTTTTAAACAAAACGCACTCAATCAAATGTGCGTTTAAACAAAACTCACCCCAATCACAAAAACGTGCATTTAAAGAGATTTAACGTCAAATAGTTAGACGTCAATAGATTGTTTTTGTATTCTGGTCTTGTTTTGGGTTCTGATCAACAACGAATCATTATCCAAAAAGCTATTACAAGTTGAAGAACAGCTGGATCAGCTTTATGGAAGGAGAAAAGAAGATTATAAAGCAAATGCAAGTGTAGTTGAGATATTTGCTAGCCACCGTCACACGTGGCAGTAGGAGGAGAAGCATCTGCTTCAACAAATTGCTAGTTTGAGTGCTCAAGTTGAGGATCTTGAAGTTAGAGTTGATGAGTTACAGAGGGAAGTCAGTGAAGATGATAAACGTGCGTTTGAGTGCTCAACACATTAATAAACGTGCATTTATTTGAAAGTTCCATTCACAAAAATGTGCATTTAAATTGGGTGTGCGTGCGTTTAATTTGTTGTACGTGCGTTTATTTTGAAATGGAGGTGCGTTTAAATTATGGTGACGGTATTTTTGTTGCTCCCGCTCTTGTTATATTTCACTAATTGACATGCAATAATTTGTCCAAGTAGTACCCTCATATATGCAGGCTTTAAAGTATCTTTCTAAATGATTTCATAAAGTTTTAATAAAGTGATTACCTCACATAAATGTTAATCAAATGCTTAGCTCAAAGCTTCTAAACAAAATCCATCTATAAGAAATATGGAATCAAATTTTGCCAAATCATAGCCATAATATTTGGTACTCTTAAATAAACTCATGTTCAATTGCCAACTGTTAGCCAAAATGTTCATTACTAAACTTCCTGTTTTTACTTGCACATTTATGATCTGCAAAAAGTCCAGCAACCCCACTACACTTGTGACAATTCATGAAACTATTACCAACCCGATTCATTGTTGTAGTTGGACAATAAAATAATCACCATAACCCGTTATTTTGTGATTCATTACCATATCACTAGCAATAAAAGAAGGGACAATCCTACCTCTTTAAGTTGTCTGGTGTAGAGGGACAACGCCCCTCCATCTCAGGCATTTTCATCCAAAATGGCAAACCCCCCCCCCCCCCCCCCCATTTCTTGGACGCCAATAAGGGGATGGGGATATTTACCAATTGTGGTCACAATAACGAGCGTTAATGACTGATCTGGTGGGGCCTCCTTTACATCACCCAATTAAATATTTTTTCCTTTTTCTCTTTTTTTTTAATTAAAGGGGTGCTATTCTATTTTCTGGTAGTTATTGAATGTAGCTCTTGTCTACGTGGCGCATATGTGACGCTGATGTGGCACAATGGAGGGGCTTCAAACCACACCATCCAACCTAATCTAGAAGGACCACTGTATGAAAAAAAAAAAACAAAAAAAAACAAAAAACAAACTTTTTACTCAAAGACTGCATCTATAGAATAATGACAACGGGACCACTTTTATACATTAACGTATTGAAACACCAATGATCAATGAATCATACATTAAGTAGTGAGTATATGTAACGAATTGTGTATATACTCCCACATATGTATAGTCACGAAGTGAGGGTTACATATTACGCGCAAGCTTGTAAACTATCCACCCCGCCACATCATGCGGGCTCTCTACTAGTAATTTATAAATAGGTCAAGTTACTACATTTTCTAATTATACATGAAAAGTAATAAGAAGAGCAATTGCGGTTTTAGTCCATATGATTTAAAAGGAAAAAAAATAACATTTCTTTACTATCGGATATTAAGAGGGTGTTTGGCTCTTCTTATTTCCACCTCCTTATAACTTGTCATAAGTCATTTTAAAAGTGTTTGGGTGATGGTTTGAAAAAGACTTTTTCAGGTTTGAATAAGGTGGAAAAAGAGATAAGAGCATTCACAACCCTGGAATCAAATTATGTGAGGGGGTCCCTCAAATTATATGGGGTGGGTGTGAATGGTTGTGAGTGAAGAAGAGAGAAAACATTTAGAGAAATCACTGTTCACCCTTATAAAAAGGAGATAAGTAATAAGTTAATCCAAACATACTCTACCCTGAATGATGATTTTGCCCTTCACTTAATGACATTAATGGATGCATGTAGTCAGGTGGACTAAAATTGCAATAAGTTTATACCTAAGTTTACAGTAATATAAATATAGATTGATGTGGATAAACTTAGTGGCCTAATCTTTCAAAAAGATTAAAATGGATCTATATATATAATTTCAAATAATCAATACCAGTGGTTAAAAGTGTTTGGATACTGTCATGAAACCAGCATTTCCTGTTATTTGGCAACCTTGAAGTTAAAAAAGTAATAAACCACTCAAACCTGGATTAAACATCCTTATGTACAAAACAAGACATCCAAGCATTACAGATACATAACACATTTGATACACAAAATATACAAGAACATAAAGCTAATATAAATATCAACAGAGAACAAACTCATCCTTCAGCTTTTCTGACATCAAAACAGCCAGTTTTAGTTGACCGATCTGACAAAGCCTAGCTAGATTCTTGAATACAGCAACTCGAGCTCTTTTATCACCCAACAAAACAACACGAGCTATGCTAAAAGATTCACCTTTCTTAACTGCAAATTGCCACTCTCCAACTGATATCTCAAACCAGTCCTTTGTTTTAGAACTGGTTGTTTTGACTTCAATGTACTCCTTTCGGTTTTCATCATCACAAACTTCGATATCATATGGTAGCCCGGTTTCACTTGCTTCATTTACCCATTTCACAACTTTGATACCCATGTTTTTATAGTATTTAAACGCCACTTCCTCACCCCGTCTCCCAGTAAGAAACGCTTGTTTCGCATTGACTGAGCCATGTGAAAGCTGGTTTTTCTGGCTAAAACCCAAAGAACCATCTTGGTCAACCAAATCATGTTCAACACTGAGAGAGTCAACAGCGCTGGTTCCACCTAGACCCACATGGTTCAAACTTGAAGAAGCTTCTAGAATTTCTACCTCGTCAATAGTTGGCCAGTTTCTGCTAATTTGAGGAAATGAATCGGTTGTCACCATATTCACTGACTTGACTCCCAAAGATTGAATTGACCAAATTGGTTCATCATCCGATAGTTTTGGCACCTTCTGGCTATTTAAGATAAACCTTTCTATTTGATCTTCTGTGGAACCTGATTCCGCCATAGTTGTAATCACGTGAAGAAAATTTGCCAAGTGGATTTCAGGATCGCCGTTGATCAAAAAACGAGAAAGTTCCATGAATACCGGATGAGAATCTGAGTCAGAGGTGGCATACAAGATCTCGTCCTGTAAGTATCGATGCAGAAACCTTTTAGTTCAAAATATGGATGGTTAACATTTGACAAACATATACATAGGTAAAAAAGTATGGTACCTGAAGAAGGCAAACAGTATCATGTATTTTCTTTGACATCAATCTTGACCTCTTAATAACATTTTGAAAATACAACATTTCAACAACAACAATCTGCAGCCGATTTATTTTTTCAGATCCAGACAGCTTGAGTTGATGATATGTTTCAGGATATGTGTTAGAGATGTAACGTTGAGCGTAAGGAAGGGCCCATCTCAGCAATGAAACTTTATAGCTATTGTCTACGAGCCCATCGTATATTGCTTCTCGAGTAACAACCTGCAGTAGATAAGTTGTTTAAATCTGATAAGAGATTAAACATAAACAAGAGAAGACACGAGAAAGAGTGAGAACCTCCGAAAGAGCAGGAATTCCAATATGTTTCATGAGAAAAGAAACCTTCACTTCAAGCATCTCTTTTTCTTCATCAGTAAGTTCACATAAATAGAAAAAGTTAATATTGTTCAACTCCTCAAATTCGTTAGCAAGCTTTTCATCATCACACCAACACACGAGCCCAAAAGATGAATGTAATGATACCCATTTATCCCGTGCAGTCGGAAGCACCTTCATTTTCTGTTTTTTAAGGCTTCTTTTCAACACTTCAATGTCCTCAGAACTCAAAACTCCAGATTTTAGTCCATCACTCCACATTACAAAAATATCAAAAACCTGTCAAGATAAAATTTGAATTCGAAACAATGCCGTTATGAAAACTTCTGTAATAATATTTCGTACACAACACACTATTATTTAGGATAAGCTACAGAATTCATCCCTGTGGTTTGGTCAATATTTTAAACATTTAATCCCAGAACATCATTCGTGACACTCGACCTCCCTATTCTAAGATCCCTTTCCCAAATTCAATCCCTCATCCAAATAAAATGACAAAAATCTTTTTGGTCAACTCGATCCAACCAGATCCATTTTGAGTCGTTATACAACCTTCCCATTTTCAACCTGGATCACCTCTAAGTCGAACAATAACGAGAATAAATCATACCTTTTTGGCGGCCGCCAGTGGAGTATTTGCAGTTGATAACTTATGTAAAAATTCGAAGTATTCTAGAAGTGGTGGGTTCTCCTTCACTCCACATTCGTTAACAAAGAAATGACGAAAACTTGGATACATATTGCATAACATTTTACTCTGTTTACGTTCCATATTGATAATATTATCATGCCAATACACCTCCTGTGGGGTTAAAAGTACACCAGATACAACTTTATTTGAAGAAACTGAAGATAATGGAACAAATATAAATGATTTCCTGCTTAAAATTGCCATGCTTTTCTGATCTGAAGAGAGCAATTCTTTCCAAATGAACGAGTAGAATCTGGACATCTGTGATATGCTGGTATGAAAAGCCATAAGCTGTCAGAAAAGACTGATGGTAGAGAAATAAAAGTACCTTATGATTTAGTAGAGAACAGAGATGGCAAGTTGAGAGAATTGAGTAAGGGTTAAATTTGAAACGGGTCATTTTTTTATATCGGACAGGTTAGGTCTGGTTCACCCACATACACTTTTATGTCAACTCATTTTTTGCTTAATATTTGACATGTTAATTATTATTAACAAAATACTTTTACAATTATATACAAACTCATTAAACATAACGTGTTTAATGCCTTAAAATAGACGTTGAGCAACTTTCCTTGCTCAAGCCATTCAGCATGATGAAGAAAAAGCCTAATCCAAAGCAATGCATTTATAAATAAAGGATCAAAATGTCAACCTAAAAGATATATAAAACACATATCCGATAAAACAAGAAAATTTTAAATAACTAACATGTTAATCAGGACTAAAAAAAGCCAAAAGTTACAACGATCCATTTTTTTATATAATAAAATGAGAGGTATGCATTAAAAAGGACTATGAGTGCATGTTAAGTTTTAATCAGCTCAACCAATTTAATCCATTGGTGCTAAAAACCAAATTCAAAGAAAGAAAGAAAAAGAAAACTCACTAAAATTGCCACCAATAGAAAATACAGAAATCCAAAAAACACATACCTAGCTTTGAAACGCTTATTAGATCTATTCCAGATTTCAAGAACATATAAAGCATCGTGAAGGGTAACATTAGTCTTGAAACCGATGCTAGTCACCAACTTCGCACTTCGAATCTGTTGCATACACAATAAAAAGCAACTGTGTAAAAATATTAAAGTTTTACAAATTAAAAAAAAAAAAGTTTGAGTGATAAGGGATACACAAATTGACCTTTGGGACGGCGCAAGGAGCATTATTCCCCAAAATCACGCACACCGCCTCACAATTATAAAACAAACCTTTAGGATAATAAAGCCCGTCATCCAAGCTAGAAACGACCCACTGAACATCATTAAAAACACTTACTATTGAAGACTTAAACGGCTTAATGTATCCATCTATACTGCAAAAAGCTTCAACCTTATCGCTAAAATAATCATCCCATATTTCATCAAAAACTTCCAACAAATACTTGCATTTTCCTCGATCACCGCTTAGTGACACTTTTGCTAATAATTCCACCAACTCTCGGGACTCCCAATCACTAACAGTTGATCCGGGTGGAATAATCACTTTCTCCCACATCATGTTTGTGAGAAAAAACTGAGATGAAAAAGGTACCGTTTTCTCAACTTGAACGATTTTCACAAAGTCCGTGACTCCAACTTCCATAAAAAAACTCCTCCAGTTATGCAAAGAACTATATGTCAAATAAGATTTATCAACCTCATGCCATTTAATATCATTGCCACTGATCAATCTACTGATATCGATAGGATTCCCAAAATCATTATTGAAATGGATGGCAACTTCTGACGGTATAACAAAGCCATGATTTGTCAAGATGAAAGCTTTACTGTAAACCTCAGAGACTATGTGCTCCCTTTCTGTAAAACAATCTGAGCAAGTACATTGTAAGTGAACCATTATAAACGATAAATACTCTATCATGAGATCTTTACAGACTGTATTCTTTTGGTCACACATAGCTGGCAAAACATGTGTTTTTACTAATTGATGTGAAGATAAATGTTCAACACCAAGTTTGGAAAGCATTTGAGTTATATTGTCCGTCTCTGAACCATGAAAAAGTGCAGGATTAACAATTCGAAGATTGGCAAACAATCTTGTAAAAGCTTCTAGGCTGTTCCAAGAGCCATCTAAATTCATCCAAATCATACCCTCGTTGATTGAGCCATAACTACCGTCTAGAAGAGGAATGAAGGGTGTTTTTGTCAGGGTATTCATAATATTAGAGCCAACTTCAAAATCTACAGGATTTTGAAAGGACATTGGATATAACTCATTAAGCCAAGATGATAGCCAACTAAGGCCCATTGAAGCTAAACCTTCTTTTGTATGGCATAAATAAGATAAAATATTAACCAAAATTTTAGGCCCGTAATTCTCGATACCCAAAGCTTGTGCGAGTGTATCAGATAAAACTATTTCCTTATTCAAGTACCCAAGACCAAGATGCTTGTAAATCAAGCTATCAGGCAAAAGGATCCGAGCCTGCTCATTCCAGTTTCTTAAAACCCGACACGGTGAGACCCATTTGTCATTTTCCCCTTCTAGAAGCAAACAATTAGACATGCATAGCTTCGATATGATCATTCTGGGAAGTTGAGCAAAAAATCCATGCACTTCACCTACAAGAGGAACATAGCTCAAAAAGACGGAAACAGCCTTTCCAAGACAATTGTTAAAACCAGGAAGGCTGCAGAATGACATCTCAGCTTTAACGAACAAATTTGGAAACTCGGATAACAACCACTGGTTCCACGGACTATCACCGTCAACTTCTTCTCTTGAAGAAGGAAGAATAAAATCACCTTGGATTATAAACTTTAACCCGTATGTTCTAAGAGGAAGAAATGCAAAAGCAAATTGTTGATCCAACTTTGGAATGTAACTACCATTTTCTAAAACTTCAAGAGCCAAAGCAACTGAAATTTCAGTAACTTTTACATCTTTTCGAATACCATTAGTCTGCAATTTCAAAGAGTCAACAAACCAAGTAAACGTTTCATTCCCGACTGAAACATTGGTTAAACCATTTCCAATTTTTTCTTTCCTCATGATGATGAATGAATCGGTAAGCATATTCCTGAATTTGATACACTGAAGACGATGAAGAAAAAGTAATAAAGATGGATGAAGATCTGAAAACATAGAAGTGATGTTGTCTACAGTGGAAGTTTCTGTTAACTTTGATGTTGATGTTGACTTCAAGGGAAGGACAAGGCATGTGTTGTAATGCTGTGTAATCATTTGATCAGTGGTGTTTGATGAGACCAGGTTTGTGAAAAAATCAATGTCACAAGGAGGCACAATTGTTGGCAAAAGAAAACCGATTTGGCCCTCGGTTAAGTCAAACTTGATGTGAAATCCATTAGAATGAACTTCTGGAGCATCGGTCACCTGCATAAACATCAAAGTGATGTTCATACCAAAAAATTGATACCAATCCAACATAAGCTTCTATTGATATCTTTATCAAAAGCAAAATATGAACATGTTTTAATAGAGTAGGTTTTTCTATTCAAAAGGGGGTAGCGGCGCAACTTGTGGCCCGTTTACCCGCCTCCCACTTGTAAGAATTATTTGTTTATCTATTAATATAATATGTATAAAAATGTTTTAACGGAGAAAAAAAATATATGAACAACCACAGGGAATCAGATTGGAAAGCTGCCAAATTTTGTAGGGCTGATTACATAAAAAGGTAGCCCATTTCTGGTGATTAATTTGGGTAACCATTTTATTTTAAGTCAGAAAAAAAAACCATTAAAGTTTTAAATGCTTTAATAGCTGGTTTTTAGGTACCACATCAGCACCCACGTATATGCCATGTCACGATTTCCAAATTGGCCTGGATCAAAGTTTTAAACACCGCCCTTAATTTAAATTTTTTAAAGCTTCAATGGTTTTTTCAAGCCTACAAAAGAATTTTGGTTAACTAAATTGAAAACGGGCTACAAGATTTACTATGTTTCCTTCCTACAAAGTAGCCAAGTGAAGAAATACCCGAAATACTGATTTAAATCCAATTCCTTTCTTGCCAATGTACCCTGCACTAGATGTTTTCTTGGTAGAATTCCCAACATCACAAAGCGCTCTAATGTTGTCAGCAGAAAAACCGTGTTCATTATTCAAAACAACAATACTTTTCTCCTGAAGAATGAATGTCAGAGTGGGCTCAACGTTTGTCGGATACGCATTATCATCAGCATTCTGAACCTGCAATATAATAATACAAAATTATTGAAAGAAGAAAGAGGATCATATGAAATAATAACACTAGAAACTTACAAGCTCGAGAAGAAAATGCGAGTCTTGAGAATATAACTCTTGTGAAAGACAAAAAAGTGCTCTTCCTAAACGAGCATGTTGCTTCTCTAAAATGCTATTTTCTGTGCTTGAAATATTAGGGTCCATACCGAATTCTTGAACTCGAATAGACTCAATAATATTGGCTGCATTTTTCTCTCTCTCAGAGTCTGTCGGCTGAATGCGACTGCCATCAAAACTATGCGCTCTATGAGCCATCACACTAGGTTGATTGACTACAAGAGACCGAGTGACTACATTTTCTGAAAGTGGTCTTCTATTTTCGATCGATTCTTTGGATTCGGACAAAATTGAACAACGATCCTCAAACCATTCCACTATGCCTAGTGATAATCCAAGTTCACGAATAATCATTTGATCCTTTTTACTTTTGCATTCACTCAGAATCACCATATAAGCATCTTTAGTAATAGAACGAAACGTAGACACTAGTAAATCTCCTGCAAAACTTCTAAACTCTTTGGGTAAATATCCAAGACAATCAAGAAGAAATCTAGAAGCAATGCTTGA
Organism: Ambrosia trifida; assembly: GCA_028751855.1. Classification (NCBI taxonomy): domain Eukaryota; kingdom Viridiplantae; phylum Streptophyta; class Magnoliopsida; order Asterales; family Asteraceae; genus Ambrosia; species Ambrosia trifida. The sequence continues at coordinate 63,840,836 of CM054124.1, read as the reverse complement.
AGAAGTCTTGAACATGATTTCAAAACCATTTTTTGCATAACATTTTAAAAGAGATAACGGTAGATTTCGTTCACCGCCATACAAGGAAATTAAAGAAACGAGCTGTAAAGCTGTTTCAAAAGAAGAACCATGAAGAATAGCTTCTAGAAATGAATCAACGGTTGCTGAATGATCAATCCGTAGAACTTTTCCATCTTTTGTTACTAAACAAAGCAACTCCTTGGTGGACACATAACTTAATAACCACCCTACAATAGGACCTAAAGAGGGTGCAAATTTGATGTCCCAACTTGACCATGTGGTTAAATCTACCAACATAGGAGCACCGAGCAACAGTTCGACTGCATCTTTTCCGAAAACATGAGTATTCGATAAATCTTTTTCTGCCCGAAAATCAGTTAAAGTCGAAGAAAATAACACGACACTTGAGTTCACATTATCACCATTTTTGCTCCTCGTGGCCAAAAGATCTTCTGTAAACTCATCTTCTAGTAACGTAAGACCAGCAGAAGGAAATTGCATTCTTAACAACTCAGAAACCATTAACTTGCTTAAGGTTTCATTTTCCCCTAAGTTATTAGCAGCTTGTGATAATAATTCAAGCAGATAATGTTGACTCATGCAAACTTTAACCAAAGGCGGCTCAGGTGTTTCAGTAATTATGAAACCCTTTTGCCATGCGGTTGGTAGTATCGAAATATGTTCTGTTAAGAATGTGAAAATGTCTCCAAAACCAAGGGTTTCAAAGTCATTAACAGAAAAATACTGAGTTAGAGAGCCTTCTAGCTTGCCGATCTCCCTTAAAAGGGTCATTTGTTTTCTTGGATAAAAAGTTACATTGTCTGGAACATAATCAGAAGACACAAAATATGCCTTGATATGTTTCAGAACCTCTTCAAGAGCAATTCCTGTGAAAAAAAAAAAAAAAAACCCTCTTAAAATAAATTATGAAAAATAGAAATAATAACAATAATATAACAAAAATAATAGTAGTAATATTAATAAGACATTCTGAAAAGCAATAGAATCACTGGTTAATATTTTTTAGTAACTTGTAAAAGACCAGTTATGATTTTACTGTTCACCGCATTACTTTTCAAGCAGGAGGTATGGTTCATGCCGAATGTGACTTGAGGAATCAGATAAACGAACACTTAAAGTCAGGGCTAGTTTGGTCATTTTAAGTGTATCTAAGTAATCAGTGTTCTTACAACAATATCTCACATGTTCCAAATTTGACCAAACTTACCCTATGAACCTATGATATAAAAAAAAGCTATTTAAATCCCTTAAGGCTGTGGTTAACAATCAAATTTTTGCAACCACTTTGAGATGTTCAAGAATGATTATTCATGATTAATCATACCATTTTTTAAAAATATTTTATTTTTATAACCTGCTCTTAACCACAGACCTATAACGATATTGTTAGCAAAACCAATTATTCAGACTTGAAGCCAGAAATATAATCAATTTATACTCAAATCCAAACACCCCTTTGAAACAGAGAGAACAATAAAGGCACATAAAAGATAATAGTAGTGAGACTGCAAATTACCAACACCACCCTCCAAAACATGTTTATTGGCAACTAAAGTGTTCTCTTCAGTTGGCTCGACGTCAGTTTTAACATCAACGGCACATGTATTTACTGCTGCCTCTTTACCGTTTGCTTGAGAAGAACTCATGCGGTCCCACAAACCAAACTTAATAGATGCAATCTGTAACAATACTCACAAAATGCAAATAAAGGCAGTGTTTGTGTCAAAAGTTTACTTATGAAGAAATGACCATAGTTAACTTACAGCAACGTTTAGCAATCCAACATGTGGATATATAACAGTCATGTTTCTTAAAAGTTTCATTTTCTTCCTTGGATTCGCTCGAGGATGATAAAAATCAAGCATCTCGTCAAATACCTACAAGCAAAAGATACCAATTAGGATGCAATACTATTTTAACATACAATATACAATATGCAGAAGATTAGGAAAAAGCTAAACTTGACAATATTTCACGTTTACAAGATGTCAATGCAAAGAATTCACTACAACAAAAATAACTCATCATACATCAGAAAATGCCACATACGGACAGGTTAACGATTAAAGTACAAAAAAAATAGTGCTGGCCAATAAACAAATAATGCAGTAACATACTTTTTTTTTTTTTATCAACATGCAGTAACATACTTTGAAAAAAAAAAAATCACCACACAGTTCTTTTTCATGAAAGGGGCATTCTTTAATTTAGCTCATATTATAAAAAGGAAATGAATTAAATTCATAAAGAAGAAGTCTGCTAAATTTTATACGTCTTGTCCAGAACTTGATGAGCATATATACAATATAATACAGTAAAGAGCTTCGACATACCTCAACTACATTCTCTTCTTTTTCACACGAGTCTTTCCACATCTTAATGAACCTCCATGTATGCCCATCGATTGTATTATCATTTGTAAATCCTGTTTCCACATGCACACTTAGAAACTATGATTCCAATTTTTGGGTGTTTCATACAATTTTGTACAAAAATTAACTTCAGATAAACAAGTGCTTAAAGTCAGGTCTAGTTTGATCATTTTACATTTCTCTCAAGTCTTCATAATCACTTTTCTTGCAACATTTTCTTAAATGTTCCAAATTTGATTAAATTCACCCTAAGAAATAAAAAAAAAAATGTTATCTAAATCCCTTAGGGCTATGGTTAACAGCCGCTTTGAGATGTTCAAGGATGATTTATTGTTTATGATTAATCATACCGTTTTTAGAAAATAATTTATTTCAAAAATCGGATGTTAACCATAGACCTGTAAGTATGTTGTTAGCAACACCTAAAACAAGACCTTGTAATCCTATCCGTTGTACCAGAAACCAAAAACTGATTGTTTCGACATGAAGTCAAAAAGTTAATCATGTTATACTCAAATAAAAACACCACTTTGAAAAAGAGAAAGAAAAATAGGAATAAAACACATATGGAAGATTAATACTGAGAATCCAAATTACCAACACTACCCTCCAAAACATGCTTCTTGGCAACTAAAGTGTTCTCTTCAGCTGGCTCGACGTATGTGTTAAGATCAACAGCACATGTATTTACGGCTACCTCTTTGCCGTTTGCTTGGGAAGAACTCATGCGGTCCCACAAACCAAACTTTATAGATGCAATCTGTAACAAAAATAAGACACTTGTACTCACAAAATGCAAATAAAGTCAAGAGTTTATGTCAAAGATTTTCTTATGAAGAAATGACAATAGTTAACTTACAGCAACATTTAGCAATCCAAGTTGTGGATATGAAGTTGTGATTTGATTTAGAAGCTTCTTTTTCCTCTTTTGAGTAATTCGAGGACGATAAAAATCAAGCATCTTACCAAATACCTACAAGGAAAAGATACCAGTTAAAACACAATGCTGGCGTAACATACAATTAATATTAAACATATGAAGAAGATTAGAAAAAAGGTAAACTTGATGATAATTCAAGTTTACAAGATGACAATGCCAGAAATTCACAACAAAAAGAAAACAATATGTGGAGACGAAAATAAATCATTATACATCAAGAATTACCAAATAGAAACTGGTCAACAATTAAAAGTAGAAGTCAAAACGCTGGTCATCAAACAAAAAATAAAGTATTCTACTTGACAAAACCATTCTTTTTCATAGATGTGAAATTCTTTAAATAAGCTCATAGGAAAAGAAAGTTGAAATGAATATATATTTTTTTAATTATAAAAAGTCTATTATGTTTTATTTGTTTGTATAGGTCTTGAAAAACTCACGTACAATGTAAATATGTAATATGGTAAAGAGCTTGGATATATACCTCATCTGCATTCTCTTCTTTTTCACACAAGTCTTTCCATATCTTAATGAACCTCCATGTATGCCCATCAATTGCATTATCATCTATAAATCCTGGTTCCATATCCACACTTTCAAACTCCTGTTGCAATCTTTCAGGTGTACTTACAGATTTTGTGCAAAACTTAATTTCAGACCTGTGTTTCCTTTCAAGTGGAGCAACATAATCATTGCTTCTTTCATGAGAAGAAATAAAAGTACAGTCAATTTTAGCATCCGCCCTAAGTCGTGGCATTTGTGCAGCTGTTGAAGTCTCAGACGCAGTTGCAATGTGAGATGAAAAATAATGCACAACTAGTGGATGCTTTAAAATAGGTCCTAATCCAAGTTCCGCAAAGCTTGTAACTCCCTCACTTTCACAGATTGCGATCTCCAAGTCACGTACTGATTTGATACTTTGAACTCCAACAAAGCGATGTATATAAGAGTTGACCTACAAGATCAAAATCCTTTCTTTATCATATAATTTATAAAGACTTACAAGAGCACATACTTATGCAAACACATACACTAAACCGAACATCTGATGCACACATGATGTTGGTGAATTTAATCTCATTAAGCTGATTTGGGTAATTGAAACTGCTTGTAGTCCAAACGAGAAACAATTGGTGAATTTAATCTCATTAAGCTGATTTGGGTAATTGAAACTGCTTGTAGTCCAAACGAGAAACAATAATAAATACTATACAAGTCAGGATGAGTGGACTAGTGGAGTCACACCCATTCAATATTATTAAGATTCCGGTACTAAAGAACCTCTAAGGAGGCAACGTCCCCTTGGCAGGGTTCGAAGCAGCACCCTGGCAGGGGATAAGGGGCTAGCCCCTGTCAAAGAGCAAATCACCTGGCTGAGGTTGCATAAGCTCTGCATAATTGGATGAAAGTTGCAAGGAAAATGATCTTCAAAAGAGATGGGAAATCAGCAGCAATGTTGCTACTACTCGGTAGCAACCAAGTCACATGAAGGTCGGAAGCAACTTTGTTACTGAAATTCAATAGCGACATTGTAACATCCGGCCCCTCTCACCACCAATATTGTCCGCTTTGCCCCGATGGGTTGCCCATCCAGAGCTCACGGATTTGTTTTTTGGGTTACCCAGTGGAGACTTCCCAGGAGGTCACCCATCCTGATACTACTTCCACCTGAGCACGCTTAACTGTGGAGTTCTCCTCTCATCCACTAACATTAAGCCCCAAAACGCGTTGGTGATTTTAAGAGGCTTTTTGGATTACTTATGAACCAAGGATCTCTCCTAGCCACGGCCGATGTGGGATTTGCCTAGGGTGTCATACAAAGGTCCATGTTAATCTCCCAGAAATCAGTACTGTTACAATCACCCCCCCCCCCCCCTTAGGGACTCATCGTCCTCGATGAGGTTTGCCCCACCATCCCGAACGACACAGGAGTGGCTCTGATACCATTTGTAACACCCGGCCCCTCTCACCACCAATATTGTCCGCTTTGCTCCCGATGGGTTGTCCATCCAGAAGCTCACGGATTTGTTTTTGGGTTACCCAGTGGAGACTTCCCAGGAGGTCACCCATCCTGATACTACTTCCACCTGAGCACGCTTAACTGTGGAGTTCTCCTCTCATCCACTAACATTAAGCCCCAAAACGCGTTGGTGATTTTAAGAGGCTTTTTGGATTACTTATGAACCAAGGATCTCTCCTGGCCACGGCCGATGTGGGATTTGCCTAGGGTGTCATACAAAGGTCCATGTTAATCTCCCAGAAATCAGTACTGTTACAGACATAGCCGCCCTAACCATATAACCACCGTCTAAAACGAAGCGATGGTTCAACCCCATATAAATAAAAGTCCTCTTTTCTAAATTCATTACCAAATTTCATACTTCGAATCTCACAGAAAATAAGTACTCGTCCCTAGAACACTTTCTGCCTTTCCGATTATTGATTTCGTGTATACTGACGAAATACTTTAGTCTGAAACTGATTTAACACTATTTCAAAAGTTAGCCACACAATTACTAAATCAATAACTTCCTACGACTATCGGAACACTAAGGTAGCATTCGTTTCGTAAAATGTATTGGAATTCGCTCGTAAACTGGAATTTGATTCACAATGTAGGTGTGTTCGTTTCATACAATGGAATAGAATCTAGATGGTATCGGAATGTAGATTCCCTTCCGTACGTTGTTGTTCAATTCCAATTCCTTCATTTGTTAAACCGAACAACATAAGAAACACAACATGCATTCAAATTCCATCCAGATTTCTTTCCACTACGCGAAACAAACGCTACCTAAACCGTGTGAGAATGATGTAACGTCTCCATGTCCAATAATTGATCATATATATAAATAAATAACCGAATATTTTAATCTGAAGTAGCGTTTCTTTTCACCTACTACTAAATTCAATCTACTTTTAAGTTACAGCTTTAACTTAAAACATAAAAAATTAAAAATAAATAAATAAATAAAAATAGTTGAGTGAACTAACTGATGATGATGATGATGATGATGATGATGATAAACACTACTTTACCTTGGCTTCAGTGAGCATGAGACGGTTAAGTGAGGGAAAGTCCTGCATAGAAAACCCTAACGACTCAAACGAAACAGCGTTCAGCATCACCAACGCTGCGTTTGTGACGTTCCACAAAGACACGCTTTCGCCGGCAGCCAGAAGATCGGAGTGAGCTTTGATTACTGCACCGTCAACCATCGCAAACGCCGGAGATACGCTGCTTCCGCCGTACGGTTGCCACTGATTGTGGCCGTACATTGTTCTAAAGTCGCCGGAGACAACCAACAGTTCCGTTATTATTGAAGGTCGTCGTCAATGGAATGGATTCTTTTGGTCTACAAAGCTGACTGATATAATTTGATAAAGATTATGCCACGTGGATATTATTCAACTCCTACTAATTGGCAGTTTATGAAAGTGTTTCGGTTTTGGTACTTATAACCATTTGGATGTGTCAAAGTTGCACCTTAGAGTTTCAGCATTTTATAACTTAGCCTAAAAGTTACGAACATAGTCGGGACGATATGTACTTTTGTAGACAGTAGACACGTAATGTTAAAAGTGTTAAAGTGCCTAAATGTTATTTTATGAGCTTGCTTAATGTAGAAGATTCTGACTTTTGGTTAATGTAAAAAAAGTAGTGGGATTTTATAGTGAGATGTGACAATTATGGTTAAACTATATTATATATACATTTGTGTATTGATAACACCATTCATCATTTTAATGTAAGATGTTGAATGGTTGTTGAACGAATGATCTTCACCGTTGGTAAGCAAAGGTTAAAACGTGGTAGAAATTCAACCGCAAGATAGCTACAGGGATAGGCACTCACAAACCGACATTACGTTTTAGTATATATATATATATATATATATAGTATAAGTATCTATAGAAAACCTAAGTTATATGGTAAACTATGAAAACCCAACTTGTGGCTATAATTAAGCCACCTCACCACCTTCCAAAATCAATTTATTATTAACAAAAGGGTATTGAAGTAATTTAACACTTGGCCTCTTCTCTTTCCAATGCAAGATCAAGTACAATATATATGTATATGTTTTTCCTCCTCTTTCCCTTTATTTGTTTTTAAAATCAAATTCAGATCTCATCTCTCTACCATCCCCTCTCTCTGTCTCTCTCTAGAAGATGAAACCACCACCACCGGCCACCACATCCGAACACCACAGCTTAATTACGACAGCTTCATCATCATCCACTCCATCTGGCTCCCGTCGCACAACACCACCATATGGACCAACATTCCGACAACTTCATCATCGCTGGTACTGTTTTCCTTTACCCGGCGGCCATTGTGCAGAGACACAAAACCGGCGGACAATCATTCTGGTCGAACATATAAACACAAGTTGAGAAGTCGAACCATGACACAGAACAAGGGGCCAATCAGTCCCTTATCGGAGAAAAGGCGGCGGCGGCGGCGGCGCCGGTCACCGGTGAAGGTGACCGGTTAGTGCTTTAGTGTGTGTTTGCTCGTGACTTTCATCAGAGGAGAAAGAACAAGGGGAGGGGTTTTATAGATAGATTAAATTAGAGGGTGTTTTGTTATAACAGATGTGTGTGTGAGAGTTTTATAAAAGGAAAAGGGTGGGTTGTCAAAGGGTGAGGAGGACAAGTGTCCTCTCCTTTTTGGTGACTCACCCGATTCGATCCGGTGCGAATTTGGGTTCGTTAACACGTGCTAACTCGATCTTGAACGTTGTTAATTTTTTCGTTTAGATTTCTTTAATTTGCCTAAAGTTTTATGTGTTTTCTTTGTTTCTTTGGGTTAGTTTTGATGTAAGTTTCTTTTATTTGAATTAGTATAGTGTGGAGTGTGTTAGTAAAAATAATATAACATCATAATTCGTAGGTTAACATGTGTTATTTGGGTTTTGTTCGAGGGGTGCAAACGAGCAGAGTCACTCGCGAGCAATATATGTTAACATGTGTTATTTGGTACTGATGTTCACATTTTGGCCCCGACTAACGCATGTACCAAATAACACATGTTAACCTGTTATGCAACATTAACACATGTTAACCATCCACGCAGTTCATTTAAATGCCATGGGTAAGTTTTTCTTGGGTTCAATAGTTTGTAATGATACTTTGTAATAACGTGTGTTAATAGTTTATATATTTTATTTCTTAGTAAACTTATGAAGTAAAAACTATAGTGGTAAGCAAGTCAAAAAAGGGTTGACAAATGATACAGGTTTAACATATGTTACCACACCACTAAATGTTAGATCTTCTCATGGGTATATGGGGGCAACGGGTTTAACTTTATCAGATTAGATAACACATGTTAGCCCTTTATGACCAACTAACACATGTTACCCTCGTATGCAACATTAACACATTATTTTGTACTTGCCCCATTATAATAATATTTTCTTAAACAAAAAGTATGAGAGAGGGTGTGACATAACCCATTATAATAATATTTTCTTTAAAAAAAGTAGGAGAGAGGAGAGAGATGGTGTGACCTGACCCATTATAATAATATTTTTTTTTTATCAAATTAGATAACACATGTTAGCCATTTATGACCAACTAACACATGTTAACCTTCCATGCAGTTCAATAGTTTGTAATGATACTTTGTAATAACGTGTGTTAATAGTTTGTGTGCTTTATTTTCTTAGTAAACTTAAGAAGTGAAAACTATAGGGGTATATGGGGCAACAGGTTTAACATATGTTACCACACCACACATACTAACAAATGTTAGATCTTCTCATGGGTATATGGGGGCAACAGGTTTAACTTTATCATATTAGATAACACATGTTAGCCCTTTATGACCAACTAACACATGTTACCCTCGTATGCAACATTAACACATTATTTTGTACTTGCCCCATTATAATAATACTTTCTTAAACAAAAAGTATGAGAGAGGGTGTGACATGACCCATTATAATAATATTTTTAACACATGATTTTTTCAACTATGATTTTTAACACATGTTAAGACGTTTATCAGTCGACACCAGACAACAGATCATCCGATGTCATAGTGCCAGATTTTTCAGTCAGTAACACATGTTAACAAATTTATATTATCCGCAGGAGTTAACAAACATAGTTGAGATATTAAAAACCATTAACACGTGTTATCTAATGGTTTCAAATGTGGCTCAAATCAGATACTTGGTAGTAAAAAAACAATAGTTGATATATTAAAAGTGTTAACATGTGTGAACATAGTCAACGTGGTTGACACGTGTCAACATAGTCAACGTGGTTGATACGTGTTACTTATACGGTAGACATAACTAAACACCAGCTTAACAAGTGTTAGTTACAGGAACCTTAACAGTAATACAACCTTTTTCATACACGTAAAAAATGATGTGCACAGACAGTATCTAATCTACTGTTCCCAGTTGCGTTGTTCCTTTTTTTTAATCTATAACCTTCACAGTTAGTTGTTGTTTCAGATGACAACAATGAAATACATCTAAAAAATTGCACAGGAGATGAACGCGTCTTAAGCGTTGGGAAATCGTCCCTCCTCGACTTCTTGCGCTTACGTCCCAAATCTAATGGTTGTTCACCATCAGCAGGCGTCGCTTTCTTCCGCTTACGCACCCTAACTTGCTTGCTCGTACCTGTAAATGATGTAATGGTCTTAACACTTGTTAACAGATATAAATATCTACACATGTAAACAGGTAACACATGTTAACTACTTCCATAGTCACTACCTTCCCCGCCACATGTCACTTTAGACATATCGTTTATTTTTATGGTTCGCATTCTGTTATTAACACATGTTAACAAAAAAATTAAAGTGGACTGTGGGCAGCAACACATATCGAAAGTCCGAGTAATATTATTTAGAAATATACAATTATAACACCGAAACTGAGAACGTTATATATATTTATTTTGACAAATTATTATACACGAGCATACGAGGCAGTACCAAACTGATATCTTATAACGAACCCGTCCGGTGACTTGGGTGAGTCATTAGGGAGGACGCATGTCCTCCCCATGTATTGACATCACCTCTTCTAAATCCATTTGCTGGCTTTCACAATAACCAGACGTGTCCCCATTTGAAAACCTCAACCCACCTTATTAATCCATTTAACTTATCCCAAATCTTAATAAACACACTATACACTAAACTCTAGAGAGAGAGAGAGAGAAAAAAAACCGAGTATAGAGAGAGAAAGGGAAAGCTAACAAGAAGAAGAAGCCGGTAGTCACCGGCCGTCGTTCACGACCCAGCTCCGGAGGAGCCATGGCGGCTCTCCTTCCCCTTCATCCGGTACCACTCCCAAACTACACACCCACAAACTCCCTTACTCACAATCAGATCTGTAAAGTTAGAAAGATACTGCTCCGTTTTTCTAGAGAGAGAGAGATCAGCGGCGGGTTCGGTGAAAGGGATGGCACTGGTCTAGGGTTCCGGTTTGGGGGTTTCTAGTGATGATGATGGTGATGTAGATTAAGAGGACAAACGACGGTGACCGGTGGGGATTTTTGTCGGTCGTGGTGGTTTTATTGTTATTGTGAAAGATTGGGTGAAGGTTGTTTATCTTGGAGAAGATGAAGAGTAGGTTGAATGGAGTTGGAGAAGATAGAGAGGAGAGAGGAAAGAGGAGAGAGGGATGATGTTGTTGGAAGAGGTGATGTCTGACAAGAAAGGAGAAAAAGAAAAGTTTTTAGATTTCCTATTATACCCTTTTATGTCTTTTTTTACTTTTACTCAACCATTTTATTAAATCAAAAATCAACTTTAAATATGGGCCATTGATCAACCTAAATGAATGGATGTGATGGAGTTTCTAAGGTTTACCATCTAAGAATGGGTTTCCATAATATCCCTTCCCTATATATATATATATATATATATATATATATATATATATATATATATATATATAGGGCAATTATAAAATGAAAACCCTCTTGAGTTGAGAAAACCTTGGAAACCCATGTAAAAAATCATTATTTTTTTTGTTTGAAAAAAATAACCAATGTAAAATACATGTTTTTAAGTGTTTTGGGCCAAAAAAATAAAAAAAGCGCCGAAGGGATTTTTTTTAAAAAAATAAACAAAGATGCGAAAACACATGTTTACACCTGATAAAAAACAGCAAATAGCTGAAAACATATGTTTTTTTAGCAACTTTGTTTATTTTTTAAAAAAAATCCCTTCGGCGCTTTTTATATTTTTTTGGCCCAAAATGCTTAAAAACATGTATTTTACATTGGTTATTTTTTTCAAAAAAAAAATTGATTTTTTACATGGGTTTCCGAGGTTTTCTCAACTCAAGAGAGTTTTCAATTTATCCTTCCCCTATATATATATATATATATATATATATATATATATATATATAATATAGTTTATAATGTATAAATAAAAGTTGTAAACATTTTTTTAACGGCAAACTTCATTTTATTCCACATCAAAAAATATGTACATATCTACTAATAGCAAGATGCTAATTAGCTAGAATACATCACCCGAGTTACATAATCGTAAATTTTGAATTTTTAGAACTCAAACTTTCTCCATTTCTTCTATTTTATACCAGGTTAAAGACCCGTGAACTTCACGGGTGAAAAAATTTTTAAAATAAAACATTTTAAAAGACTTAAGTAAAATTAAACAACTTTTACTTTTATAAGGGCATTGTTCAACTAAAAGTCTAAAACATGAAAGAAAATATAACATGACAAATTAATATTTTGTCCAATTTTTTAAATAATTATATGTGAAAGTATGACGTAATATTTTAATTTTTTATTTTTATTTTTTGCACTCGTGAAATTGGTAAGTTGAAAAAAAATAATCGATGCAAATAAATCTCGTAATAAAAAAAATTCTTCCACTAAACAAAATAATAGGATAATTTCCAAAAGAAAACATAAGTCAAAAGATAATGTTCACAAAACTTAATAATTGTGCATCACAAAAGGAATTAAATCAAGTACGGAAAAAAAAACTAATTATGAATACGTTCATAACATCCATTGCAGCTAGGGCTGCAAACGAACCGAACGAACACGAACAATGCCTTGTTCGTGTTCGTTTGTTAAAAAAATTATGTGTTCACGAACTGTTCATGAACACTTACCGAACGAGATTTTCTGTTCGTGTTCGTTTGTTAAGAAAACACTCATGTTCGTGTTCGTTTGTGTCCGTTTGTTAATTTTGTTCATGAACACACACGAACACAAACGGACATTAATGAAAACAAATGAGTACAAACAATGTTCATGAACAAAAACAAACACAAACAAACATATATTAACTTTTGAATAACACCAAATTCACATATATTAAGACATTAGCTAGATCCACCAAAAATATAAACAAGTTGTCAAAACATACTTAATATTGGTGAAGGGCGTTGGAGGATGTGGATGGCAAAGTATAACAATTAAAAACCTCAATAAACTATCGAACATAAACGAACACGTTACCGAACGTTCACGAACATAAACATAAACGAACGAACGCGACCTCTATTCATGTTCATTCGTTTAACTAAACGAACGGAATTTTTTGTTCGTGTTCGTTCATTTATTAAACGAACGAACACAAACGAACATCCGCCGAACGGTTCATGAACTGTTCGCTGAAAGTTCAGTTCATTTGCAGCCCTAATTGCAGCATGGTAATTTCCTAGGATTTTCACATCGAATGTTGCAAGCAAAGCACATCTCCACATCATCTTCTTCAACGTACTTACCCTTCATCATGCTTACGTGATACTTCCCTTTATTATGCATGTCAAGGTTTTTGGAACTTGTACAAAATACATCGCACAATCCACAATAAAATACTGTTTTGCCCCTTGCTGCATCAACCTGAAAACAATAAATTGTATGCATAAAATGTTTGATACACAAAACTTAAAAAAAAAAACATATAAATATAAAACAGATAATTACAACATACAAATTTATACCTTTTGATTGTGTTTTTTGGGAACCAACATGAATGTCATATTGCTTCCTACCAAGACAAGTAAGCTTACATAGTTTACAATGCACAAACTCATTTAGCTTGCCACCATTGAGAAACATATTCTTTCTCTTACAATCCATTAAACTGAAAACTTAAACAAATAGAGTAAAATTTAAAATATTGCACTAAAAACATTTAAACATAAAATAAGAATAAGAATAAATAATTAATCTACAAAACAAAGTTTAAGGATTTTTTTATTTGGAAAAAATAGAATTTCAAAAAAATAAAAACAACTGAACTAATAGTGCAATGCTATATTTGGATTTAGATGTTTGAACAATAAATTGCGGCCCATATAAAATATTATAATGAACTATATGTTGTGGCCCATCAAACCACAATAACTTCCCATGTTTCCACAATAACTTGCACCCATCTATTCTATCTATATAATAAATGAAAACACTCGGGTCGAATGAAGGCTTCCTAGAGTGTTCACCTAGGCTCCAAATAAAAAATGGAGCTCCATCTATCATCCAATACCTACCCTATAAAAACCATGTTTTCTTTTTTTCTCAATAATCGCCGCCCCTAGCCCTTCTTCCTCCTCTGATTCTGATCGATGAGGTAGGAATAACCATTATTCCTAATCTTCCATATGAATAAGGAAAGCTTCTCCTCCCTCTGGTTCAACCATCTGTGTCCTCCTCCTAATTCTTCAACCAGGTAACCCTAAACCCTAATTCTATTGCTCGTATTTCTTATCTACAAATAATATCATCCTAAATATGTTTAATCATTCTTTAATACTATCTATCGTTTTGTTGATAATATGAAATCCAGATTCAGACCCAATTTTGTTTTATCAATTGTTTTGCCGGTCCCTTGAATCAGATCCTAGATTCCAACACAGCGCCTCTCAGTAATCGACAATAGGTATGGATTATCTTGCGCCGCTATCATCACGATTTTGAGTTTCGACTTAAATGACTATATTTTCCAGATCTGTTTTTAAAGTGTTGTTGTCATTTATCCGATTTTCCAGATCTGTTTTTGTGATTATGTTAACCTGTGTATATACGTTTCTTGAAGGTAAATCTGATTGTTGTTGAAAAGGGTAAATCTCTATTAAAGTGGACTTCTATTGTTGCTTTCCCAAGATGATGAAGGTGTTAAGACATTCATTGCAAATCTAAACACAAAGCATTATGGTAACATAATCTTATAATCTTATCAAATAAATTTTCGGTGAAGGTATTGTTGTGACGTTTCGCTTATGTGGATCACTTTTAAATTTAGGGATTATGTAAAGAATGACTTGAAGTTGACATTGCAGAGGATTGTTCTTGGGGAGGATCAACTACTATAAATTTGGTTGATTATATTTGTTTATTTTCCTTGAATCGTCTTTGCCTCTTTAGTAAAAGGGAACCCAAGATTGATATTTGTTTCTCAATGTTGGTAGTTTATGGCATAAGGTTTAGTTTTTCGTCAATATTTTGATCTATTTGATATAAGATCGATTGCTTTGTTTTTTAACCCTATATTTAATATACTTGATGGCAGGTTATTAAATCGATTTAATCAGGTATGCTTTCTATCCATCCATCTTCATGTTTTTCTAGCCATATAATTGATTGATTGTGGGTGGTTTGAGATTTCAGCTTAACTATGGTTATCAGAGGTATACTTGCGATGGTCGGAAATCAATACCATGTCGGTTGGTTTTTATTTGGTAAGGTTTGATCCTAGCGTAGGTTATGCCATTGAAGCTGTATCGATTGCTCGAAACCTAACTTTTGTCGCTAACTTCTTTATCTCTCATCGTATTGTATGTTTTTGGTTGATTGTGTAGTATATTGATCAAATTTAGTTGTCTCCTCACTCAAACCCTATAACTTGAATGCTTAATGTAGAGACTGTATATGGAAATTTATGGAGGGATATTGCTACCTATGTCATGTATCATCAACAATAAACTCCCTGGTATCATCATCGATTTCTTTTGTTTTTCAATCAAATACGTTATCATACTTTAAATTTATACTTATTCATATTGTATATTGATGTATGCTTAACATGAAACCAATATGTAGATCAATTTAAATTAATTATTATGTGACAAAAGTATTTTGAAAGATATTTGTTCATCAAAAGAATGTTTATATGGTCAATAAATAAAACAACACCCATCAAGCATGTCAAAGATATACAGGGCACTAGCATGTGGAATTATAAACGAGGATGAGATTAAAGTTTTGAACAAATATCTTTATTTTATTCTTATTCTGTTTAGATAAAAAAAATAGCCATTATTTTTATCTTAAATATCTATGCTTATCATTTTTCTAAAATTATAGTATCACAGCATAAACAAATCATGTTATAGGTTGTTATTGATCAGCTAATTGGAACTATGAAATATCCTGGTTTTGCTAAAGGTTTATGTTTTGCTTCTCCTTTAGGCCTTATCCATCATGTTTATCAATAATGATTTTTTAGGTTGCTCTTAATCAAATAACTTATAAAGTAGGAAGAGAGAATAATATCAGTTTGTTTGATAAATAATATTAAGTAAGTCTGCACTTGTCTTGGTACTTTCTTAGCAACACATACGATGGTTTGAAGAGAGTTAAGAAGCCGTTAAAAATACATTACAGAGTGAAGTATATGTACCATGGTTCATTCTACTACAGGTCAAATTGGTCTGCAAAGTTGGTCCAAACTTTTTTATTTGTCCAAAAAGGGTACCTCAGGGTTGGGTCTGGTTGGATTTGGTTGATACTTTCAGCGTCTATTTTTTTTTAAGAAAATAGCTGATTTTTTACACCTTTTGTGGCATTCAACCTGTTTCGCTTTTGTGGTTCTTATCATCCGTTTGTTGTGTTGGTAACGTGTCTAAAAGGAAGCAGGCAAAAATGGATTTTTTTTTTTGTTCAGGTCAATATGGTTGGTTCTGTTGGGTTGATCCAAAGTTCTACTTGTCCAAAACAACTACTTCCGGGTCGGGTCTGGTTGGATTCGGTTGATAGTTCTTGTGTCTATTTTTTATGCATTTTACAAATACACTAAGTGACATTTGACGCATATTCTTAGTAGTTGTTTTTGCTTTTACCCGTTTAAACTATTAGACAGTTAGACAAGGAAAGATACAAAATTTAAGTGGCGCATAACAAGAAAATTTTAACCACTTCATCATTCTTACAATAACGAACATAAATATTAAAAATAATGGTGGTAGTTCTTATAAAATTTTTGAAGATAAAACTCTTTTATCATATCTGAATGAGGGTCTGGTGCACCAAGATCTTTCATATTTTAAACATAAAACTTTTTTTATTACTTGTGATTTTTATTTAATTTTCAACTCATTTGACCCATTCTCTTTTTAGTTGTGTTTTTACTCATTTTCTTCTTTGTGAATGAGAGTCTGAGGTAGCAAGATTTTTCATATTTTAAATATAAAAATTTTTAGCTGACAAATTCGTTTGTTGAGATCAATCCATCCAATTTATATGGCCGGGTTAGTATATATGTTTAATTTTATATTTTTGATGCATGTATGACTAATATTTGTTAAATTATGATATTAAGTTCCAAGTTGATGGTGATATTGAGGCAATATGCAGTGTAAAGAAGTGTTGGAAAAGGGGCTTTCAAAAATAAAGTGCCATTTACATTTAATAGTAGGTTTCCAACAGATTTATGCTTTCGTTTTATATCAATGAACTCAACTAAAATAATATGCATAATTCATATGAAATTTGCAAATGGAAATTGTTTGGTTTGACCTATAATGTAAAGATGATAGAGCTACTTGGTAATAATGCTGGTGTTTCATGTGCAAGTTTAATAATATGGTGATATTAGATTTAGATTCTGGGGATGGGCTATGGAGTAACAAAAAGATATCAAATAATGATTTTGATTTGATTTTTTATATTGAATTGTATGAAGTAGTTGAAGGTTTGAGTGGAAAAGGGAGAAGGAAGCCATGGATGGGGATGATAAGAAAGTAATGTTGGCATGCATAATTTCGGGAAGTCTATTCACGGTCTTGGGGTTTGCTTTGTTTGCAATACATTAGGCGGTCATGGCAGATTTATAGGTATTTTTTCACTACTTCATTTTGGCTAACATTTTTATCATGGTTCTTGGTTCTTATTTGAGTAACAGGGAGTTTAGTGCTTTGTCTCTAGTTGTTCAATGAACTGAAGTTGGTACGAATGTGGATAGGTGGACTTGGAATGATAAAACAAACAAAGAATTCAGCGTTCAGGCAGTCAAAAAATTGATGCAGATTAATGCAGACTCGCAACAGGTGCCTTTCATTTTAAAATGGGTCAATTGGGTGCCTAGCAAGTGCAGCATCATGGTTTGGAGAGCAGAGATGGGGCGCATAGCTGTGAAATCAGAATTGAACAAAAGGAACGTGGATATTGGCTCGCTGCAGTGCAGCTTGTGTGACTGGGGCAACGAGTCAGTTGATCATCTTTTTTCAGCCTGTTTCATTGCTCAGGAAGTCTGGGCTGCTATTGGTAATTGGTGTCGTCTAAGGTCGATTTTTGCTTTCGGAGTGCGTGATCTTTTGCAGCTGTATAAAGAAGCCGAAGGTGGGAAATGGGGAAAAATTATTGTGCATGGTATTATCATCATAGCGTGTTGGTGTATTTGGCGTGCCCGGAATGAGAAGGTGTTTCAAGATAAGAAGACCACGGGTAGAATTATCGTTGCTAATATTAAAAGGTTGTCATTTTTTTGGTGTAAACCTAGGTCCAAGTTTAAGGATTTGTCGTGGGATAATTGGGTTAACTCCCCATTGTATGTTTTGTATTGACCCGTTAGTCCTTGCTTTGAGGACTATCGGTTCTTTTGTTTGAATGAAGTTGAAGTTAAAAAAAAATTGAGCCAAATAAGAAATGTGATCACCTTTTAGTTTTTAAATAACAAATATTGGAGTTGTTGATAACGGTGATTGATGAGCTTAGTTGCAATTTTAAGACGCTAAAAATTTGGAGACTTGAGAATGTTGATAATGGAACTTCTGCTAGCATCGATAATTTAGTGGTTTAACTGCAAGACTAATTGAAGATATAAAACTACATAAAGTTGTAAATGTTGAAAGTTTAAGTCTTCTTGCATTTGAATACAAGAGCAAAACATAGTCAAACAAACAGAATAGCTTTTTTAGTTTGAATACTATGGATGCCCATATGAAATAAGGAAGAACCTTTGTACATGCTACCATACTAGATCATAGAAGTATGTGTCTGTAATGTTGTAGCCAACCTTGGTGGAAAACACCTAATGAGAATAATATATAAGATTAGTTTAACGAATTTTATATAACAAAACTCTAAATCTCATCTTTTTAATCACACATTCAGTTTATAAGATAATCCATTTATTAAAGGTTGGCTTTGAAATCACAAAAATTCTAAAACTAACCGGAGTGTTGGTCGTTACATAAAAATCGTATTTCCTGACTACTGGGCAGAATCCACTTTTTGCATATTAACCCTCTGCAATTTTGGGATTTAGTTACATTTTTGTGTTTTTTTTTTATGATTATACTTGATCTGTTGTTATATTATAAGAGAGGACAAAAACTATTACGAGGTCTAATTTAAATTGTGTATATTTGAAAGATCATTTTTTACACATGGACATTTGTATGTTGCGTTATCAAGAAAGAATCGAGATGGACTGAATATATTAATATTGGACAAAGATGGTAGTGTTATGAACCAAACAGTAAATGTTATGTACAAAGAAATATTTGGAGGTGTGAGAATAACCTTATGACATGTTGATTATTAGTCGAAGTTACTGATATATGATCCATCTTTTTACAATTTTATAATTGTTGTTAACTTTGCAAGAACATGTTTTTTTTATATGTGGGCAAGTTGAATAACATTTTTGGATAACCACAAAAAGCCACTGGAATCGTGGATGAATAGAAGGCATAAATCTCATCTTTGGTGAGAAAATTCATAATAGTTTTAGAGCTAAAAATTAACCAGCTTTTTTATAAAGCAAACATATTTCATGTTTTACTAATACCGATCAATATAATACGTAGTTTTTGAATACTACAATCTTTATAAAAAATCATTTTACTCTAACTTTTATCATTTTACTTGCAAATTTTCTTAAAATATATAATATATTCAAAATAATTCGAAAATCATTATTTAAAGCAATTTAGTACGACCATATAAATTTCGATATTTATATGATTTATTTTTCTCGAAATATATCATCTACACAATAATACGGAAATAATTCGGAAATGATAATAATACGATATTTAATTTAGTGATAAATATAATTTAAATCTATTTAACGGTTTCCTAAAATATATAGTAATCTCTTTTATGTTTCCTATTTGCCAGTTAGTTTGTATGTAGATGACGACCATAATTGGAATCTGTCAATTAAAAATATTGGTCCTAACTATTGTTTTTAAATTAAATATAATTTAGATCTATTTAACAGTTTCCTAAAATATATAGTAATCTCTTTTTAATTTTTTGTACGTCTTTCAAAATAATTCGTAAATGATTTCAATAATATACTTCTTTTATTTAAATGTCGTTAAAAAGATTTTCGTTATCTTTTTTTAATTTTTTGTAACTTTGTTGGAGGTATATTAAAAATATTTGAACATCACGATTTAAATGAATAATTAATACGGCCATATAAATTTCGATATTCTTGCCATACTTTGAAAAATAAAAGATAGCACAAATGTTACTAAAAAACATTGATCAGAAAACGGTTTGTGTAACAAGACAAGATTACAAGTTGTTAAAAAGGGGAAACGTGTAATAAATCCATTAGAATAAATACAATATTATTCATTTTATTGAATTCTTTGTTTATATTTTTTTTGTCAAATTAAACTTTACTTAGTCGATATATCCATCATTTCGTTACATTAAACTGTTAGATGACATTTTGTATTTAATATCAAAATTCATACATATTGCATTATCAAACATATAGTAAACAAAACAACTTGCATAATACAATTCTTATTTTCCTACTTTTATTCATGTTACTTTCGGGTGAACCGTGGGTCCCCACGGGACTCAAACCTAGTATAACATATTAGAAATCTATATTTTGATGTTCCACCACTAACTTGCGGTCCACCAAGGTTATTAATTTATCTATGTACATCCAAATAATACAGATTTATGTTCGAAGTACCTATGAGAAAAGGCTTTAATCCAAGATGATAGATTAAATATTAATGTTTTAGTTAATGGGTAAAAGATGTTTTTAGTGATTGGGTCAAAAACGTTTAACCTTTTTTTTTTTTAACGGCCAACAAAATTTTTATTTCATCAACGGTTAGCCGGACTAACCAGTCACCAAATACATCATACACCAAACAAAATACAAAGCAATAGATAACAATCTACCAGCCCAACCTATGTACATTAAAGCTACGCCAACAGTTCCAAATCAAATCTAGTTGTTTTGATCTCGCCTTGACCCACAAGAAGCTCAACGCTTTTATCTCCCCCAACGTTTTATGAATTGAGCACGGGTATTGCTTGAAGACTGCTTCGTTTCTGGTTGTCCATACACACGACAAACAGTTAGACACACAACATATATCGCCTTCCTTTTCTTCGCCGAACCGTCTACAAATAATGATAGATTAAGAATGTCCCAAATCCTAAATGCTTATATTTGTTGTAGCTTGCACCATTGAGACACAAGGGACCAGACCTGCTGAACAAAGCCACACTCGACACGAAGGTGCTCAGCCATTTCCGGGGAGTCGCTACATAGAGGACACATAGTGGAACCAAAAGTCACATTCTGTCTCATTAGAGCGCATAAAGTAGGACGCCTATCTAAATCCTCCCTCCATGCCAGAATTTCCACCTTCCTCGGCACCCAAGAGTTCCTCCTGAACACATAATCTGGTGTAGAAAAACGAACAGCCCCGAGACCCTTCTTCATGTTACCAACTGAATACAAACCACATCCATCAAGAGCCCGGACCCATCCATCCTTTCTGCTCGATAGATTAACAGTTCCAACCAGATTATGAAGCTGATGTAATTCAGTACCTTGTAATTCAGTACCTTCTGCCAACCCAGCTAGTTCCCTAGCCCAATTGTTGGAACTGTAAGAAAAAAAATAGAATACCACAAATTTCACTTTAAGAAATTTGGCAGCAAGAAAAATGACGCATGGTGAGTTTATATTGCAACCAAAGATACAAGAAGCCTTCACAGTTTAATATTTTTATCAACCACTATTTAGTTTACAGGTGAGTCAAACTAAAATAATTTGTTTTTCTTGATAAAGTGAAAAACCATTACTTAACACTTTGATTTAAGCAACATTAAAAACATAAAACTATATATGAATCTTGCCATACAGCCATGTCCACTTCTCAGGACACCATGGTACACCCGTCCATATGAACCCTCTCCAATTAAAGATTTTGTACCAAAATTGTCCGTTATTTGTTTCAACTCATCCACTTGAAGGGACATGAGAATAATAGGTTGGATGGCTATGGCATGTGTGTCATTTAGTGCAGCCTCTGTGGCGTGATTACCCAACTTTGGCTCATTTTGACCCAGATGTGAATGCGGACGTACTCATAACTCACACATATTTTGACGGAAATAGCTTATGAATACAACAATATACAACCATATAAATCACAAAAGGGATGTTGGGGATTGCTTCATATAAGTGGCTATATGACTCAGCGATTAATGAACAGTTTTGAGAGTGTTTACATTAAGAACCTGTTGATAAACTTGTCAACATGAATTTGGATGTCATCCACGTGGAGTTAAACCGGGGGCGGAGGCTCGAAAAGGTGCCGAAACATGCTCAGATGCCCGTTCCTATCAAACATATTACACAAATTATAACTGAACTACCATTTTAACAACATATCATGTACGAAAGCAAAAATCCAAATGATGGAACTTAATGAAATAAAAACCCACCATGTTGCAAAATAAACTCCAATTTTCACATAAGATTAGAGTTCTTTGTAAATGTAGCAGCTTCCCTTCTTCTTTTAATCCTGCACGTAACAAGGGCGTTTATTGCCCGCATTCCATCTGATACACAGCTAGCGCAGAGGAAAGAATAGAACATGAATGCCATGAGAACCAAAACGCGTAAGACTTACAATATTAGTAGAGATGGCAAATTAGACCCATTATATCTGAATTTGTTTAGTTGGGTATCTTTTATTTCTAATGGGTCTAATGGGTAAAATAAATAAATTAAATCTAATAAACGAACAGGTTAAGTGGGTCGATCGTCGCCCAAAGTGTCATTTTAATGCATAAACCTCCTAAATCTCTTTTCAAAGAACAATTGAATTATTGAAATAATATAATTTGTGTAATCATAATTGACCCATGTTATTAACTAAAACTTAAAACTTCTAGACAAGGTGTTCTAAGGCAAACCGATCGATAGCGACAAGTTTTGACCGGCGCCAAAGAGTTATCCAATACCCAACTCATCCGTTTTGCCACCTCTAATTTTATATTCAAATATTCAACCAACAAATTTTAAAGTTGTGCACAGGTATTTAGTTGAAATGCTAGTAAGATACATCGTAATTATGATTGGTAATTTCTAACCACCTCGAGATTCTCTTCTGGTTGCATCGTGGAGTAGGTCGATATCTACTCTGCCTGGTGGTAACTGCACATATCTCACTACCGATCCTCTGATGAAGCAGTTTCTCACTGACAGCTGGCATATCATCAAATTTAGTAGATGGCAAAAAACTACAAAACACGAGCTAATGATGGGCATAAATAGAGGTGGTGGTTTTGAACTATTCACTAAATGGGTCAATTTATATATAACATTTAGGAGCTTTTACATTAAATACATCATATTCACCCTAATAAAACACAAATATATCAGATTTTAGTAGATATTTTAAGCGAAGTTATGAACATACAACAACTCAGTATAATAAAGGCAATATGTTCTTAGATGACTGATTATAAAGGGTCAAATGGGCGAGAGTCATCCCAAGTTTGCTTTTATTGCATACTCACTTTACTTAAAAAAAACGCAGCGATGATTTAAACAACGTAAAACAAACATCATTATTTAAATTATTGATAAACAAACATCAAAAGAGAATAAGTCATAAGCGTGTATACATGGTTCAAACAATGATTTAAACCTTCTACAAAACCAATGGCTACAAAGTACAGACTAACTACATATCTCACAACAAAACAACATCAATTTAGGCTATGTAGTTCAAATTAAAAGGTTAACTCACCACAGAGCATAAAATTGGACGAAAACAATATCAACAAAAGAGATTGGTGATCTTAATAAACTAAGAATCAATACAGCCGGAAGAAGAAAACAAACGACATTAAAAAAAACAGACTTCAAACCAAAAAACAAAATCGTATTTCAACATAACATAATTGAAATAAAAAAGCCAAGTTTATACCTTTCGCTTGTTGTTTGGAATGTCGGTTGTTGATGAAATTAGTAGAAGACCAAACGTGGACGATTTACGGGAGGATGAACTCTTAGACGGGTTACCTTTGGCGAAATCACAAGTGAAAGAGGTTAGGCGGTGTTGGATCTGAAAAAAACAATCAATATGAAAACCTAATTGAAACTCTTCATCAATAGTATGCATTGTTTATACAGATTCTAAATATCTAATTGAAACGGAACAATCAATTGAAGATTAGGATCGATAATATGCATTGTTTATACATATTAGGATCGATTATTTTAAAACAAAATGGAAGGGATATGTAGATAATTGAAGCAACACCAAATTGCGGGAGTGTTTATGTGTATATTATTGATGAAGGATGAAGGATCTGAAAGAGGAAAACATATTAGGGTTTTCAGATATTGAGCGACGAGTTGTTTGAAAAATAAAGGTTAGATATCTACGGTTCAAATATGGATACGGGTATAAAAACAGGTGGGTCCGGCCTTAGTATATTTGATTGTAAGCTTGCCATGTGGATTGTGATGTGTAGCCTATGTGGAGCTCTAGTAAAGGGACAAATGTCCCCCTAGTTACTCTTTTATTAGTGTAGGTAGATTGTGTTGCTTTGCCCGGCTCCTCACCCATTTGTAAGACATCGTTTTAATGTCACTCATCATGTGTTCCAAGATCGCATTCCTCCCGTTGATCACCTGCCGTTTTGCGACTTCCATATTACCCAACAAGCCGTGAGAATGACTGCCTGCAACGCCTTTTTCTTTACCCGACCCAATCCTTTTGTTTTATGAATTCATAAGAGATCTTTAAAGCTGAATGTAAAAATAGGTTGTAGATTGCACCATTCACTTACTTTATCTATCTATATATATAAAAGAAAATGTATATGCTGACGTGGCGTGTAATGGAGGCCTCAACTTCCCCTTAAGAGTGCCACGTGGCATTATAATTGAAAGATTTTAGTGTTTTTGAACTATTTCCTTTTTTAATTAAAAAAAAAGATAAACATAAAACCCTAAATTAAATTGAGTTATTTTAGAAAACAAAGAATTTAAAAATAAATTTAAAATTTTCTCTTTTATGTTTCCTCCCATAATTTTTAAACATTTATATCTTTTATATACGGGATTTTTTAAAGAAAAAAATTACACCAAATTAACGAGCGTTTTATTATCTTTCCAACGAGTACCATAGTCCTACGTAAAAAACGGAGAAAAATCGACTATTTTTTGTGAGGTTTTGTTAATACAGAAAAAAAACACACAAAGTGTTCATATTATTCATTAATCATGTTTTTTCTTTTAAACCAGGTTCTTATCTACGATGTTGAAAATCAGCCCAATCGCCATGTTATCATTGGAATTTTACTAGGTATACTTCATCAAGAAAAGTTAGGAGAAAGAATCGCGCAACACTGCAACACATGGTGTCACCTTATAGCAAGGTTATTTTTTTATTTATTTAATTACAAGAGTAATAATTATTGCTATTAGTATTAATATTATTAGAATGGTTATATTTTTCAACCCCGGGACGCTCCCGAAAAGAATTGATAGTTGCTGATGTGGCGTTCAATGGTGGCCTCAACCATCTCTTGATTATGCCACGTGACATAATGAGATGCAATGATTACAACTTCCAACTTAAGTGTTTGTTTAGTTGATTAGGTTAGGAATTATAAGAGCCATTAGAATGTGAAAAATTAGAGAGATGTGATGAGTTTTTTAATAGTTGCAGCTTACATAAGTAATTCTTTAGATGATTACTGATTAGGTTTTAGATTAGGGAATATGAGTTATTACTGATTAGAATAGTATGAACATGCAATGATTGAGAGATTTTGTGGTTAGTTAACTTGAGCCATTTGCAATAGGTTATCACGTAAAATTAGATTTTTCAACCCCGGGACCCTCCCGGGGTAATCAGCTAGTTCCATATATTTGCAGCGAAGAAACAGTCCAAAAACAAGTTAATAGAGGACTCCTCGCTGTCCCCACATTGTAACACCCCAACCAATGGCGGAAACATCGAGGTGTCACGTAAGAATGAGTATACAGTAGCACATGGTAATCAAATTTTAATTGAAATTAATTTAAAGTGCAAATATCCAAAAATGAAAATACACAATGAGTTTTAAGTGGAAAACTAATACATCACAAAAACCAAACAAGCATAGACTTCAGTTTGCCTTCTCATGTAAATACTCTAGTCTTCATGCATCATTATTTCCTGTTGAGTTGTAAAAATGGGGGGGGGGGGGGGTCAACTAGAAGTTGGTGAGAATACATAAGCCATGTCAAGCAAATAGTTTAAGTATAAAAGTTTAGCAATTCATATGTCTATCGTAAGTTTAAGTCTACATGAATAAACATGATATGTTGAATCGACATAATCAAACCTCCGACTAGTTTAGGTCCATCCCGTCATCCACGGTTCACCTTAGTAATATGTTGGAACGATAACAATCACCCACGCTACCTATGTAGGAGGTACACGTATCCGGGTGGGATTGTCAATCCAATAGATCTATTATTGAGTATCGCCGGCTTGGCCATAGCTAATGATTATGAAATGTTGAAACTCGTTGAAACTGTTGTTGTTGTCTAAATCATGAGGCATTAAAGTTTACAACTAGACATGCATGTAGAATTGCTTAAGTATAATGTTGCAAGTATGAAGAATTGCATAAACATGGTTACGTAAACTCACCTTGATTGTGATGGGCCTGCTATAATTTAACGGGAATCAACAAATTATACTTGCACCTAATTAAGAGTGATGTTTTAGTATGGTAGTTATAGTGATCTAATATTACTATGCCTCATATTAAAGGTTTTGAATAATAGTTATGTTTAACGACTTTTAATTTTCAACGGATGACGACATCATCTACAAAAACAAAACATTTATTAAAAGCTTTAAAGAAAATCAAATACCATAAACCATGTTAGGCTTTAGAATTTTTCTAACTTCCTAAAATAATATTGCTTTTGAAAATCAATGCCATGGTTCCATTTAGGAAAAAAAATAAAACTTCAATTCAATTTAGTATTCTGACCCGTATTCACAAATCAATTTGCAAGTCAACCAAGAATAAAACCATTGTTATTTGTTAAACAAAAAAAAACGCATGTGAAACCGGTTCCAAACGACTCAAAAGACTTATGTACATGTTTGTATGCTTTCAAGCAACAGTAGTTATATATTGTAAACTCAAAAGACTTATTGTAGAAACATGCCATCCGTATTAATATGTACATATGTTTATCAAATGCCAGGTTGTTTATATATTATTTAGGATGGTACAAGGATTGTGAAAAATTGCCTTCAAGATGAATTGAGTTTATTAGTATGTTCGTCATCTTGTAAACCAATTTTGAGTACCGATACTTTAATCGCTAGAAAAAAATCAAAGTCATTACCTCGAGTTGGACATCGAATAAGGAATCCGAGTGAGTGACTGAAATATAGATGGCGGTTAGGTGGTGGCTACACATGTGGGCGGAGGCGATGCCGATGTATCTACCGGTGGAGCCGGCTCCAAACGGAGTCGGAAAAATTATTAGGATAAGGATATAGAGCGAAGATAGGTGGTTGTGGTTTTACTGCAAAATGGTTGGTCCGGTGACGGTAGGAATAGTGATACTTGACAGAAAATATAAGCTGTAGTGGCATATGGTTTAACCAGGAAAAGAGGGAGACACATTTGTGGTGAGGTACGAGCGACATAAAGTGAAGCGATTTCTATTTATAGTGTCTTAGTGTGCAGGTTCAGTTTATGCCAATCCTCCGCGTGATTTGCGGTTGGAATAAGAAAGAATTAAAGGCCTTTCACGCGGAAACTTGCTTGGTATGTGATTGTAGTTTGATTGAGGTTTGAAATGGCAATATTTTGGGTTGACTTTTGAGGTCGCTTAGATAAACGAAGAGGTGATTGGAATTTTGCGAAAATTACGGTGTGAACAACTTAAGGAAATGAAGTCACAATTAATTCATTTGTTTCCCCCTTTTTTTGTCGTTTCTTATTTTAGTTTTAAATTTTAATTTATTATTATTATTATCATTAGATAAACAAAATGAGTAGGTAAAAAAAAAAATTGAAGGGTGCATTATTTCTTGTGCCATTTGGAAATTTATTGAAGGGTGGTGTCGCTTGGAGCCGTTTTTTCTGTTGGAGATTAAAGATGTGCTCAAACTTCCGGATCTGATTCGTGGATGCAAGCAAAAGAAGAAAATTCTTAGAGGCATAGTGATGACGGCTTGTTGGGTGATTTGGAAGACCCGTAATACGGTTGTCTTTGAACGCATCGAGCCAAGGGTTTGTGATATGATTGCTTGTATCAAATCGTTTTCTTATCTTTGGTGTCGTAGTAGAAACAAGAGCCTAGAGGTTACTTGGAAGGATTGGTGTAAATTCCCATTGTACTTGTTGTAATTGTTTGTTTTTTGGCGGCCCTTGTTTTCTTGGGTTTAGCCGTTTTTTAATGAAGTTTAAGTTTCAAAAAAAAAAAAAAAAAAAAAATGAATAAATTTGGAAATTTTATATTAATCCAATTTGCAAAAAAAAAAAAAAAAAAAAACGAAATGTTACACACATAGCCTGCAGTTAACCGGTATTTGGCTGATGTTTCGTCGTGCTAGTCCTAGTAGAATGGGTAACCTATTTTGCTATGCTCGCCACGCCATGAGATTAACCTTCTTTGGAACCCAACTTGACCATTCGTAAGGATAGTATGGGATGGCCGAATTAATGAGAAATTTCCGACATGATGCTACTGTGAACTTGCCATTTGCTTCTAATGTCCACTTCGAACTATCTTTTTACAACGATAGTTGCATGTCATGTGTCAACTCTTGCAAGGTCTGAAAATCGGATCGTTCCACGTTCTGCACCAGCTCCCTTTTCCAAGCCCAATTCCTAACCCACTGTGATCCCACCCTTTGTAGCCTTTCGGCTACCGTGCAGCTTTTGTCGGCCTCCATGACAAATAGATTTGGAAATTTCGCCATTAACGGCTCATCTCCAATCCATTTGTCTATCCAAAATCGAATAGTTGTTTCATTGCCCAACCCCCCGTTGATATTAAAATTTAATTCTGTCAATTCCTTGTTGATTTTAAAGATGGCCTTCCAAACCCCCATCATGGATGACATAATCGGTAAGTATGACCAAGATCTCGAGGAGTTATGGATTGTCGTAATGGTTCTTCTCCAAAGTGATGTTGGTTCCATCTTGTAACGCCACCACCATTTGACTAGTAGTCCCCAATTCATGTGCTCAAGCGATCCCAACCCAATGCCTCCTTTTTTTCCTTCGGCCTAGTGACCCGATCCCAACAAACCCATGCCATTTTACATTTTTCGTCATTATTTCCCCAAAATAAATGCTTTCTTAACTTCTCCAAATGGTCGAGTACACCATTCGGGGCTTTGAAAAGCGAAAAGTAATACAACAGTAGGCTATTGAGAACCGATTTTAGTAGCACCACCCGACCACCCATGTATAGTGTTTTCGCCTTCCATTTAGATAGTCTTGAAGTGCATACATTAAAGACCCCTTTCCAATGTTTTACTTGGTTCATATTGGCTCCGATTAAAATACCTAAGTACTTATAAGGTAGTGCCCCATCCTTGACTCCAATTAAATCTGCAGCAGCTTTCAATGTATTATCACTTACTCTGATCCCATATATACTCGATCTATTGAAGTTGACCTTCAAACCTGAGATGAGATAATAGCATTGAAACAGCCGAATAACATTTTTATGGTTTGATCATCCCATTCCTCTTTAACGACTACATCATCGGCATACATGAGGTGGTTTATATTCAGACCTTCATTCGGGAGCTGCATTAAAGTCCCCCAATAGTACCCACACACCTGATTTTCCTTGAAAAAATTCTGACAGTGCCTCCCCCATGGTTGCTTTTTTACAGCTAGACCTTGTGGAGCATACACATTAATGACATGAACTGTATCACTAACATGTGAGATGTTACCGGATACTGGGAGAAAATACATGTGCCTGACTCTCTGATTGCATTTGAAAAATCCTGGATCCTAAATACTTAATAAACCACATGACGTCCCCTCCACGTTCACCCAGTCATACTCCATAGGTCTTCTTCCCCAAATCTTATTAACTTGGATTCTCGAACCATCTTAATTCATCGTCTCCTGTAACGCCACGAACTTTGCCTTTTGATTCATGATTACTCCCCCCACAGAGGCCATTTCGGGTCCTCTCCAATCCCTCTGATGTTGTATGTCAATCAAATCATTGATACACACTAGTACTCTCATCCTCCCTAATTGACTTTTCCACTTTCTCTTCAAATCCAACCAAATTGATTCCCAACCTTTCTCCAAATGAAACCGTATGCTCCACTTCATCCATAGTCATCCCTCAACCTCCGCATTATTGTTAACCTCATCCCCGTCGTTAGGCTCATGAGGTGCAGGGATAAACTCCGAAGGGAATTGGATCTCTATGTTGGTCTTCTCATTGTGTGCCCTTTTATTTACGGACCTAGATTGTCTTGATTTGGAGTTTTGACCTCATCTAGCAGAAGGAAATATCCCAATCTCAAGACCACTTTCCTCATTGTTAACCTCATCTAGCAGAAGGAAATATCCCAATCTCAAGACCACTTTCCTCATTGTTAACGATGGGACAATGGGACCTGGAAAGATCGTTTTTTTCTTAGGCCCAACTGTTGGAATTAGTGTGTTGGTCCAAGGGATGGCAACGGGTCGGGTATGGGACGGGTTTGAGCAATCCCAACCCCATACCCGATTATAAAATTTTGTCCCATACCCGGCCCAAACCCGTCAGATATTTATCGGGTAATTACCCGTCAGGTATCGGGCGTACCCGCGGGTTTCGGGTATACCCATTAGTTTGTTAAATTTAACCATTAGGTATATCTAACATAAAACTCGTTGGGTGCTTATCGCGCAACTAATAATCAATCAGATTTAATAATAGTTATATTTTTATGTTTAGCTCATCCCAGTTACTCTAAAAGAACCTATTATGCAAAAATAACAATGGCAAAACAAAAAGTAGCGAGTCAGATTAAAACAAGTGAGTTATTTCAGAAAACTGCAGATATATCATCTGCGCGACATAACTAAGATGTATAGAAAATTATATTGGGTATATAATCGGGTAAACGGATATACATTATCGGGTAATCGGGTCGGGTAAATGGGTATTCACCAAATCCCATACCCGCGAAAAAAATAAAAGAAAATCCCATACCCGGTCCCATACCCGCTTACCCAACCCCATACCCGTCCCAAATGTCTCGGGTTTCGGGTTTACTCATCGGGTTCGGGTCCAATTGCCATCCCTAGGTCCAACCCATCATAATAAGTTTCTTCTATTCTGACCCGTTTCATAGAGAGTGGTTGAAGTTCATTAAAAACATTTATATTATTCCATGATTTTCTAGACCAATAAACAAAGTAGGGTCAGTTGACATTATTATGTTGGCGGCTGTACTATTTCCAACATTTTGGAGCTCCACGTTCATACACGCGACCCCTTAACTCCTATGTAACGGTAATCCTCCTGAACTTTCGACTTCCCCTTGGCTTTTCATCTCCTCTGCCATATTTCCGGTTTGCTCATTTTCTCCGACTCCGGTGGAGCCACTATGTGGTTGCCGTCTCCAATAATTACCCCTTCTTCTAGCTCCTTACCTTCCACCATCGGAGCTTGATAATCTGTTTCAAATTGAACCTCCCTGGATTCCAGATCGAGTAGCATAAGTTCGTCACTTGCCACCTTTATAAAGTCTTGCGAGATCCACACAGTGAATGACTAGCCACGACATTTGACAGTGAACGCGTCGACAATCTTCTTCCCATCATGGGCTAGAATACCAACGATCTCGGCTGCCAGATCACAGTCTTTATCGGATGCCGATGAACCATGGACTACATTCCCGAGATTCCCGACAATGTTGTTGTACACCCTTTTGTCCCACAGCTGGATCGGAACACTAGTGATTTTTAGCCAAGCTATTATTTCAAAAGCTGTTTCCTGGCCATTCCAAACCTCTAAGGAAGAGAACCATCCTTTCCACAGTTCTTCCATTTCACTTAAGAAACTCTGAGCAATAAAACTTACTTGAAAGACAAGTATTACATTCAAACTACCTAGATATTTTAGAGTAGCCCCATCTCTCCCATAGATGACAAGAACTCCTCTAAGGAAGCCAACCTATTAACATCCCAAGTAGTGCCAATCAAAGCCGTCTTCTTCCACGAACATGGACTGATTATGGTATTATGTGGCAAGTTAATAGATTTCTCCTTGGTTCTTTCCTCATGTACACATGTGGTTGCTTCTCTGTAATAAGCAGTTCCTTTCGTCTTTCAAACTTGGTAATTGACAATTACCGGGGCCTATTAGGTTTGTTGTTTAAGATTTTGCTTGGATTCTTTGGGTGGCAGCCTATCCTGTTTCCCGAATTTGGCTACACTGGCAAAGAGTTTGTATGACCCCATCCAGACGTTACTCAACATTGTTGCCATTTCCTTTACATCATTGACCTCCTCAAATCTGATAAAGGCGAAGTATCTACCCATTTTATCCTTTCTTTTAGGCATATATGCATCCGCCATACACCCGTGTTTCTTGAATTCCTTCCAAAGATCTTCTAGTGAACACCATCCCGACAAGTTGGATACATAAAATGTAGTTGTGTTGTCGTTGTCCTCGTACGGTCTTCCTTGGTTCCTTTTCCGGCGGCGTGAATACTCCCATTCTCCCTTTCTCTACATATTCCTAACCTGATTCTATAGGTTTAGATGTAGAAACGACTGCGTTTAAGAGAATCCCGAATAAGTATTGTTAACATAAAGTTGTAAGTTACAAAGCAACATTACGGTACGGTACCACTTTAATACGGTAGTTTAAAAATACGAAAACCAAAAATCATAAAGCGAATACCAATATCAATGTTGTTCGGCGGCTTGGTAAAAAAGAAGTTAGTTTTTAGTTATACTCATCGTTAACATATTATCCTGTAAAAAATCCCATGGGAATAATAT
Organism: Ambrosia trifida; assembly: GCA_028751855.1. Taxonomy (NCBI): domain Eukaryota; kingdom Viridiplantae; phylum Streptophyta; class Magnoliopsida; order Asterales; family Asteraceae; genus Ambrosia; species Ambrosia trifida. Next base: position 63,807,947 of record CM054124.1, on the reverse strand, counting down.
AATTAGGGCAGAACATAATCATAACTAGTGGTTTCAAAGCCGGCGCGTTGCGCCGGGATTCCCTGCGCTACATTTTCCACCTTAACGCGCCGGGATTCCCTGCACTACATTTTCCACCTGGCGCGATACGCTTGGCTTAAACAAAGACGAAGCGGCCATGAGTATCTAACCAAACCCAGATTCAAATAGATGGAAGCCATAAAAAAACATAATAAACCAATATCGAAAGGTTGTTGAGCTCTATGAAACCAATATCAGATCGACTTTTCCTTAAAAATTGACCTTTCAGTTTCAATTAGTAAGCTACCAATGCCATAGTACCATCCAAACATATCCTCAACAGTTTACAATTATTGGTCTAATGTAAAGCCAATAAAATGTTTTTTATCTTCTAAACCGCTTTCAATTTTGCTTTCCAAATGGGGCCCGTAGCTCGCACGCCTTAAAAAGACATGCAAGTTGCAACCTAGACTGCTAAATTGGCCACTGCAATTACTATTACAAATATCCTAAAAAGCCTCATGATAATAAACCTTAAGCAGCCTTCACAAAAACACAGGTAATCTATCGCTCCTTTCTAATTGTAAGTACAAAAGAACCAAGATTTTCAAGAATCTACTAAGAAAACCTCACATTCACAAAGAAAATGGGATAACAAAATTTTAAGTTGATTTGCATACCAAAAGATCAAAGGACATCCAGGACGTAGAGGTTGGGCGTTCCTGGCTGGTTTTTTTTTTTTTTTTTTTTTTTTTTTTTTTTGTGCGGTTTTGGGAATGGTTTTTAGTTTATGGGAGTCCAAGAACACCTAACAAAGACAACCAACTAAACGCTCAAGAGATTGTTTGTAGAACATTATTGAAAGTTAATATACAGAAAGAATAAACGGTAAGATACTGAAAATTGTTTTAGAGCCCACGTAAATGCTCGAGTCCGATAACTCTTTTCTTCTCAAGGCTATAAATTCCTAACGTAACATATGAACTAACAGTGGTAGCAGACAACTTACTTCGATAAATACACAAGCGTGTACATAAAACTTTCATGTGACGGCTTCATTGTGGTGTGACAAAGCAATGATATGATCGAGCTTCAAACCTGATATGATCATCCGGTGGCTTCTCAGATCATTTCAAGGCTCAGGTACATAACCAGACAACACACAAAGGTTGCAGGGGGGTTGCCAGTGGACACCCGCCGTCCTCTGTCCTTGCACCAACAATGGTGCATACTGCTCGTAAAAACATCACAGCCTACACATCTACAACAGCAAACCAAAAGCCCCAAATCATCGAACAATAGCCAACAAAAAGGCCCAAGGCATCCAACAACAGTCAATCAGAAGCCCCAAGTCTCAGACCAGGAAAACCCAAGCATCATCGACTGAAGTAACCCAAAAACAGATCAGACGCAAATAACCAAACTACCCCCAGATTTTGTTCATAAAGTTTGAACATTAACACAAAGGTAAATGAAAGAAGCAAAGAGAACTACTGCACAACCGTCGCCGCCATGAACATCCAGAAAGCCATTGGCAACAACGGGGCAAGCCGTACATCTCTGCAACTCTCTATAAGCCACCACTATCATAAACAGTCGTACGCGCCCACTGCCCGTTGCAACGGGGTCCCCGTACTTTGCTTTCGTAAGTGTGTGTCATGCATGGCAAACATGTACATAAGTCAGCTGAATAGGCTCAGGACTTGTTCGCTTCTAGGTTGGTGAAAATTGTACAAAAGTAGAGAAGAACATGATTTCTAGCTTCTTGTAGCACCATTAGTAAATTTTTGTTGTCTATAGCAAGAAGCATATATATTTTTATTTTTATTTTTGGGAAAAATGAAGTTTTAGCACAGAGTCCTTGCTAAAGTCTTACCTTAGTTTTGACTTTTCTATAAACTATTTGTTTTTTAAGAAAAAGATTATTAGCAAAGAGCAGGCACTTCTGAGGATGAAGTTTAGTCACTTGTTTTATCCATGGCCTCTTTTATCTTGTCAACGATTCCAACCTTATTGGTAAAAAGTTTGATATTTCTATATATCTAATCGTATATCTTTTGAGTTTGTAATATGATAAATGTACACGTACCTTTTAACAACTAATGGTCACAATTGAAGTTGCTGTAAAAACTGATTATATCATAGTTGCAGTTCACTAAAGCCAAACCCGTATTAAATCTAACCGGTTAAAATCAAACCCAATTTTACCTGTTATCCAATTTGACCAACCATTCAACCTTCATAGAAAAAAGAACTTTTTTTTATCCACTTTCTACCCAAACCCTTTGTGAATCTAACCCATTTGAAGTCCAGCCGAGATTTGGCCCGTTACCCAATCACTTTTTTAATTTTGTGGCTTGTGAATTTATCTTATCTCGAACAGATCGGTAAACCATATATTTTTTTAAAAAACACAAACTTATTATTCCCAGACAAAGAAACACAAACTTATATATCCAAAAAAAATTAAAGTAATGTTCTATACACACATAAGAACCTGTATCTGTGTGACTTTCAAATATTATATAATGATATAACCAATCTTGAATATTGCGATACATAAAAAATGGCAATTGTGTCATGTGTATACAATTTTCTTACCTAAAAACCTCTATCAAGAGAGGTTGCAAACCGCTAGTGGAGAAGATGAAATGTCAGTGGCAAAGTGGCAACATAGTTTCCAAAGTCCGCCTAAACGACTTGTGTTAGCTTACTTGCATCCTTTAGATCGATGAAAGCATCAACTAAAAAATCATAATCAAAAGTTAGAAATTATAAGACTCATAATGGAAATAGATAACACTATACAAAGAAACGAAATGCAACTCTTAAAAATGTTCAAAGACGGAAAGAGCATTATAAATAAACCTGAGTTCTTCAAACAAAAAAAAAAGTTTTATGCAGCCCACATAAACCATGAAGGCAGGAATAAAAACTACACCCTACAAATCTACAATAGGCTTCTGTATTACAAAAATGATGAGAAATTATACTAATTATAGTTGGCAGTAGTTTGACTAAAAACATTCTCAGTATCTACACGTTTAAAGAACAATAATTCCAAGTTCCAACATCAAAATCCATCGGGTTTTACCTTAATATGGACGATCTAAACAGATCCGAAACATGCTTGCTTATTAGAGCTTGTCGGATTGTTGCTAGAATCTTGTTCGGATTGCGCCGGAGCTCCGTAACAATGAAAGTGGTCAGTCGCCATAGCTCGGAATCTCATTGGAGTAAACCGAAACTTCGGCAGCACCCCTGAACCAACACCTTCCCATTTTTTCATTTGTTATGTTACCATCGCCACCTCTGATTGTGATAACTGAGATATAATCGGAACCCTAGCCGTCTCACCAGATAACAAAAAACACAGTATGTTACCTCTATACATCTTCAACTGGAGGGACACGATAAACGCCTGTACAGATAACAAAAGTACTGCTCAACCGCCGGTTATGCATCTCTATCATCCCGGTTATGCAGTAGTTTGACTAAAAACATTCTCAGTATCTCCTCCTCATCGCAACACCCGACTTCTTTGTGTCACCTACTCATGTCTCTCTCCACCGCCTCTTCCACCGTGTCGTTGTACCGTTCCATCACCTCTCCACCACGGGCCACTATAACGTCTTCATGGTCGTCACTGTTGCTGGTTTTAGGGAGTTTGTGATCCGGATACCATCTATCGTCGCATTCCACCGCCTGTTACCGTAGCCGTTTGAAACCAAGTTTGTGGCGTGAAACTGGGCCGTGATGAACAACAGGGGGTTAGGGACACTGACGAGCGTCAGGGGAGCAAAGATGGTTAGCGGCTTGGGTTAATTTATGTAATGGTGACGTTGTTGTGTTTCAGAGGCGGCTAACGGTGGTGGTTATGATGGAGACTCCGGCCAAGATCCAAAGACCACGGGTTATGGCGAAGATAGCCTCCGGGAGCTAGAACTGAACCAAATTGAAGACGATGGTCTAGGTAGCATCGTCGATGGTCTAGTTTGAGGTTAGAGAAAGGGGTCAGAGAGAGAGATGAGGAGGAGGTTATACAGAGAGAGGAGGAGTTTGTAGTAGATGTTGAGAGAGAGAGACGCGTGTATAGGTAGCATGCCAAAATAGGACGCGTGTATATATCAGAGTGTGCAAGTACAAGATTATCCCTACAAACAAACATTATATTACCAAAATGCCTACCGTCCCTATTGAAGTTCAAAAAATAAAAGATTCTAATGCTGGTCAACAGGTTCGAACTCGTGTGCTACTTATAACAGGGAAGCATAACATCCAACTGGGCTACAAGCATTTTTAAACTAAGCTTCATACATAATGCTTATAAACATTATCATAGGTAAAAAAAATATAAAAAAAAACCTATGAGCCACTGCCACGTGGCAGTGGCACTATTCATCAGCAGTCACAATTCAATATATAGGATAATTAGGGGTGCAAACGAGCCGAGCCGAGCCCGAGCTCGACCAGGCTCGAACTCGAGCTCGATTAGGTTATAAGAGCTCGAGCTCGAGCTCGGCTCGATTCGAGCTTTGTTTTCAGAGCTCGAGCTCGGCTCGTTTGTAATTTCTCAAGCTCGAGCTCGGCTCGGGCTCGGCTCGTTTAGTATTTATTAGTTATTAAGTTAAATAAAAATAATATAAATAATAGTTCATTTAGGCTCGTAAGCTCGATAAGTGAAGCTCGAGCTCGGGGCTCGTTTACTAAATAACTTTAAATGAATGGTAAATATTATTAAATATTAAAAAAATTAATATTATACTAGCTCGATAAGGCTCGACGAGCCTAACGAGCTTTACATGACAGGCTCGAGCTCGAGCTCGTTAAATAAACGAGCTTTGTTTTAGGCTCAAGCTCGGCTCGAGCTCGATAAAGCTCGGCTCGTTTCGAGCTTTTTGCCGAGCCGAGCTCGAGTAGCTCGCGAGCTGCTCGGCTCGTTTGCACCCCTAATCATAATCATAACCATATAAACATAAACCCTTCTCCAGGGTTTAACGTTCCACCTCCGCAGCCCTCACCATGTACGGCCAACCACCGCGCTTCCCCCGTCGCAACGCCACCCGCAACCAACAACCACCACCACAACAACAACAACTACCGTTCAACCCTAACCACCTTTATAACAACAACAACAACAATTATTATCTCCAACCAAACCCTACCTTTCCAATCCCCTTCCCTAATTACAATCCCTCCCTTCCAAACCCTAACTTTCACCCACAAAACCCTCACAACCAATTACTATCCAATAACAACAACAGAGGCGTACTGCTCAATGGAGCTGCTGTTGAGAAGATAGATAAAGCGGTTGTGAAGGCTCGCCGTGACCTTATTGCTGCCGGAGAGAATGTTTCTGCGTTGAAGGTGTCTCAGTCTGTACTTGTTGTGTTACAAGCTGATTCATGGGATTCGTTAGGGGTTCAGATGCAGCAGGTGCCTTCTTTGTACCGCCTTATGCTCATTGAAGGCAAGGTAAGTAATACTTGTAGGGATCCAAGCCCGAGCTCAACCAAGCTCGAGCTAGATTAACTTATGAGAGCTCAACCAAGCTCGAGCTCGATTAACATATGAGAGCTCAAGGCTCGGCTTCAATCTTTGTTTTCAAAGCTCGAGCTCGGCTCCGTGAATATTTATTATTAGTTAATAGATTAACTAAAAATAATATAAATAATAGGTTAGTGAGCTCCATAAGTGAAGCCGGGGCTCATGCTCGTGCTCGGGCACGTTTACTAAACAAGCTTATTTTAGGTTCGAACTCGGCTAGTAACAAGTTTAAATAAGCCCAGCGTGTTTACTAAACAAGTTTAAACTAAATGAAATTGAGGGTAAATATTATTAAATATTAATAAAACTTATATTACACTAAGGCTTGACGTGCTTCATATGACAGGCTCGATAAATGAACGCGCTTTGTTTTAGGCTCGAGGCTCAATAAGGCTAGGCTCGTTTCGAGCTATTTATCAAGCCGATCTAGAGTAGCTCGCGAGCGGCTTGGCTTGTTTGCACCCCTAGTCTCTTGTTACTATTTTGTAATTTTTTAAAACAAAGAGGCTCTTTTGTATCTCAGTTAGATTGCAGTCTGACTTTAAAGTTCATATTTTTTTACATGTCTATCGAGTTGAGAGTTTTTTTAGTGGGTGATTTAATTGATATTGAAAGCTTAAACTAACATTAAAATCCATTAGTTTGGGCTTACCCTGTTCAAATATATATATCGTCCAAAGTACATTGGGTCAGTGTTTAAAAATATACAACTGTATGATTAGAATAGTAGAATATCAGTTACATATAAAAGGGTCATGTAATCGGTTGTCAATATACATATAGAAAGAAATTACCAGCGTCATGTGACACCATTTTGTTTGTCTCTGCCTGGATGCGCTTAAACTGATTGTGAGCATGCATGTTGATATTGAATTGTAATACCTGATTTATCTTAGTGGGTAATTTAATTGATGTTAAAAGCTTAAGCTAACATTTAAAACCAACCATTTTGGGTTTACCATGTTTGAAAACATATTATGTTATTGTTTAAAAGTATACCCTGTCAATGGTCATCTTCGGAAAATCTACTAAATTTAAAGGTATATCGTATGATTGAAATATCAGTTACATATAAATAGGTTGTGTAATTGGCTGTCATATACATATAGAAAGAATATGTATATGGGCTTAACCTGTTAAAAAATTGACTGTGTTAACTTAGCATCCAAAAATATACCAGGTTATCATCTGAAAATCTACTGGGTTATTGTCTGAAAGTATACTGTAAGATACTATGATTAGGATGCCAGTTATGTATAAAAAGGTTGTGTATATACATATAGAAAGAAATTACCAGTGTTGCATGGCACTAGTCTTGTCTGCCCCTGGTTGGATGCTTTAGGTGTGCTTCGATGCCCATTGAACTGATTGCGAGTATGCGTTTTTATATTGGTATGTCATGTCTGATTATTTTGTTCAGGTAAATGCATTCATTAATTGTTTTGTTGGGGTATGGAGGATTACCACATTATCTGATTTGGAGATAGCAATCTGCAAGAATGAGGGAGTTCAGCGGTTTGAAGAGCTTGAGCTGGGACCTCTCATTCGACATCCTCTTGTAAATCATTATTTTTGTGTGAGTTCTGATTCGACTGGAGTGTTTAAAATATCCGGCGAAGAGATACTTACTTTTCTTGTAGAATTTATGGACACTAATGAAGGTGAAGAAGTTAAGGCCGATGAGTTATTGGATTTTATTGCTAAAAAGCGATCAGTTAATAGCAAAGAAAAGCTTCATGTTCGTATTCAAAGTTTGGGGTATGTTTTTCATTTTTTTTGTAGTATTGCAAGCATTAGAAATCTTGATAATGGTAGTGTACATATTATCTTTTGATTCCCGTTATCATGTTACAAGACTGAAGTACTGAACCTGTATCTTTTTAGCTATTTATTCTGTTATCATTTTCCTGTTTTACAGTGCTTTTCATAATGTTCAATTCAGTTTCATTTTCATTTAAATAGGAAGCAGAACTTTAAATTATAGAAACATAGATCTTTTGATTCTTTGTTTATCATGTTACAAGACTGAACCTATATCTATTTGGCTATTTATTTTGTTATTATTTTCATGTTTTATAGTGCTTTTCATAAAGTTCAGTTCAGTTTCATTTTCATTTAGAAATAGGAAGCAGAACTTTAATTTATAGAAACATCGATCTTCTGTTATCTTAAGTCTTAACAGAACAATTGAACAAGTATTGTCTGTATAGTTATGAAGCATTCCAATATATATTTTGGCTACATGGAAGCCAGAGTACGTCTCATAAAAAATCTGGAACTTAAAAGTTATATTTTTTTAGTTAAAAGCGCATTCTGTGAATAAGTTGGTGTACCTTGATTTTGTTGGATGCAGCTCTTAAGAGAGAATATTGCTCTATCCTAAATAGACATTTTTTGTGTGTGTAGGTTGCATGTTTCTCTTATCCGAAAAGCAAGGCCAATAGAAAATGCCACAATAAATAAACATATATTGGGTTCTGTAAAGAAAAATAAACGTCCTCTATTTACATCACAAAAAAAGCAGATGGATGAAAATTTCAGTGTCATATCTGAACGCATCAAGTCATTTTCTTCAGAGCGTGGCAAACACATACGCTTTCTGTCATCAACCTCAGAAGATGACGATGATGACAATGATATTGACAGTGATGATGAGGATAAAAATTGTTCGACTAGTCAAAGCAAAAACTCATCTCAAGATGCTAAAACTTCTGATCGAGTTAGCACTTGTCCGTATCCCTCTGCAACTGAGGAGAAGACACGACTTGGAATACTAAATGAGAAGGAAAACACAATTGGCAATGAAGTCCTAAATACAAATAAAAAGAGAAAATCAGATGCAATAGACTGCACATCCTCTGCTAGCTGTAAAATCCCTAAAAGAGATGGTAGTAAACAGGGTTCTAAGGGTATTAAAGTTGGCAAGAAAGTTGGATGTAAACCTAAACAAGCAGCTATGTCACTGGACCATGATTCTATGATGGCATTCATTACATTGTGGAAGGATGTATGCAAAAGGAAAAAAGTTTTTGAGGTTTGTTTTACATCTGTTTGTATCTCTTTGCGTGTAAAGCATCTTATTTTAGATTGTTGCATAATTTTTATTTTCTTATTCCAGTTATTTATATAACTAACATCATATCATATTGCCCATGGTAGGCCTTGAAGGAGATACTTAGGTTCTACAAAGTCAAATTGTCTAAACAGATGTACAAATCTCACCCTTTAGTTGGATTGATAAATGTTGCGGTTAGTCAATCATCACTATATCATAACAATATTCACATCTTCTGTTTTTTCGTGGAATCTAAAGAGAAATCTTAAATATTTAGATAAAAGATTGACGACTAAACTTACGATTTTCAGATAACATCTATTAAACGCGGAATGTGGGATAGCATGTATGATACTTTTCAAACATTTGAGCAACAAGAAGAACCGGCAACAGATTCAGAGGGTCATGCTGAAAATGTAACCATACAGACTGAACAGGTTGATGGTCCAATTGTCACTAAGCATGTTCCGAAACAGCATTGTGGTGAGTATTATTTTAATGTTTGACTAATGCTTCATTGAACCTACACTCGCGATATGCAGTTTAAGGTTGTTTTGTTTACTAGTTACTACTTCAACCTTATTATGGAACATCACTGGTGCTAGGTCATAGGGTTTAGCTAAAGATCATATTATCTTTTTATTTCAGCATCAGAGTTTCAAATTCTTTGGAAATAATTCAACTGTTTTGTATGACTTACTTTGCTACGTGATTAGACAATTATATTCATGCATGACTTAATAGGTGGCAAATTGGTGGCCGGTTTGGGTTGTCACCAACTCATTTGTCTTTTTTTATAAGTAATTTCTATTTTATTCTTGATTTCAAAAACTATGCTACTGAAATAATGATAGGAATTATTTGAATCAAGTAATTAGGAGGTTGTAAGGGTTTGAATACACTTTGGGCGCCTTTTGACCCCTTTAACTATTCGTTTTTGGCTTTTATAAGTTTGACCCAATTGCATTTTGGTGATTGTCCCATTGTCTATCCTCGTATTTCATCCATTCCTGTTTGCTTCTATGCTCTTGCAGATGTAAGTCTTGAAGACATCTTGAAGAAAGTTTCTGACTTTCTCAAAGATAGTCATGATATCATGGGTGATGTCAGCACCTCTTTTGGTAAAATTGCGATCGTTCTTAGACATCTATACAAATGTGAGGTATGGCTTACTCAGCAGTTTGATGTTGAAAACTTTGAGTCTTTTGGACATGGTGACTTTCTTAAGTTTCTCGAAAGAAATGTTTCTGCATTACCTTCTTCATTTCAGAAGTACTTTGTGACTGATGGGACCTATAATAAGTCTTCCTTAGATGCTTGCATGTCTCACCAGTTATTAAACGTGCTAATAGCACAGGCTTCACATAACTTATCAGAAAATGAAAATATAAACATTCAGAATGTTGTGGAGTTGCTGACATGGCAATTCCCTTTGATTCCCTTCAAGATGGAAAAAGAAGATTCTCCAAAAATCCTTGAGGTTATTGTGAAGGCTAACAAAAGCAATCCAGTATCTGAAAGTGTACTATTTTCTGCTGCTCTGTTATCACATCCAAATGTAAAAAGTTACCTAGAAACACATAATTCTTCAAAAAATGCAATTGAAGTCTTACTTAGTGCTCCGATGTTGACCGATTTAAACAAATGGTCACATTGGGATGTTTTATTTGCACCTTCTCTTGGCCCTCTTCCCATATGGTTATTAAATCAAACAAACACAAAGGATTTGCTTTGTTTGGTCACTAGGAGTGGGAATGTGATACGTATTGACAATACCGCTACAGTGGATTCGTTTCTAGAAGCTTCCATTCAAGGATCTTCCTTCCAAACAGCAGTAAATTTGGTTTCCCTCTTTGCATTCTACGGTGGTGAAAAGAATGTTCCTTCATCTCTTTTAAGATGCCATGTGGAAAAGGCCTTTAAAGTCATAGTCAACAATGATTTACCTAAAGACAAAAGTCAACTTAATAATGGGATATCCAGCGCCTCAATGTTTATTTTAGAATGTTTGGCTTATCTACCAAAAGAGTTTCATCGCTTCGCCACTGAATTGTTGCTTTCTGGATTTCGCTCCATTGTTAAAGATGCCCCTTTATCCATTTTAAGCCATTGCAGAAACACAGAAGACCGTTCAATGCTACATGAAGTAGGGTTTTCTCTTGGTATAATGGAATGGATTAATGATTACAATACCTTTTCTTTAACTGAATCCAGTAAGTCAACTGAATTTGTTGAAGAGAAGGTTACTTTAACCAGGTTTTCTCATGTAAACGGGAAAGCAATGTTATCAACCAAGGATCCTGATGTGGAAAAAGAGGAATGTGAAGTAGTCAATTCCACTGGCAGAAGTGTGAATTTTAAACAATACTCATCGCCAAGTATTAATGATGAAGAATCAACTAAGATTATCGAGTGTATTAGGCGAGAAGAATTTGGGTTGGATCCAGATATATCAGCCAAAGAGGATAGCATATTGAAGAAACAGCATGCTCGTTTGGGTAGAGCATTACATTGTCTATCTCAAGAGTTATATTCGCAGGACTCACATTTTTTACTTGAACTTGTAAGTGCATTCTTTTCATGCTTCGTTAATTACAATTATTTTGGGACCAAAGTACCAAACTACTAATACCATTTTAGAGGCCACATAGTACAGTTTTTGGATTTATTCAAAACCATTTTAGAGGCCACCCAGTACAGTTTTTGGATTTATATATGTAGATTCTGGCAAAAAGACCAAGCTGGAAAGTTTTCAGATGACAAAGTGCCATACCGCCATTAATTTTAAGGCATTCGTCACATTTGGAGTTGTAAAAATGACAAAAAATTCTCCTGAATCAAATGAAAAGGATTAATAACAGATGGATTGCCAAAACCTGTTTGAGTATATTAACGATTTTTGTAATATTATAATTGTGTAAGGGGCAAAAGCTTTAAATTAGAGGGCTACTTTGTCATTCCGCAAATATTCAGCAAGTTTTTTTTGCCGGAATTGGCATAAACAAAACAAGATCGGCACTTGGACTGTCTTTAAAATTGTTCTAAGGTTTGGGTGGCCTTGGTGAAAACATTTAAATACTCAGATGGCCTATGTGTAAGATATCCCTTTTCTTATGCTGTTGATTTTTTATGTTTATTTTGTGACATGCAACACTCTTTTCTTTCTTTTTCAGGTTCAAAATGCTGATGACAATGTGTACCCATGTGACGTGGAGCCTACTCTGACCTTTATTCTTCAAGAAAGTGGTGTTATAGTCCTGAATAATGAGCAAGGATTTTCTGTTGAAAACATTAAAGCACTTTGTGATGTTGGCAATTCAACTAAGAAGGAACCTAGTGCTGGATATATAGGTAAAAAGGGCATTGGCTTCAAATCGGTATTTCGGGTACGCCATATATTTTTAAGTACTTGATGTTTTTTTTTATTTCATCATTTATTGTATTTTATCTAAACAAACACAATCTGCATTTGAAGAATGAAAGAGCATTCTTAAAGCAAATCAATGCTAATGCATAGTGGTTACATACTTAATATATGATCTACAGATTAGTGTTATTGTTAGTTGTTGGGATTTGGATTTGAATACTTTGTTAGTTCAGTTTTATTTTCTTCATTTCCTGTATCAATACCCCCAAACTAATCAAATAGAGTACACCGTCAGGACAAATTCGTTCTCCCTAAATCTATATTGTCTTTTGCTTATGACATCTTATTGGCTTTAGCTATTACCAATTAGTCAGTTTAAGCATGGCAACAAAGGAAGTTATTTTTTTGATAGTTTATATATATGTGTGTGTGCATCATTCTATGTAAACTCACCCTTGTATTTTGGGTAATTCAGTAATCAGTTTGTGCTTAATTAACATATTGCTTTCATCTTGATTTCATCAATTTTTTTTATTTGTTCCACTTGCCAGGTTACTGATGCTCCTGAAATCCATTCTAATGGATTCCATATCAAGTTTGACATAAGTGACGGTCAGATTGGTTTTGTTTTGCCAACAGTTGTTCCACCTTGTGATGTTAACTTGTTCAGCAAGTTGGTTTCTGTGGATAATGACCCAATGGACGGGAAGATTTGGAAAACATGCATTGTTCTTCCGTTCAAATCAAACAAAAGTGAATCTTTTTCTGTTGAGAATCTCATTTCCATGTTTTCTGATCTCCATCCATCCTTATTGTTATTCCTTCATCGTCTTGAATGTATCAAATTCAGAAATCTTATAAATGATTCATTCGTTATCATGAGGAAGGAAATTGTTGGAGACTATATTGTAAATGTTTCTCTTGGGAAAGAGAAAATGACTTGGTTTCTTAAATCTTGTAAATTACAAGCTAATCATATCCGTCATGATGTTCAAAAAACTGAGATATCGATGGCACTTATGTTGGAGGATTTGAATGATGGAAGTTACATCCCAAAGCTGGAACACCAACCTGTTTTTGCTTTTCTTCCTTTACGAAATTATGGTTTAAAATTCATAATTCAAGCTGATTTTGTTCTTCCTTCATCACGTGAGGAAGTTGATGGAGATAGTCCGTGGAACCAGTGGCTGCTATCTGAATTTCCAAATTTGTTTGTTAGTGCTGAAGTGGCATTCTGTAGTCTTCCTTGTTTTAAGGAGAATCCTGCGAAAGGCGTTTCAGCCTTTATGAGTTTTGTTCCTCTTGGAGGTGAGGTGCACGGGTTCTTTTCTTGCCTTCCACGTATGATTATTTCCAAGTTACGTATGTCTAACTGTCTGCTTCTAGAAGGTGACAACAATGAGTGGGTCCCACCATGTAAAGTTCTGAGAAATTGGACTGAACAAACCCGTTCTTTGTTGCCCGATAGTTTGATAAAAGAGCATCTTGGTGTCGGGTACTTGAATAAGGATACAGTTTTAAGCGATCCATTGTCGCATGCTTTAGGTATCGAGGAGTGTGGGCCCAAAATTCTTGTTCAAATTTTGACATCTTTATGTCGAGCTGGTTCTCTAAAGTCAATGGGCTTCAGTTGGCTATCCTCTTTGCTAAATCTTTTGTATCTGATGTCGGTTAATGGAACTCAGTCAGATGTCATAAGTTCGCTTGGCGAAATACCATTTATACCCCTCTTGGATGGCAAGTATGCGGCAATTAGTGATGGTGCAATTTGGTTAAATACTGATAACCATGGTCTTGAGGCTTTTGGTAATTTATATCCCACACTTCGAATTGTTAATCCTATCCTTTTCAGTGATTTGTCTGTTGAAAATATAACCCATATGCTTTATAAAGTAGGGGTACAACGGTTGTCTGCACATGAAGTTTTAAAAGTGCACATTTTACCAGCCATTTCTGATGAAAAAGTTGAAAATTTGGAATTGATGATTGAGTATCTTTCTTTTATAATGTTTCACCTAGAATCATCTTGCCCTGAGTGTGCTTTAGACAAAGAGCACATACTCTTAGAGCTGCAGAACAGTGCTCTTATTTCCACAAATCACGGTTACAAACGGCTTTGTGATGTTTCGATTCATTTCAGTAAAGAATTCGGCAATCCAATTGATATGAGAAAATTGATTAATGGAACTGATATGAAATGGTTTGAGATCGATATCGGTTATTTGAATCACCCCGTTTACAAATCAGAAATGCTGAAGTGGAGAAAATTCTTGCTGGAATTAGGAGTGACTGACTTTGTGAAAATATATAAAGTTGAAAAGCATATTTCAGACATACCTCATACCGTTCTCAATAACATGATGTTAGATGATGATTGTATATCTTCAGGTTCGACTATGATCATAGATTATGACTCTCAAGAGTTAAAGAATTTGTTGTCACATGTTTCCTTGAATGGTGATAGGGAAAAGGGTAAGTATCTTTTAGAGGTACTTGATACACTATGGGATGAAGTTTTTAGTGATAAGCTTACAGGTTTCTGCAGCATTAATGGACAAAATAAGCCTTTCAAATCTTCTGTTATAAGAATGCTTCGTACTGGTCAATGGTTGGCTTCTAGTATTGATGATAAACTTTATTTTCCTAAAGATTTGTTTCATAACTGTGAAACGGTGCATGCAGTTCTTGGTGACAATGCACCATATGCTATTCCAAAGGTTAGTAATTTTAGTTCTTTTGGCAGAAATAATACTTTCTTTTCCTATTATGCTGGACTGATAACTCTGATGCACTTGTATTGGATATTCTTTAGGTTAACAATGTGAAGTTATTAAATGATATTGGTTTGAAGAATACAGTCACTCTTGATGATGCTTTGTCAGTTCTAGAAGTTTGGAGACGATCTGAGAAACCTTTTAGGGCCAGGTATAATTGTTCATTCTTTCTGGAGTATGATTTTTTTTTGTGCGTGCGTGAGGCCATGAATACGTGAGAACATAAGACATTAATTTTTTTAGAAAAGAGATGTATATACAATGTAAAAAGTTAGAATAATTAGTGTGTATTTAAATGTGAGGTAATCACCCCTAATTTATTTACGATAAACCCTAAACTAGGAATCTAAATCAATCTTAAATATGGTAACATATAAATGAAGATTTTTTAATACAATTGATAGTCTAATAACACGATTTGTTATAACAAACCTATATTATTTTATTGTGAATGGAGTGAAAATGTATATGATGGGGATTCATTTTTGTTACATATGGAAAACTGGGGAGGTTTAGGTGGGTTGGTTAATGGATCAACACGAGTTGGATGGGTTTACCGGTAACACGTTTTAGTAAAAAATTTTTTTTTACATATGATTACTGTGTTATATATGATCACAAAAAAGCGTGTTATTCCAATAAGAATTTATCTTTTTAAAGTGACCTAGGAGGTTATATGCTCAAAAACTACACTCTAGGCAACTTTTGGCTTTTTTTCCTCTCTTAAGCTACTTTTTTGGTTTTTACTCGTAAGAGATAGAACATAACTTGAATCCACCCATTCATAAGTAAATGGGTTCATGTTCATCATTGTGCAAGCACATTCTTTACTTTGTGCTTGTGTACCACTTGGCAAGGATACCATATTTGTGTTCTTAGCTTTTACCATTTTAAAATTGTTGCATTTCTTCCTTGGCTAAACTCATTTGTTGTAATATCTTGTTACTTATATTATATTTTTATTAATGTTCTTATTTTTGCTTGTTAAATTTTTTGATCTCTTCTTACCAGCATATCACAAATGTCCAAGTTCTATACTTACATATGGAATGAGATGAGCATCTCAAAACAGAAAATATTGGAGAAGTTGCATTCTCAAGATTTCATATTTGTTCCTTACTCATTTAATTCCACACATGAAGTTGCGCCTGGTTCATTCTTATCTCCCGATGAAGTATATTGGCATGATTCTACTGGTACCATGGAACAAACAAGATCAACCTATCCTCAGTTTGACCGACACATGACGCATCATTCTTTCAGCAAGATGTTATGCAATGTTTATCCTGGGCTTCATTATTTCTTCGTGAAAGAGTTTGGAGTCGCTGAGTATCCTCCTCTTCTAAGCTACCTTCAATCTTTGCTTCACTTAACAACTACAAGTTTACCATCCCAAGCAGCAAAAAAGGTGAGTACTATATAATTATATATACTATAGGCAGCAAAATGGGCAAGGTGGGTAGGTACTAGGTAGCATGTTGAAATGGGTTTGAGCTAAATAGGTATTTTTTAGGCTTGGTGAAAACAGGCTTAGGTTGAGTAGAAAACACTACAGTTTTAGAAAACCAGTGGACTGACCTGGAATTGGTACTACCTTTATCTTACTATGTGTTGGTTATAGTTCTTGGAAAACCGGTTCATGCCTTTGTGGGATATTTTATAAGTCGATGCCCTGTTAGGGATGGCTCAGGAACCGATGTATTACCGATTTTTTTAAGTGAACTTGAAACGTTCTCTTTTTGTATTCAAATTTCCGAATTCTATATCCTCAATTTTTGTTATTCAGTTTATGGTCTTGTTTTGGAGTTGGCACTGAACCGGTTCTAAACCAGAATCATCTCTGTGCCATCAGTCTTCTTTTTTCTGGTTCCAGGTTTAGTCTGGTTTCTTACTGATCAACACTGTCTAAATGATTTATAGGGAAGGGTTATCTTGAGAACGCTAAATATCGTGAGAACCGTGAGAACAAGTAAAAAAATCAATCAAAATCAAATTTTTTTAATACAAGCTTCATTATAATCAAAATACAACATTAATAGATGATTTTTCTTTCCAAATAATTCATCTTTTCTTGCAAAAACACTTTCAAATTAACTTTTTACAAATGTGTAAATGAAGCAGTTTACACATATATAAACAGTAAATTTACACATGTGTAAAAACAAATTATTTCCATATACGTTTGAATTTTTTTGCGTAAATTGTGTTTTTGGGATTGTATTTTAATAATAAAGACAAGTGTAAAAAGAAATTTTGAATTTGAATGGTTTTAGATGCCGTTCTCACGGTTCGCACGAAATATAGGTGTTCTCAAATTAACTTTCCATATATATATATATATATATATATATATATATATATATATATATATATATATTTTATAGATTTTGATTTTTTTATAGAATTAATATATTAAACATGATTACAAAATTGGTACTAAAATAATAGCAAATCTAGGAGGCTATAAACACTAAACACTTGGTATATACCAGAACTGACCAGATTTTTATAATTTATTTGTGTCAATGTACAAGGTTTTCCAAGTTTTCCAAAAATGGAGTGATGGATTAGACTCAGGGTTTGTGAGTTCTGATGATATTAACTACTTGAAGAAAAAATTGGAGGAAAAGGAAATGAGGATCCTTCCAACAGTGCAAGATGCATGGGTTTCTTTGCATCAATCATTTGGTCTCATATGTTGGTGTGATGACGATGAGCTAAAAAAGGAATTCAAGAATTTGAGTAATGTCGATTTTTTATTCTTGGGGGAGCTTGATGCTAAAGAAAAGCAAATGCTTGAGGATAAGATTTCTGTGTTATTTCAGAGATTGGGAATCCCTTCTATTTCTGAGGTTCTCTCTCTCTCTCTCTCTCTCTCTCTCTCTCTCTCACACACACACACACACACTAGAGGTGGCAAAAGCGGTGGGTTGGTAGCTGAAAAAAAATCATCATATCTGTCACTATATATATATTTTTTTTCATTGAAACTACCTGCTTATAATGAACATGCTCTTGAGGCCACCCAACTATGTAGCTACTTTGACCAAAAGCATGCCAAATGATGGAAGTGACCTTAAATATTTGAAAATGTGACAATTTTAAATTTATCCATCAAATATATATTTTTACCCATGCAAAGATTCTTCAACGGTATTTTTGTCACCTCGAACTTGGTACGAATGAATCAAGATGCATACTTGGATGGACGTATATGAATTTGGCCACTGGCCACCTTATAATTTATTATCCTTGTTGATAAAAAAAACTTTGTTTCATTGAAAACATTGTTTAATATTACGTCTTTCTGTAGGTTGTGACTCGTGAAGCAATATACTATGGTCCCACAGATAGTAGCTTTAAAACTTCATTGGTTAGCTGGGCTCTCCCTTACGCTCAACGCTACATTTATAATATTCATCCAAATGAGTATTCTGAATTCAAGCTCTCTGGATTCAAAAACCTAAATTCTCTGAAAATTGTTGTGGTTGAGAAGTTGTTCTACAAAAACATCATTAAAAAAGTTGGCATCGAATCTAATAAAAGATACGAGTGCAGTTGTCTTCTACAAGACAACATTCTGTATGCAACCAGCGAATCCGATACTCACTCTTTATATATGGAGCTTTCCCGCTATCTAGTTTCTAGAGTTCCCGAATTGCCTTTGGCGAATTTCCTTCACATGATTACAACTATGGCAGAATCAGGTTCCACCGAGGGACAGATGGAATTGTTCATAACAAATAGCCAAAAGTTGCTAAAGCTCCCTACTGAAGAATCACCGTGGTTAATATCCACGTCATCACCCGAAGAGGATAAAGATACACCAACCACAAGCTCTGGTTTCTCATTGGATGATTCATATCCTCCGAAGTCTGCCAGTGCCAAGAAGTTTGGAAGCAATTCGAGCTGGCCACCTGTCAACTGGAAAACCGCACCCGGGTTTGAATATGCATTACATACAAAAGCATTCACCTCTGGTAAAATGAAAGGGGATGTTACCGAAGGATTTATCGAGGCTGATGCTGACTGGATCATTGAAGAAAATCCAGCCTCAACAATACCTTCAGTGATCTTGGATGAAGATGAAGCTACAATAGACCAAACAGATTTCAGTACTAATATGAATGTTGACATTAAAGGTCAACCAGACCATGCAAGGAATACAGTTTCTTCTTATACGAATGCTGTTGGGACGCACCCGAGTGCATCGAATCTAATTGAAAGAGATCAGCTAAGCCTGGGTACAGTCACCCCACAACATGTCATAACCGGGCGGACAGGAGAACTTGTGGCTTTCAAATACTTTTCATCAAAAGTTGGCGAGAATTGCGTGAAATGGGTGAACGAGGTAAAAGAATCGGGGCTACCATATGATATTGTTGTCGAAGGTAAAGATAGCAAGAAGGAATATATAGAAGTTAAAGCAACCTCAAATGCAAGAAAAGACTGGTTTGTTATAACTGTAAGAGAATGGCAGTTTGCTGTTGAGAAAGGCGAATCTTTCAGCATTGCGCGTGTCGTTTTATCAGAAGGGAAATCCGCCCAGATCACCACTTACAGAAATCCACTCAAATTATGCCAATCTGGCCACCTGCAGCTGGCTATTTTGTCATCAAAGCAGTAAAATGCAAAATGTTTTGGGGCTGTTGTACATATAGTCACAGATGTTATCATCAATTGTTTAGGATTACAAACTTTATGTATACTTGTTGAAGTTTTGGAGATGAAAGTTGTGCTTAGTATTCTTCTTTTGATGTTTTACCATAAGCAGGGCCGTCTTCGAAAACGCTTGGGTCCTCAAGGGCCTAGATCGAATAATAAAAATGGGCTTCAAATTAATAAGTTACAAATAAAAAAAACGCGTTCAGCTAGAAGAATTTTGGAGAAAAAAAATAACCTTTCAGCTTTGGAAATAAAGCCTTCACAATTGCGGTTGTACTCCTTTAGTTTAACTATTATTAGGTTTAAGTATAAAAAAATGGGCCTAATGTTTAGAAATGGGCTTTATATATAGATTACCCTTTAAAAAAGTATATATATAATTTTTAACGAAAATACGTTTGGGCCCTCTAGAATGATGGGCTTAGATCGGCTGCCTACCTTACACTAGGCCTAAGACGGGCCTGACCATAAGATTATAATAGCGCCTGAAGTAGTGATGTTTTCTTTTAACTTAATTGTTGTAAATGTGTCTTTATACCGTTTATGATTACTGGGGGCGGTTATTTTACAAAGTAAAAGAAACGTGCGAAGGATGCGAAGGATATTTGTACATGATAATTACGTAATGTTTTTTATATTCATGAAAGCATTACGTAATTATCATTACGTAATTATCATGCACTTTGTACATGATAATTACGTAATGATAATTACGTAATGATAATTACGTAATGTTTTTTATGTTCATGAAGCCATTACGTAATTATCATGTACAAAGTGATCATTCGCATCCTTCACACGTTTGTATTACTTTGTATTTGATCCTGCCCTATGATTACTTATGTCACTTTCTTTTAACTTAATTGGTGTAAAGGTGTGTCTACTAATTATAGTTATTTATTTCACAATTCAAACACATAATTCCATACAAAATATCGGTTGGGTGCATGAAGTTGACATTATTGAATTCATATCTTATGTCAGTGTGTCTTATAAAAAAAAAAACCTCCATACAATTGTTTTGAGTTGATCAATCATTACTTTGTATTTTGACGATAAATTATGAAAAGTTGTATAAAGGATAGGTAGAAACACAAATGTATAAAATCTAAACATATTTGAACTACTTAGTAGACACAGGTTTTAGCACCAGAAATCTATACAACTAATATATGAAACTCAATGTGGACACATGACACTCCCATGTTGATCCTCCAATTATATAGCCTATCAATTTGTGCCAAGTGTGAGAATTTATAAAATTTTTCTTTTTTCTAAAAATAAAAAATCATTCAATTAATTTTGGTCAATTAATTAAATGAGGTCAAAATTTGAGCTTTAAATAATTAAATGTGGTCAAATTTGAGCTTCAATCACTCTATTCTTCTCATTTCTCTCTCTCTCTCTCTCTCTCTCTCTCTCTCTCTCTCTCTCTCTCTCTCTCTCTCTCTCTCTCTCTCTTTCATCCATCCAATTTCAAAAAACTAGACAATTATCACATATCAATGTCTTAATTCCAAGAATGGTGATGAATATGATTACCGCCTTATCGGAGACGTTAGCGAATTTGAGCGTTAAGGAGCTTCATCTTTTCATCATCCTGTCACTTCCGTCGGCATTAGTGGGTCATCACTTCACCTCATATTGTCAGTTGTATAGATATAACTTCACACACTCACACAAACTGGGAGGAGATGATGAAACGGTAAAAACTTATTTCTCATAATTTTCAATTTTGAGACTTTGATTACTAAGTGGTAGTTTGATTCTTTATTTCTTTTATTGGCTTTATATATAAATATATAGAACAGGTTTATTACTTGCATGAGTTATTTTTAAAATAGGTTGATGATTAAATTTTTGGTTTACTTTCATGCCCACAAGTTGTTTGTTGTTTTGCTTAACCCACACTTTTTACAAAACCAATGTTTGATACAAACTATTTTTTTACATTTATTGTGGAAGGCGTTCTTAAGGATCATTAGAAACATTTTGTGATTGACTGGAACATTGTTGTTTTGAGCGTCTCAAATCCCGAGTCAAGATGATGCCGAGTTTGAGGAAACTGAGCTTATGCATTTGATATTGTCACCGGCGTATGGGATAGCAAGGTGTGCTTACTTTTTTTTTTTTTTTTTCCTATTTTAATTTTGTGTTTTAGTTGGGCAGGCTACGTGTTAACAATTATAAAGTATAACTCTGTGGTTTTGCAGCCAAAATTGTTTTATGAAAAGATACCAATATTTATAACGAGTAGTTGATGATGTAAATGATTGAATACCATCAAAGCTTACTATTCGACAAGCATTATGACCCAAGGCATTTTGGTAATACTCTTCTTTTTTGTCCATTTTTTAAATATATACCTATAAAAAATAAGTTCTTATATGCTGCTATCAGTAGATTAGTTCTTTAATTTGACATTGGTTTATAGTTTAAAAGTTTGATGAAATATCAAACCATGTGGTGGTTGTAATCGTGACAATGGTTACAGTAGGTATCTGGGATGCATGGGTACCTCTTAAAATCCGGAGTGCTTTCACTGTCATGTCATGCGAATGGTCACCGGATCATTGAACTTGAGGTAAATATCCTAAATGTGAAGTTTGCTTTCAGGTAATCCGTGCTTCAAAATAGTTTGCATAACTGAGTTTATTTTTCTGTGTTTTGTAATAATTCGCGATATAAGCCAGTTTATATTTGGAATACGAAATTGAAGAAGAATCTTCAGTGGGCTAGATATGAATCAGTAAGTTCATATGATTTTCATTCATTTTTTATGTTTTTTAAGGTTTGTAGGTTTGTTCATTAGTAAGCTACAATATCAGTTTTGTTTGCTTTTTTTAAGTTGGAATTTGGATTGGTAAATTGAATAATTGATGAAGATTCGTATGGTGAGATGGTTCACCTCACGGTAATAGTTTCTAATCTTTTTTATTTAGTTGCTCATCAATATTTCCCATGCTCATGTTATGAATTATATTCAATATACCTCTAAAACTATTATTAGATTTAGTTATAGATAACTAATTTCAATTTATATCACCTAAAGTGATTTCAGAAACTAACAATTCAATTTTTGCTAGGCTTGATTTACGTTTAATTTTTGAATCAATAATAATGTAATTTTTGGATTTATGCGTAACTTTATAAAGAAAAAAATGGTTTGGGAAAACAAAGTCTTCAATTTGGGTCGTTTTTAAAAGGTGTTGTTTGTTCCAACTATGTTTTTTATGTTCATGCTTTGCATGATGGAGATATTGGTTAATTGAAAATATCTCGCTTTTTCACGTTTTAGTCTTTTTACTTTTCTCAAAAAACAAAAAACAATAGATGAGAATGAGAAAAAAAACTGACGTAAATTAGAAACTCATTAAATTTCCTTATTGCATTCAAATTACTCATTTTCTAAATTTAATGTAATTTATATTGGTAATAAGTTAAATTTCAAATTTTGAATTTCAAAATTCAAATTAAAATTCAAAATATTTAAATTCGAATTATACAAAATTTCAAATTTTGAGTTTTGGTTAATAATGGTAAGAAATTACACACACTAATTATTCTTTTAATTACACATTTAATAAGATTCAAAGTCTTTACATAAGTAGTGTCAACTCTCCAATTAATACATTAATTGATCATATTAGTTGTGCTATATTATTCATATTGGTAATCAATTAAATATCGAATTTTGAATTTCAAAATTTCAAATTAAAGTTCGAAATGTTTAAATTCTAATTTGACAAATTTTAAAATTTTGAATTTTGGTTAATAATTACACTAACTAATTATCCTTTTATTTACACAGTTAATATGATTCAAAGTCCCTACATAAGTTGTGTCAACTCTTATTAATACATTAATTGATCATATTAATTGCCCTGTATTATCCTAAAATTATTTTAGCTTATATTGGTAATCAATTAAATAACGAATTATCAATTTCAAATTTCAAATTAAAATTCGAAATATTTAAATACGAATTAGACAAAATTTCAAATTTCAAATTTTGTTTAATAATGGTAACAAATTACACATACTAATTATGCTTTTAATTACACATTTTGAATGACTTAATCTTTTAAAAAATTAAATTTTTGAATTAAAGTTAATAATGGTAACCATTACAACTATTTTTTATCTTTAAATTATGATTTCCTAATATATTTAAAATATAACAATTAATAATTTTGGTTGTAACTTTCTCAAATTAATTACAGTAAAAACTAAAATTTTAAATAGTAGAATTTGAAATTATAGATTTTTGTTAAACTTTAAAAATATTTGAATACTAAATGTTTTATTTAAATATTTAATCTCAAAAATTTGAATTTAAGATTTATGATAACATTTAGATTTAATTAACAAATTAAAAATATTTAATTCAAAATTTTGAATTAATGTATCTTTCAAATTTTGATTTCTAGAAATTGAATTGATAGATTTCAATTAAACTTTATAAATATTCAAATATTAAATGTTCTATTTAAGTATATAATTTCATATTTTGATATCTAGAGTTTTAATTTTTAAATTTTTTTAACCTTATAAAAAAATAAATTTTTTATAATAATGGTAACAATAAGACTTAATTATATCATTTAATTCAAATTTTGAATTCTTTGAATATTTTAAAAAACTTTAAACTTTGAATTTAAATTAATAACTGTAACAATTAATCCAACTATGACCATTAAAATAGAGATATTATAATTAGAGATTTCCTAATATATTTAAAAGTTAACATTATCTATAATATAAATTTTAAAATTTTGTTAACATTATAAAAATTCTAAATTTTGAATTATAGATAATAATAGTAACAATTAGACTTAATTATAGTATTTAATTCGAATTTTGAATGATTTGAATATTTAAAAAAATTTCAAACTTTTGAAGTTAAGTTAATAATTGTAACAAACAATCCTACAATTAACTTTAAAATAGAGATATACTAATTCGATATTTCCTAATATATTTAAATTTTAACAAATAATAGTTTTAGTTATAAATTCTCAAATTAGTTATAAGTTAAAATTCAAATTTTGAATACAAGAATTTGAATTGATAGATTTCAGTTAAACTTTATTAATATTCAAATATTAAATGTTCTATTTAAGTATATAATTTCATATTTTAATATCTATAATGGTAACAATTAAACTTAATTATAACATTTAATTTGAATTTTGAATGATCTGACTTAAACGGTGTCTTACTTTTAACATTTTACCAGAAATATTTTTCACTACTATTTATTTTTTACTAGATAATACTCCTCAAATACCATCTGATAACAAGATTCCAGTGAAGTTCCAAAAGCGTCAATTCCCAATATCCGTATGTTTCGCAATGACCGTCAATAAAAGCCAAGGATAGTCTCTATCGAAGGTTGGATTGTATTTAAGAGACCACGTATTCTCACATGGCCAACTTTATGTCGCATTGTCAAGAGTTAAAAGCAGAGCAGGGGTTAAATTACTTATACTAGATAGTAATGGAATGTCATAACTTAAATAAAAAATGTGGTGTATAAGGAAATATTTAGTGTTATTTGAATAACATGTGTATTCCTTACTTTTAAATTTTAATAATATATTTCAACTATATTTTTTATAGGTTTTACCGCTCCAAATAATTGTTAATTGTTTAACCGCGTGTACACGCGGGCAATAATCTAGTTTATAATATAAGCAAAAGTTGTTGATAGTAGATTCATGAATGATAATAATAAGGCCTTGGGGTATACTTTAACCCTCCTTAACTCCACATAGGTTCCACATCACTCACTTTCTCCTATTTCACTCCACATCACCTCAAAAAATGGTTTAAGTCTATTAACTCCATCTAAAACTATTTTTTTAGTGGTTTTTGGTTTAAAAAAGGAAACAAAATTAATTAAATTTCTTAACACTATGTTAACATGTTAACATATAATCCTTTTAACGCCCCTTAGCACAAGGGGGGAGTGGTGTACATCATCGGTTAACATGCCATGTCACTGTTAACACCCCAAATGTTAGAGTATACCCCATGGCCTAAAGAGAATGTAATTCACATGTTACATAAATATATGCATTTAATGTGGCCGATATCAAAAGTTGATAGTAGATTCTCCATTTTATGGTGAAGTGACATGAGAAATGATGGGTATAGCCTGGTCTTTTTGAGGTGTCATGTTCAATCCTTGATCCTACAGGGTTTTCTGATTCTTCACTGTCGTGCCTTCGGACAGGTGAAAGGTCAGGTTTTCCCCGAAAATGATGGCTTGGTGGGTTCTGGCTACCCAGGGCTACTTGTGGGTGAACACCTAAGATGTGTCATCACTCAGAGACGTATATAGTGCTTTTGTAACCAATTAGTGGATATATCGAATAGTCGGGATATCTGTTTGTTGGTAGTAAAAAAAACAGATTCACCACAAATGATAAAGATATAGAGAATATAATTCACATCTTACATAAATATATGCTTCTAATGTGACCGACATAAATAAATGCTTGAAGGTTTATAGTACGACATAAAAAAGAAGTTTGAGAGACATTTAAAAAATAATACCACCTCTCTTCATTATTTTATTTCTAATGCTAGTCTCCGATAATTTTCACATATTTTCACATATAATGCCATTGCCATTGATAATGACAATTTATTATAAAATTTGCAAAAAAAAAAAAAAAAAAAAAAAAAAAGGGGAGAAAAGAGAAAAAATTGTACCTTGTTTGTACATGTGTACCTGGATTTAACAACTTTACCACAAAATTCCATTTAGCAACATCAATTTTTGTACTTGGATGATAACTTTACCAGAAATTGTCATTAGCAACGGTGATTTCTTGTCGGTTGCCATTGCCAATGGCGATTCCTGTTATAATCGCCTTTACCATTGACAATTGCTGGCAATTGCCATTTCTAACAACGATTTCTAGTAAATTGTCAAATTGAATTGGCAAACATATAACAATCTTCTTGTGATACCTATACATTGTAAAAAAATTAGTATAACTATAAATAAATGAAATTGATATACAACTAATATTTATATAATTTACCTTTACTAATTTGACGGGGCATTGAATAAAACTTCCTTTTGCATCTTTCAAAAATTCCAATTCGCCATAAATACATGACTCAAGCTAACTTTGACACTCCGATATATTACAAAGAAAATAATCGATTATTTGAATTAAATCGAACGACAATTTTTTTTTTTTTTTTTTTTTTTTTATAAATCAAGGCTCCGGTATATAACTATCAAACTTTATTATCTTAAAATTTGACTCACTTATATTCCTTGATATAAACCATTTATGTTGAACCATTTGGCCTTATTAACATCACACATATGTCACATTATTTATTTCCGGTTCACTAAAAAAGAAGAAACCATCCTAGTTGAGTATTCGATGTTAGAAATGGCAACTACCCTGAAATGGCCAACGCTAATGACGATTATAATAAAAATCGCCATTAGCAATGACAATCGGCCAGAAATTGTCTTTGCTAATGGCAATTTCTAATTAAGTTGTCAAATCCAGGTACACAGGTATATAAACCGTCACTGCTAATGGCAATTTTCGGTAAAGTTGTTAAATCATGTACACAGGTACAAACCAGTACAACTTTTTTGTATGTATGTTTGTTTTTTATGTGTAGTACAACTTTTTTGTATGTTTGTTTGTTTGTTTGTTTGTTTTTTTGTTTTTTTTTTTTGTTTTTTTTTTGTGTGTGGGTGAAAGTTATGAGAGACAAGCATTAGAAGTGAAATAATCTAGAGGTGACATTATTTAAAAAAAGAACTCAAATTTGATATCAAATATTGAAAGATTTGGAATTTTGGATGAACACTTGGTACGTCTAAAATTTATTATTATTATTTTTCAATATTTTCTATATGTGTATGCGTTAGGGCTACAAACGAATCGAACGAACACGAACAAGGTCTTGTTCATGTTCGTTTGTTAAGGAAACTATATGTTTACGAACAGTTCAGGAACACTAACTAAATGAGATTTTATGTTCATGTTCTACTGTTGCGTTATAACATAAAATTAATATGTCACAACGATATAACATAAAAAAATAATCAAAAAGAAATAACCGGTGTACATGTTCTACTGTTGCGGCGGCTTAGAAACATAAAGTAACTCAAATTTATACCTTGTAATGAAAACATAATATATTTGACTTTATTTATTTCCAAGCAAAATTTATGTCAAGACATTTCCAAAAACAATTTTACGTCAAGACAATTTCAAAAACAACTTTATGTTGAGATGTAAACCGACTTATAATATATACCGAAATGTACATAAAAATAAGTATGTTAAAATCGAGGGGGGCAAAAATGACATGTTACAAAGTTATTAAAAAGTTTCGGAGTTTAAGTGTCAATTTTAAAGGTTGAGGGATGAGGTACACAGAAAACATAATGAAAACTTTTATAGCACTGTAGCTAAGAGGTTCATCAGTTAAATATATAATAATTACGCCTTAAACAAATCTAGCTATAGCAAATACCAGACTAGATAACAAATTACATAAAACTGACCTTGAGTGACAAAATCTATTACGAAGAACAAGATGCAAAAGTTGAATTTTCGTTGTCATCGATGACATGTAAATCAACAAGGTCACGTAATGAACTGATCAAACTAGGCACAAGAGTGTTAACGATTAAATAAAGTACTATAAGTTATTAAACTAATCAACAAAAAATACATATCATAAAATCCTAGTTAGAAACCAATATTAATGTCCATCTAAATTGGGTTTGAGAGTTTTGGGTTGTTTGATTTTGCATTTAAGTAGTTGACACACAGAAAGTATAAAAAAAAAGTAGCCTCCAACGTTCAAATTCAAGTTGTGATTCAACTTTCATATAGGATATAATCAACTACACAAGCCATATTATACGCTATGAAGATTATTATTTAAAACAAAGCAACAAGTCAATGGATTTTAATGACATAGATAATATATAAAAAAAAGAGAAGTGTAGATGACCGTAAAGTGGGTCTACCAATATATACAATGCTCAAATAAATAGCACAACTGATACATGCAAACATTTGTATGTATATCCTGCTTCACATATAAAAGATGAAACTTAACTACTTACATAGGGCGTTATGTGCCACCTCACTCCATGGAGCGCTAAACATCGTTGCATCACTGCTGATAGTTCGCTAACAAAAGGGGCATCATAGGTTTAATGAGCGAGCGTGATGGGGGAGTGAACATTGGAGATGGTATTTGTTTTCTAAAAAAAGGGGTGTCACGGGGCATTAAACCACTACACACTTTTAGTGGTTTAGTTAGTGAAAACCTCATTGTCTACATTTAGATTGACGTGATTAGAACTTTTTCACTCTATAGTTAGATCATTACATATATTCTTTAATGTAATGAAAAGTATGAACAAGAGTAAATTGTAGCATTTTAAACTTCATATCAAAACTATTGCATTTTTTAAGATACAAAGGAGGTTTGAGTTGAAGCAAAGTGAACAAATTTGCATTTAAAATCATAATATTATTTCACCGTAAACAACCCCTAAACACATGTTTTTCTCTAAAGTTTAAACTAACCCCGCCCAATTATTATATTCAGTTAAGGGCATTTCAGATTTCCATTGCTAATTAAGATTAGTTATTTGATTATGATGTTTTAATACGTTTATGTTACAAGTTACAACGATACTACTTATAGTTATATGCTTGTTTAAAAGTTTTAGTTAAATTTTAAATAAATAAATTATTAAATAATAATATGTAATTACCTGTCTTTATTAACTAAGTATTAATTATCAATTTTTTTTTTCTTTTGAACGGCCAACGAATCAATTTCTGAGCACTCTTGGGCACCCTTTTGGCGAATTAGGTACACGAGAGTACACGGGCCACCAATTGCCACCAATTCCCGGGAAAACCCGACCACTCACCCGCCCGAAGACACCACAGTAAAATAATCGGTAAAACCGGTCGGGATTAGGACTCGAACCCAAGCCAATGGCCGGGTCATCCCTCATTTTCCTTCCACCAATGTCCTCCAAATGTAGCTAATGAGAATTGAACCCAAGCCTTCCATAAAAAACTTTAGGCCCTCAACCAACTGGGCTACAAGTGTTAGACAATGGTTGGATGCCACTCAATTCCATGTCACATGTCCCACACATATTTCATTTTAGAATTTTATTCTCCCACACATATTTCATTTTAGAATTGGGTGTTGAGAAGCAAAAAGAGTGAAGAATAGTTTAATTGATTCTAGAATTTTCTTTAGCATCACTGAAACACCTATTTGAAGGCATCACTTCACTTATTATTTTATTTATTTTTATGAATTCACTAAACCTTTTTTTTATTATTATTTCACACGGTTTTAAAGAGTAAATATTAATTACTTTTACTATTTTAACCGTCCCACACCCTGACGGTCAGTGTTATCAATTTGGAAACCGCTCAATCCAATTAAATGGCATTGACACCGTTCCACAAAACCGTTCGAAATTTGTATATATAAATATAGCAAACCGTGGGGCTAAACCACACTTTTACCACCGTAGATACAAACAAACACACACGAAGATGACTTGTTGGACCCCCGAATAAGAGATAGCCTTGGTAGTCTGCCACAAAGAAGCCTCGGTTCTTATACTACGTCGACGCATTAGGGCCTCCCACCCGGAGGGTTTTTGGGACCGTGTGCTGGCGGATTTCACCCGCCATGTCGGCCCCAGTGACCGGACTACAGTGAGCCTGCAGCGGAAGTAGGCCGATCTCAACATAAAGTGTGATCGGTGGACCACCCTGTACGAGAACACGTTGAGCAAGGAGCCGGGCATCGAACCGGAGTGGGCTATCGAGTTCACGCATATGGAATATGCGGCTCGATACGAAAGCACGTTTGACCATGTTGAGGCATGGCAAATGTTGCGCCAACTCTAGGTTTTTTTAATGTATTTTGTTTTTATTTTTAATGTTTAATAGTAATGAAATTTAGTTTTTATGTTTATCTTTATTGTTTTTTATTTAATTAAATTACAAAACAAACAGTTAAAATATCTGTGGTAACAATACTATAAACCAAACGGTAAATATTAACACTAAAAATAATAAGGCAAACGGTAAAAACACAAAAAAAAGTATATATAAAAATCAAAAATTAAAATAACAACCGGTATCAGTGCGTTAGATAGAACCAGCAAAACGGTCCACGGAACCACTACCAACATGAGTAACGGCGGTGTTACCGTGCTGGTAGTTGGTACCCGTAAACAATTTGGGTGGCGCTTCGTCCCCCTTATAAAATCACGTTTATTCTCCCAACTCAAAATCACTACAAACTTGTACATGTTAGTCACTTTTGTTGCTAGTATAAGTACATATCAAACAAATACAAAGCAAAAAGAAATACGGTAACAAAATGTGTTTCCTTCTTGTGTAAATGATTTAGGCTTGAGATACGAAGAAGCATGTATAAGGGTTTGATTAACTTAGGGCTGTACACGAGTTGAGTCGAGCCGAGTCAGCCTAAGCTCGAGCTCGAGCTCGAACTTAAATAAGTCAGCTCGGTTCGGCTCGTTTTTTTGGTCGAGCTGAAGAGCCGAGCTCGAGCTGGCTCGAGCCAGCTCGTTATTTATTTATTATTTTTTATAAATATTTATAAAATAAAAAACAAAACAAAAATAAAATAAAATAAAATTACACATATACATGTATATTTTTTATTTTTCTAAGTTACACTGTGTTCCCGAGTTTCATTAAAGGATGGAAGAGAAAGGATCTCCCTCCTCTTCCTTTCTCTCCAATTCCTTCCAAATTGGAAAGATTGAAAATCACACTAAAATCTTCTTTATTATCCCTCTCATTCCCTCCCTTTCCCTCCTACAAAAAACTCTGAACACATTTTTTCCCCACTTCCTTCCCAATCCTTTCTCTTCCATCCTTTAATGAAACTCTGGAACAGAGCGTTAGGGTTTATTGGATTATGAAGAGGTGATGTAGATAGGTAGTATGAGCAGGGGTTTCAAAATTTGAACTTTAGAATTGCGTTTGGAGCCAAAATATATTACTTTCATCTATATATTAATTACATATACACAAGCCTGAGTCGAGCCATCGAGCCGAGCCAAAAGTCGAGCCATCGAGCCGAGTCACGAGCCGAGGTACGAGCTGAACACCCCTGGCTCGAGCTCGGCTCGAAAACAGAACGAGCCTTTTCGAGCGAGCTGCTCGAGCCGCGAGCTTTTTATACACCCTTAGATTAACTTGAATTTAGTTTAGTTTGATTGATTTTGGAGGTTCAGTATAAAAATCAATCTTGTGTTTTTGTCTTGCAACCAGGGCCTGATACCAAACTTCGTACAGTTCCATTAGATGATGTTATTCGGGAAATCTTTGCTCGGCTTCCGGTTCGTAGTCTGCTACGGTTCAGGTGCATTTCTCGGAAATGGCAGGATTCACTTTCTAGTGTTGAATGTGTTAAACAACATTTGCGTCTGCTTAAAGAAAGAGTCTTTTTTGGCATCAACTGATATTCAGTAGTGTAACACCCGTCGTGTTACGGGTCTCGTTAACGATTCGGATCGTATCCGACCACCCGTTTATAAGAATTATAATAAACCGAATTCCTAATCTGCAGCCAAACGCTCCATGTCTTCTGATAAACCTGTTGCCAATCGTTCCATGAGAAGCCTTGTACCCATCACCAAACACCCTTTTGACAGCCCTTATCCAAGTTGCCAAACACCCTCCATCTACCTTGCCTATTTAAACCCTTCCTATCTCTCTTTACTCTGCACATCGACACACACCACACACACTTGTGTGTGTGAACAAGAGCATAAACCGGAAGTCACCACTCCGGTTACCGGCGCCGCCGTCATCTTCCTCTCCGGTAAGTCTTCTTCTCTATCCGGCAACTGTTTATCAACCATTTCAATCTGTCATCTGTTTATCTATCCCGATTACCCAAACCGAACCGAACCGTACCATCTTTCTGTTTCCTGATCTGTACTCGATGAGTTACCATGAACCCGATTATCTTATAACCCACACACACATCGATGTGTGTGTGGTATTGAATCCAGCAACCATATGACCTGATTGGGTTTCTCCTTATGACCCGATTGTGGTCTGGTTATCACAATTATCATTTGATTATTGGTATTGACCGATGTGTGTGGTATTGACAATTATCATTTGATTATTGGTTATAATCTTCTGATTATTATTAAACGTATCTTTATAATTATTGTTGCAAGGTACTGATTACCGATTCTGAAGACGGGTCCAATACCCGAGTCAACTCAGTGTCTCAGTCACCAACCGGACAGTATAACCCAGAGTGGATCATTATTGTTATACGAATATATATAAAGTATGGGAACGGTTGGACTTGATAATAATAATAACAAGACAATAATAAACATATATATAAAATATATACGTTTATCCATATACAATCTGATATATTGACGATATACTAGACTCGGGTTAATAATAACATTTTTATTCTTTTTAGATTAGATTTGCCAAACTGTAATGGCCAGCTTATTAGTTTACGAGTGTCAAGCTGTAATGACTAGCTAGATTAGGATGTTCGTGTCGTGTCAATAATGAATCCCGAGTTTAGGATTATCTAATATATATCAAGTTCTATATGTATAAGTATATATATGATATATATATATATATATATATATATACTAAGTATTATAAATCTAAAAAGTCCCAAATGTAACACGTATCAGTATATATAAGAAGTATAATTATAATAAGAAAGACTATAGAAGATTATCTACGCAAACCTGTGAGTATTGTGAACACCCAACTTTTATCGTTTTATTAAGTGTTTTCGGGGGAATACATGTCGTTTATCAGAAAATCTAGAAATGCTTTACATAATAGAAGTTATATATAATAGAATAGGGGATAATAGAAACTACGAGGGCAGTACTGTCTGATATTCCGCCATTTCCTTTCTTGTCCTAGGAGAGGGCATAGAACCATTATTCTACCATTGACAAAGTGGTACCATCGATAGGAATGACACATAATATAATCAATTTAATAGAATATTTTCCCCTCAGAAGTTATATCTGTAAAGCATGTTTTAATAAAAGAATGTTATAAAAGAATTGTCAATAAAAGAACTGGGCATTCACTTTATAAAATACACGGCGTCACCAACTTTATGTTGACATAAACTATTTTTGGGCATGTGTTCAGGTAACCCACCAGCTACGATGACATGGATCCTGGGAAAGTAAAGATATTATTATCCGAATCCGCTGCGCAACTCTGGTAACCCCACCCGACGACCCGGTTCCGACAGACCGAGTCGTTACAAGTAACAATACTTTTGGAAGAAGAATTCTGAAGACGTGTCATTTTTCTAAGCTGTTTGATAATCCGTACACTGACCTCGAGCTTGGTTTTCCTGACTACCCTCATGAATTTCCAAATCTAGTTGGCTCGTGTGATGGGCTTTTATGTTTGGCTAGAGATGGTTTTGGGGACCTGATACTTTGGAACCCAACCACATGTGAAGTTAATGAGATACCTTATAGCCATCCCCGAGCACGCCCCAGATATCAGATCAAGTATGGCTTTGGCTTTGATTGCCTTCGAGACGACTACAAAGTGGTAGAAGTCACGTGTCACATGAAAGGCAATAGAAAAATTAAAAGTGTATTCAAGATTTACTCGGTTAAAATTGGAAGGTGGAAGAAATTGGGTTATTTTCCAAATGCTTTTTTTATTCCATGACAATGGTATTTTTACCCACGGGGTCGTCCATTGGGTCGCAAACTCACGTGTCGGGTGGAGTATAGTCACTTTAGATCTAGCGAGTGAGAAATGCGGGAAGGTACCCCTACCCATTAATCCCGAAGGTTGTACAGCTATCAAGCTCGGGTCATTAAGAAGCAGCCTTTGTCTTCTGAGTGATCATGAAGAGTCTTATCTAGGTTTGTGGGAGATGCAGAGGTACGGGGAGGAAAGTTCATGGAAAAAGCTAATTTCAGTTCTCTATTTTCCCGATCCCGAGATGTGGCAGTGTGGAATACCTTTATACATTTCAGAATAGAGAAAATTCGTTATGGAATTGGGGTTCAAGCTTTTCGTACATGATATTGAGAATGGTTCAAGTTCAGAATTTAGTGACCTCGAGTGTATTGAGGCTTTGATCCACCTAGAAACTTTAGTTTCCCCAAAACCACCACAGCGGGAAGATCTTGCATAGCCATGTTTGAAGATATTAATTTTGAATGTGTTTGAACCTTGAAGAATTGAAGATATCTTGAAGAAAGTTTCTGACTTTCCCAAAGATAAAACATTCATCTTGATAATGTTACCATCTATTGTTTAGCTTAGGCTTAATGAAATTTCTCATTAGTATTCCTTTTAATGTTTTACCATCTGGTTGTTATGATTTTGTAATGACAATTCTATGTAGTTAAATGGATTACATTCAATTTGGGTCAGTCTTGTAAGCGACCTTAAGTGAGTCAAGTCACACCTTGTTCTGTTGGTTTTAATGAATTTGGATCTAGAGGTGTTCAATGGTCCAAATCCTGAATGGACTTGAACACATCTCTAAGTTATCTCATTAAAGTTTAATTGTTCAAAAAAGAAAGTTTAGTTGTTTAAAAAAACAAACTTGATATGTAAAATTATATCACTTGAGCGTTTAACAACTCTAACCGTGTGAACCATTTACTACAAGCAAACAAGCAACAATTGAAATTAGAGAATGCTTATGGACTTAATATCATGTGTCTTATAGGCTGTTTCTCTAATTGCTTTCTATTTAGAAACTAGGGTGTTGCTATGACTGGCCGTTGCGGCGGCAACATTGTAGCGCATCTACAAGTTACTGCTTACCACATTGAATAAATTCCTGAAGTTGCGCCTTAAATATATTAACTTTGTGCCTAAGATGTCTTGTTGTTGGCGTGGATGATTAATATAGACTGTCTAGCGGGTACTTTAAGATTCGAGTAGGTAAGCCTGTGAGGGTAACCTCTCAACCGGTGGTTTAACAGCTTTTAAGAATTTTGTGGGTTATATCTTGAGAAGGGTTAGGGTTCCCGTAGTTGACTTTATGTTTAGTATTTTAAGATCCCGGTTCCACACCAGTTCCATAACTATTAGAAACTTCTCATTCATGAGTAGGATTCTAGCCTAGGTAGTGCATTCCCATCACCTGATTCTATTTACGGTTCCTAGTTCTTGTTTTAAGTTATTTCAGTTTTATTTAATTATTTGCATTAGTCTGTTAGAAAACCCCCTTTAATAATCAAAACTTAAGTCAGTTTGTAGATAAGTAGTCGAGTCTAGTTTACGTTTACAGTATAGTCTCCTGGGTTCGATACTCGGACTTTCTTTAGCTGTACTGCACTGACCGGTACACTTGCCGGTTGCGTGGTTTAGGTTTAGAGAGTCTTAGGTTATAAATTTAAAACTTAGAGTGTCTAGTTTAGGTTAATTTAGTTAGTTTTTATTAAACCACTTTGAGCACAGCAATGCCTATTACAATATCTATTTATTATACCTAATATGCGTTAATTATAATTATGTCTGCACCTTATTCTTAAATCCATGCCATTATCTATTCCAATATATGTAATTTTATATCTTCACTTTAAGTAGGTTGTATTATGTCCGAATCTTAGTTGTCGAGGTATCAAGTGTTCTAAGCAATGTCCAAATGTCCGAGGTATTATTCCATGTTCATGTGTTATGTCCACGTATCTATTCTAATCGTAGGCGTCTACATCTCGTTCCAATCTTATGTCCTAGTCCTATGTTTCCACGTTCGAGGAGACGGGCAATATCTCTTCTAATTCATGTGTTGTTTTCTATGTTTTAGCGTGTGTTGATTATAACCTCATCTTACTCCCAAGTCTCTTTGTCCGAGTATCCAATCCAAACATCCAAGTTAAGGTTTGTATATGTCATTTTTCCATATCTAAGTGTCGAGTGCCTAAATGTACTAAATCGGGTGTCCAATGTTCCGAGTCAATACCCTCGATATCCAACTTCCAATCAAGATGTCAAACCAACATTAGATCCAACTTATAGTTTTGGCCTTGGTTCATATACGCTCGTCAAGTCCCACACATTATATATATATATATATATATAATAAAGGTTAATTAATATATTTATCGGGTTAGTGAGTTCGGTTATACCACATGCTCGGTCTCGGTTCATGTTGGTCAAAGTTGACCCTAAGGTTGACTTCTGTTGACCCGTTTCTTAGACCCGAACCCCTGACCTGACCCGTCATCCTTCATCCGGTCACGATCCTGCATCCGGTAGCCACCTGAGCCTACTGTACTACCATTGTCTATCACCACCACCCGGTAACCACCACCATAACCATCCTCAT
The DNA here is from genome assembly GCA_028751855.1 of Ambrosia trifida. Lineage (NCBI taxonomy): Eukaryota > Viridiplantae > Streptophyta > Magnoliopsida > Asterales > Asteraceae > Ambrosia > Ambrosia trifida. The sequence goes on along the minus strand of CM054124.1, from coordinate 63,771,136 downwards.
CTGTACCATCACCAAAACCCACCACTATCAACCATCACTGTGACCCCATCGGAAACCACCTCCGATCCTGTATAAATCCATCATCACCATCTCCTTCTTAGGTTATCATCAAAGAGAGAAAGGGGGTTTTGAGTTCTTACCTTAAATCGGGTGATGAATCGGGTAGATTATCAGTGCCCTCGCCGTCGTCTGCCTATTCGGTCTTCCTCCTCCTCCGGTTTCCCTCTCTCTCTCTCTCCCTCTTTCCTGTCTGCGATTCCCTCGACTCTCTCTCTAATTCTCTCTCCATCTCTCTCTTCAAACCAATAAGGTGTGTGTGTGTGCGTGAGTTATGAAAGATAGTGTGAGTGTGTGTTGTGTGATATGATGTGTTTGTGTGTGTTTATAATACAAGGGTGGGTTTGTATGGTTTGGGTTTTTATAAGGGATTGAGTTAAATGGATTTTACAAAACCATTGTTGTTTTTGTGGGAATGGGTTTTTATAGTCTAGATTTTTCAAAATACTAGTTCGCTATAACCTTGGCTCTGATACCACTTCTGTCACACCACGCCAATGGCGGAAACACGTGGCGCGACGCTCGAAAGCATATCAAAGTCAAGATTAACACAAACTATATTTAATTAGAAAAGATCATTATATTAAGATGTCGAGAAGGAGTACCTGGTTTCAAACATTACATAAAACCACAAACATTAAGTTTCAAAGTGGGGTGTTTCCGTTTATGTCCCAACCCGATGGTAACAATAGATGAAACCCCCAACCAGTGTCCGACATCCCAAATTCCACCGTACTAGCCGCATACCTGTTCAGCACTTAGTTACCTGAAAGATATGTTTAAAAAGACGTCAATATATAAAATATTGGTGAGTTCACAGGTTTTAGTTTCGTAAATACGACATTTTTACATCCTGTGCAAATCCAGCACATTTTTACATCCTGTGCAAATCCAGCACATTTTGTGGCCTTTGTATGGAGTAGCTAGCTCCTACAAACTATGATGATAAGCAATCCCCTGAGTCCCATAACCAAACCAAGACTAATAAATATGCCCCGCTCCAAGTCGTTTCTCGGAACCCAACGACTTAAGTTCAGAATATGTGCACCTCTTGTCTTTACCGGGTTGACGCTATCAACCAGAGGTGGGCCTCGTCAGGCACCAATAGTACTATCCAAATATTCCTTCAGTTTCATTTACCTGAATTAATGGTTACAGTAGCGAGGACCCAACCCCGAGTGGCGAACAAGAACTCAAGTACTCATCATGCCACTTATCACATTTTAACCTTTGAAAACCATTTCAACATGTGATAACTTTTGACAAACATATCTTTCCCCCAGTTAAAACAGTGAAATGGGGCCGTGAAACTCACCTTAATTTCCATGCTTAGCTAGCAAATAAAACCCAAAGCTTTGACCGACTTCCTCGTGCCCTAATTACCAATAAAGGACACCTTAAAGTCTATCATATATAAGCCTAGCTTATTTTCCGGTTAAAAGATAGTTTACTCAACTATCTTGACTCGTGTATACTAACCCGAGTCTTGAGGTGTTTTAACTCAACGAACTGATCGTGACTTGTCATAATTCATGTGTTTACATACGACATAGTACCCAAGTTGTGCACTTGTTACTATTCGTGTGCAAACTATGTTGGACTAATATCACAAAACGTATAACTCATCCCGAGCCGTAGCTTGTCTCGTAAACCAGATAATGTAATCGTCTTGTATAGTTATTTTCGGAAAATATACCTTGCTGAAATATAATATAGTTATTAAAATCCTTTTAATAACATTTGTTATTTCTTTTCCCGAATCCGGGTATCTTACAAATCTCAAGACTTTGCTTTTTATAAAAAGGTTTCCCAAATAAAACCGAACGCTTATACCTCTTTTAATCCGAACAACAAACATATTTTAGTTACCAAGTAACCTTTAAAAACTCGTCATACTTGACGCTTGGTAACAACAGACTATATATTTGTTTGAAATATTTCCCGGAATAGACTATTATTGTTACAAATAATATTTGTCAAAAACGTCGTGATTTTGTATATGACTACATTTGTCAAACACTTGGAAAGTTATTTATAAGAACGCACAATAATGTCACACTTGTCGCGCTTCGGATTTTATAAAAATTTCGGCAGAGTTTCCCTTGTTTTCGTATAAACCAGACGACACAAATCGTCTACCATTTTTCCCAAAACCAATTACAAACACAAGACGACATATTTATCCGCATTTCTAATCCACAAGGCTTTATACGTTTCGACAATTTTATAAATTATGCCGTTTATACAAATATATATGTATAGTCCAATAATTTAGTCCAACAACAACGCAAGTCACGACTAATATACAAATATTATCTCATAATACTTTTCGTTAATATTTTTATCGGTTCGTTCGCGAGTTAGTCGTTTATATTTATATATTTTAGAAATATATGTGTAAATAATAATATAATGAAATAATTGCTAGTTAGTTATACCGAAACGCTTGACCGAAGTTCACTGAGTTGACCGGGTCTTGACCGAACCCGAAATCTGACCCGTTGACCATCAGTTGACCGGGTTGACCAAACCGAATCTGACTCGTCTAACCACGGTTCACCAGATCTGACCGGATCTACCCGAGAGTACCATGCTTGACCCACGACTAGAACTTGAAGACAACACGCAAACCGAGCCAGATCTGACCTGACCCGGACATCAAACGAGGACATCAACCAACACCGAGCCGAGCTACCATCGAGAACCAACAAACCCGAACCAAGACCTGGATCTGAGCCGGCCTTTGACCCGAGCTGAACCAACACAAACAACAACCTAAGCCTCGTAAACACACCCAACCCGAGCCCATTTCTAGCCGAGACCCACCGCCATCGGACGCCACCAAGAACCACCGTTATAATCGCCTGCGCGCCACCGGAACCCGACCAAACCCACCCCGGCCCCTCCTAATCCCGCAACCAGCCCGGAAACGGCTCACCGGAATGTGGCCGGTGAACGAAATCCCGTGAAAACTCGTGAGGAGTCCCCCAAAGACCCGATCTAAACGTTCGTACAAAGAAAACTCAAAAACGAGCTTACCGGAAAAGTCACCGGAATGGTACCAACGTTCAAACCGCTTCGTTTCAGGGAAAACGGCCTTCACCATCGTGTTCGGGGCATCGAAATTAGTGGGGGTGGGGGTGTCACGTGCCGGAAAAGGCCGCCGGAGAGCCGCCGGACGACGCCGGTGACGGCGCCGCCGCCGCTGCTCCGCCGGGCCGGCCGGCCTCCGGTCACCGGAGCTTTTTCTAGAGAGAGAGAGTGGAGAGAGTTTGGGAGTTAGAGAGAGAAAGGGAAGTGGAAAATGAGGATTCTTGGGGGTGTTGGAGGCTTATATATGTGGGATTTTGGGTTGGACTTCAAGCCCGACGTCGCGTACCAACTGCTCCGTTTTAGCCCGTTATCGCTTCTGGACTCGGTTTTTGTTCGTAGTCATAAACAACACCAGACCGAGCAATTTAATAATTATTTTCGTCACCCGACGCGTGAAAACGGCACACGCGTTAAAATCGCGTTAATCGGTTCGGTTGTGTTATCCTTCATTTAAATGATCCGATAACTCTCGAAATTCAATAAGAAACATTATTTATAATAAATAATTATTCCGAAAGTTCGATAACGGTTAAAACCACACGTTTTGACGTTCGAATCCCACGTCAGTTCCTCTCCGCGTTCTCCAAAACGCTGCGTTTTTGACCGTTTACCGCGCCGATTTCACATTCGATTGCATCAATAGTGAATACGTGTCGTATTTACATAGAATAAGCTTATGTTATTCCAGTTTGACAAATTTTCGTCGATGTCAGTTCGTTACGTTAAATACGCGAAGCCTTTCTTTAAAGGCATCAAGGCTTCAACGAACTTTCAAAAGGACATCGTAGGACTCATATCAGCTCAACTAACCATAATTAACCTTAAACCATGTTAATTACTTCTAAAACATGATTGGAATCACGTTAATCGTTGTACGAAATTTGCCGGTTGTCACAAAATGACCTTCAATCTCTGTTGGTTACTGCATGCTTGCAGAAACCGTCAAATCAATTCCTCTCTCTATCAATAAGATCTCCCTCTCTCTTATTGCATATACAAACCTCCAAATTTCAAAAATCCCCCCAACCCCTGTTCTCTCTAACAGTGCATCGAGAGTGGTTCTTCATCACCAAACAAGATTATTTGAAGAAACCAAAAAAACAATTAGTGATCAACCATCAACGAAAGGATGACATCGTTCATGGGGAGCCTATCGTCGTTTGCTCGACGGTTAGGTTCGAAGAAAACTTCAAAAAGGTATGTGTTTAATGTTTTTGATTACCATTGTTATTCACTGTAAAAAAGTTTTGATGGTTCTCGAGTCTGGTGGAGTAAATTACTGGTATCGAAGTTTTTGAATTTGGAATAGTTGATATGCCCTGAAATGGGGGTTCTGGAAATTGTTTATAAGAGTATGAATAATTATAGGGTGGGGTATCTTGTGAATGGGGGCCTTGTGAATGTGACATACTCATGTTCAAAAATGGACATATGGCCTGAATACCTTTATACTTTGTTTGAAACAGGAAGAAAAGGAAAGTGATCATTTTGTCTGATGATTCAAAATCAAAAAGACGTGGTAAACGAACTACAAAAAAAACCACTGACCCCAAAGAAGTAAAGCGTCAATTAGGTAGGTATTACATATATTATGGATATTAATGATTGAGGATATTTTCATTTTTATACTGCTCTGGTTCTATTTGTGTTTGTACTAATCCTGTATTTATGATGATATTTTGTTTAGAATGTAATTATGTTTTCTTAACTGTTCTGTTATTAGAGTATGATTCGGACACACCGCTTGTCAATTTAAAAAGACGGTGTAAAAAAGTCGTCAAACATTGTCCGAATGATGATCCAGGGCCGTCTAGGGGGAAAACTACAGATGACGAGGAGGGTGGAGAAACATCAGTTGAAGCGTCTGATGATACTGATGCGGAGTTTTCCGGGACTGGAAAAAGTGACGATGATGAATCAAGCGTGAAGCCACATAAGGGTAAGGGTCAGTATTGAAAATAGATTTTAAAGGCATGTTAAGTATATTACTATGCCTTAATTTCCTAATTGTTGTGTTTTGTGTCAAGCAGAGAAGTCGTCCTTCTTTTGTAACCGACGCCTTCGACAGGCAGCGAAAAATAAAGGTATGTGATAAGATATGTTTTCGATTCTTTGCCGGTTACGTATGTAAATCAGTTTTATGTAATGGCATTCAGCCATATCTCCTGATTTCTAATGTTTTGTAGAAGCAAACAAGAATATAGCATCTGGAGAAGTTCAAACAAAAACAAAGAAAGGTGGATCAGTTCAGATAAATTGATATTTACATTGCTATAGTGACTAAAAAGTTAACACCTAAAATGGTTACATGTGTAACAGGTAAAGAAGCCATGCCTGTCTATGATGTGTCCTCGAGCTCACCGGTTAGGATGACCAGATCAAAAGCACGAGCGTTAGAGATTTCATCTGAAAAACCAAGGACCAAAAATGCCAAACCAAAGAAGGCAAACAAACGTAAGAGGGCAGAGAAGTCGTGGAACGATAGCATGGAGCCTCGTAAGCAGCGCAAAAGGTCGAAGTTGAACGAGTGGCTGGGAATACGTACTAGGTCATCACCAACACAGTTTACAAGGTGCATAAACATACTAAGCGACGAACAACGACTGGCGGTGAAGGAAATGGGTTTTGGCCGGCTGCTCAGTATAAAAATGGATGGGATACCAGCAAAGTTAGGGCATTATGTTGTGGATAACTTCGACCCGGATAGTTTGGAGTTGACCTTGCCGTCTGCAACTCTTAGCATTGATGCTGAAGTCGTGCACAAGATACTCGGTATTCCAATTGGAGGGGTGTCTTTCAATGCGCTAGAGAGTAGGGACGAACATGATGAAGGGATAGCTAAATGGAAAAAGAGGTACCCGCCGAGCAGATTTATATCTCCAAAACAAATGGTTGATATGATTGAGAAAGAGTCCAATGGTGAGGATGACTTCAATTTACGAATGGATTTTATAATGTGCTTCTATACTATCATGGTTGATTGCCACAAACAAGGCAGTTTGAAGGACAACATACTAGACTATCTGACGGATGACTTGGATTTTGCTGGACTTGACTGGTGTGAGTTAGTAGTGGAGGTGCTTAGGAGTTGTAAAGTTGGTTGGAGGCGAGACAGTTTGGATCCACCTTTTACAGGGCCACTAACCTTTTTGACAGTAAGTTAATTTTTTACGTATGTTACATAGTCACTTAGGTACTACTGACCGTATTTGTTTTCTTGATACTAATCATGTATACGACATCTATTTTGCAACTTTTGTACGTTGATAGTTTTAAATGCAAAGGTGTTGATGTTGATTCTTCGGTGGTTCCTATGAGTTTCTGGACATTCCAAAGGTTAAGAGACAGGGAAAGGATTGAGATAAAAGAAGGGGGTTTCGGAAGGGGTACTGTGAAACCGGTAACTTCGTACGAGGGTGTGAAGCTTGGAATAGATGAGCCAAACATCGAGGTTTGTAACATGTTATGTATTACAAACAAAACAATTCATGTATTCCCCGTATTACATATTTATAGCATGCTAACAAAAAATTACCAAACAGGAAAGGGTAGCAAGTGTGGGGGATCTCGTCGATGTTTTGATTAGAACGAGAAAGAGGGTTGAATCGGCCATCTGCAAGTTAGATGAGGACTATCCAGGTAGAAAAGAAGTTGTTGCTGTCAAGGCTAGGTATGGTGAGTTCATTAAAGACATGGGGAAGGCGAGTGAGGTCGAAGTTGTTGCGCGTGTAAATGCTGATGGAGAAATCTCCTCTGTTATAGCTGCCATAGGTAAATGTACCACCATTGGTAAGTGCAAGTTTGATGTTTAAGCCCAATACCGAATTTTGTTAAATATAAATCCATTGAACTTCTATATCGAAAAATTAGCAGATAAGGCTGAACAAAGCAACAAAGGAAAAGCAGTCGAGGATGATGTTTTGAGTTTGGGTGATTCGCCGCTAAACAAGTCCCCAATCACACGATCAAAAAAGAAAAGCGTTGGTGGCACGTTGGATGAGGCAGGGGCATTGGAAAGTCCAATTCTAAGCCAATACAGGAAGAATCTGCATGACAGTGCAAAGCAGAAAAATGATGGTTCAAAAACAGGTGCTACATGTGTTACACACATTAGGAACATTATGTTTAACTGTTTATGTATTTAACACTATGAACATTCCATTCATTAGGAAGCATTGTGTGTGACTGTTTATATATTTAACATACGTAACAGGAGATGAAGATCTGGCCAGGAATTTAACCAACAAATTTTTTGAGGTTAGTGAAGACGGGCAAAATGAACAGGATGTATCAGGACAATCAGGGGAACTACAAAAAGAAGGTAAGTAAAATATAGCTAGGGTAGGTTCGGTTACATACGCATAGGTCAGCGGGTGGGGAGTATTTGTTAAGATTGTAATGTTATGATCTGTTACAGATGTCGATGCCAGCAGACAAATTGCTGAAAATGTGTTAGGTGATGTGGTTCCCACTTGCAATGAAGAGGAATTGGTGAGCACACAACCCTTGGGTGCAACACAAGAGGCCGAATAGGTAAATAATGAATTCTTTTTTATACACGTGTAAAATCGTAATAAACCACAAACTGAAAATTGACTAGCTGTTAAATGTTAATTAACTTTAAGCACAGGATAATATTGTTGTTTCAGAACTGGATGCACCAAACAATGAGATTGAACAGGAGGTTGTGACCACACAAACATGGGCAGCAACACAAAGTGAACCAATAGGTATGCCGGTTGACTATTATAAAATTGCTAATGTATACAACTGTCTTATGATTGTTATCTGGTGACGTATGTTACACAGTCTCCTCAGGCGGCACTCCATCACATGAAGCTACTGGTGAAGACAACAAAGATGACTCAAGTGTGAAGGTGGGAGACACAAAAACAGATGAACAACTGCAAGAGGAGAAAACAGGTATTGTTATAAAAACCATATATATCCACAACTAAAGGCTGGTATAACGCATCGCCAAGCATATTAATCATGTGTTTTAAACGTTGTATTTAAGGCGATGAGAAAATTTCAACAAGCGAAGCAGATGTGCACACAACCAGTAACAAAGAGTCAGGTATGATATTGTAATATTTATAAGTACATGGATAGCTGATTTGGATGTGTGATAAGTGGGCTCGTGCGAAAATGTCCTACAGAAGTACAGCCGGACAGGGCAGAAACTAGTGATAGGGGCAAGCAGGTTGCTGAGGCGGGGGAAGATACACAAGCAGGTATGCAAATAAAACCAAATTGAAATACGTTTATAATCCACAAAAAGGTCCACATATTATTTGGGGTAACACATTTGCAGGAATCTCCTGGATATTTCCATGTATGTCGACACCGGATAGCAACGATGCGCCAAGTTTTAGCTTTGGCTTAACACAGGCAGAACCAGCAAATCAGGGGGAGTCGGGTGTGAATTCACTTCTTAAAAATAAAAAAAATACAGAAATGTTATATAAATGCTCTGTGTTTTTAACAGTTTTTAATGCTTATCTTACAGGATCTGTCACAATGTCTCAGACAATGGAATCTGGTTTGAAGGACCAACCAGGTGAATCAGGTATCAACTCTATATCTTAACAATGTTGAACTGCTGGATCGGATCAGTCAGCTAATGAAAGTTGTGACGTACGTTACAGATGGTAGCGCTGTGGCTCCAAATGAAAAGACAGTTTTCCAGGACGTTGTCGCATCAATGGTGTATCCGTTGGTGCAACCCGTGAGTTCATATGACGCACAGACTCAGGTTTACAATGAGTATGCCCCTAGTGGAAATCTGCAAGTAGATGACGACAACATGACCTTGGCGATGCGTCAAGAAATCATCGCCAAGATGGATGCAACCAAGAGAAACCCCCTACGTGAAAGGAATGTGACATACGTTCATAAGTCACCTTTTCACATAAGGGGGGTAAATTTGGGAGAGGGGGTCACGAAGGATGATGATGCTGTGTGGAACTTTGTTTACAGGGACGAGGATCCGTTGAATATGTTGTGTGGTTCTGAGGAAAGAAGGAGGGTAGCCATAAGTAATCGGTAAGTAACATGAACAATGCATGTGGTAATAAGTTCTTGAACTGCTGTAACATGTGTAACTGGTGGCATTTTGGTTTCTGTTTTTTTCAGCATAGAGCATGGAGAACAGGTGGAAAATGTAGACATACCAGATGATGAAATAGATAACGCACTTGCCAAGTAAGACCATGACCAATGTTTAAACTTATAAGACTGCTTCAAAAAATTTATCTTGGTTAACATGTGTACAGTGAGGTGTTGTTCAAAAGTTTATGTGACGTGGAAGCCACACGTAGCATGATCAAAACTTTGAAGCCGGGGAAGCAGGTGATGGATGTGATCATTGACTGTTGGGTGGATGTCTTAAACTACGAGGAGAGGTTGAAATCGGATGGGGCCCCTCTTCGTTTGTTTGTAAGCACAACCGCAGTGGTAAGTTATTTAAAAAGACAACATCGGTTTACGTATGTAATGAAACTGGTATTGATTTTTTTTTTTGCTAACAAAAAAAAATAGGTTCCATGGATGCTTAATGATACCAAGTGTGATCCGATCCGACGAGCTTCGCGGTTTTCAAACGCAATGTCTGCCGCAGTGCCGGCCTATGAGACCAACCGTGACTTCAAACGATATGATATCGTCTTTTTCCCGATCCTTGAAAGGGCCCACTACTACTTATTGGTCTTTGAGCTAAAGAATATCGCCATAATGCTGATTGATAATGACAAAAAACGAGGGAGGCGAACATGCAAGGATCATGCTGACTTTCACAAAAAGGATACTGTGCACAAATATGTAAGTTGTTTTAATCACTTTTGAAAAACGTAAAAATTGGTCATTTAAAACAAATGTTTCTTTCGCTGATGTATTATTTTTGGGTTTCATGATCCATGATTATTGCAGAAGCACATGTTTGTGGAGTTCCTTAAAAGCATCAACCATCCGAAGGCGGGAAAGATCGGAGGGGCGGAGATACATAGGTTGGATGTAGAGTGGGGAACGGCTGGTAATGCCACGGATTGTGGGGTCTTCCTAATGAGACACATGGAGAGATTCATGGGGCTTCATGTACCGTTTGAATGCAATTTCAGTAAGCATTGGCGCACTAAAGAAGGCGAGATCAACAAGCTACGTTCGAAGTACACAGCGCATATTTTGCGTTCACCGGTTAACACAAAGAAGGGTGAGGTGGAAGCTAGGGCACATTTGAAGTAAGGAGGAACGTTCGTGAAGGGGGGGTTGTTTAACTGTGTATGACAATTATGTAGTGTTTAAAACTGTTTTTTGGGTGATAATACACCTAACATACTGCTGGGTTCTGTAACATAACTTAACTAGTATGGTCACTTGTTGAACAGCTAACTGTGTTGCTTATAATATTATTCTGTTACGTATGTAAAAGTGTTGTTAGCATATGTTATGTAAAGAGTGTTACATATGTTAATGTAGTTTAAAATGGTGAGGTGGTCTAAGTGTTGTGGATATTGAGTTATAGGTTAAATGATTAAGAGAGGGTTAATATGTTATTTGACTACTTAACAAATCTGTTACATACATAACAGGTGCCTACATGGTTAGGGTGTGACGGGACATACCATACTAGTCTTAGAAAGGTAAGATGTTTTTTTATGAAAGAAATGGTAACTGATATGGAATGCAACAAGTATTAAAAGTACATAATTATAACGGCTCTGTAATCCAAAGTCATGCACATACTGTACACTGACAAAAAATATATTTACACAAATAACTTCTTACACATTTAGCAATATTTCTAACAGTTATAGGAAACATCAGTGGATTTTGACATACAACAACTAAATAACCAGAAGTACCAACCAATCAAATACCAAATATGGTGTTTGGTGAAATCAACTTGTTACACATGTAACATGAGGGTTTCTTATGTCTAGGATTAATATTCACCCCCAATCACCTTGGCTACACTACAAGGACTGTTCAATACCCCTGGTTGGTAGGGCACAACTAACTTGTTACACATGTAGTAGAATGTTTTTAACAGAAAACCCTAAAAGACAAACAGGTTGCAAAATGGGTACAGGACAAGTGTTAAAGCATAGGGGTTAATGTGTTATTTTACTACTTAACAAATCTGTTACGTACATAACAGATAGCTACCTGGTTAGAGTGTGACATACCATGTTAGTCTTAAAAAGGGAAGATGATTTTTGATGATAGTAATGGTAATACATATGGAATGCAACAAGTATTAAAAGTACATAATTATAACGGATCTGTAATCCATAGTGATGCACATACTGTACACTGACAAAACTATATTGGCACATCTAACTTCTTAAACATGTAGCAATATTTCTAGCAGTCATAAGAAACTTCAGGGAATTTTGAGAGAGAACAACTAAATAACCAGAGGTACAAAACCATCAAATGCCAAATTGATTGAAATTAACCTGTTACACATGTAACACGAGGGTTTATTATGTCTCGGATTAATATTCACCCCCAATCACATTGGCAACACCACAAGGGCTGTTCAATATCCCTGATTGGTGTGGCACAACTAAGTTGTTACACATGTAGCACAATGTTTTTAACAAAAACCCCTAAAAGACAAACAGGTTTAAAAATGGGTACATGACAATTGTTAAAGCATAGGGGTTAATATGTTATTTTACTACTTAACAAATCTGTTACATACATAACAGATAGCTACATAGTCAGCCTGTGACATACCACACTAGTCTTAAGCAAACACATGATAATAAAAAACTACATAGACAGTCCTTAATAAGGTTAAGACTTAGACAATAACACATAACAAAAGTACGACTACCCAGCAAAAACAGGTTAATCAACAAAAGGATAACCATCGTAAGTTGCAGCCATTATGGCGAGAATGATCCATACTGCGCTTCCAAGCTCAGCTCCGACATTTCACTGTCCTCGTCTTCCCAAGGGTTATAACTTGCCCACCTGGCGAGGGTATTTGGTGAATTTGGACACAATGGACAACCGCAATACTCGTGATCATACTCAACACCTGGACATGCAACAGCCGATATTGATACAGGCTCTTTGGTTACCGAGTACGCAGTGCCAACTGACACCCCTTCATCAACTTCCATCTGTGCATCGCCCGACGTCACCGGTGTACTATTACCATCTTCCATCATTAGAGTTTCGACACCTTTTTTCGGTAGTTTGCTCTCGTTGGGATCATTAACATTCTTCCAACCATGAATGGCTTGGTGTTCAGTACGCTCCAGTAACGCCAAAAAATCAGTTACTTTTGAAGTGACCTCCTCTTCGCTTTTTGTCTTCTGGCGCTTGGCTGCATGAGGTTTTGAAGGGCTTTCCATTTGCAGAAAGTGTTTCTTTTGGTAAGTTAGGAACACTATTATTATGGGATGGAACAATGATTTCTATTTAACCAAAATGAGGTATAAAAACTAAGTTCAAGGATGGGTGGTTGGGTGGTTGGTGATAATTTAATTTGTGTTTAATGCTATAGTGGTAGATTTTCCTTTATGTCAAATCAACATGTCATAAATGTTTTTGGGTGCTAGGGAGTGCATCATGATTTTATATTTTATTCTCTTCATTTGTTACTTTATGAAGTACATATTTTATTAGATTTTGGTAGTTCCCTAGGTCTTCCGTACCAAAACTACAACACATACCCATGCTTTTTTCTGTCCATGGGCCCACAGAAATCATGAGCTTTTAATATAGGGGATCTAATATAATAATCAGATTGCCCCAGCTACCTTTTTGTTGCGTATGTTACCAATGCGGCCCCTGTTACCAACTACTTATAAGACAGAACATAGATCCTAAACACACACCACATTATATATTACAAACCACAAAAAAGCATGTCTAGTGGGTGAAGATTATACATAAAAGTAGTTCTACCAAATAAAAATAGAAGTAGCTGGGGAACAACAAACACACCAAAATGTGGCAACCATGTTACACACGTAACAACAAAAAGGGACTGCATGTGCTTCTAACTGTTACCAGTGTCCAACATGGTTCAAAAAGCAGGGATAGTAATGCTGCCCCATTAATTGCCATAAACCTAACTAGGCTTTCCGGGCTTGTGCCGCCTCCTCCTTGGCCCTTTTCATCGCAGCAACCTTCTCACAATTCCTTGCATCGTGATCCGTGACATATTGGTGGCAGTTGTTGCATAGGCGTGGGGCCTTAGGCATTTTCGGACGCTTTGGGTTGCCCTTCTCACCAGCTCTAGATATTCTTCGAGTTTTCCCACAACCCTTGTTGCGTGCCACATCAGGATTGGCAACCACAGTTTCTGTATCAGCCGATTGGCCAATAATTTCTTCCACGTCGGTTGGAGACGGTTGATCCGGAATAACAGAAATTGGTTCCCTGGATAACAAGTGCAGTTTGATAGATTTGAGCTGTTCAACCAAGTCCGCCAGTGCAGTTTCATCAGTTCTGGCAACATCTACACATTCAGTTACAAGTTCAAGTACCTCATTCCTCAACAGTGAACCTGGATGAGTGTCAACACCGTAACGTCCAGAAATGGAGAACACTCTCTTGGGTAAAATATCACGTAACCACCTTTCGCCCACATATTGCTGCGGGATGCGGTCAACTTTCTTAATCATGTAAACTGCAAAGACATGGCGGCAAAGGTAGCCGAGACGCGTAAAACATCGGCATGAGCATTCAGCCGTTGAATCAATGTTATCAAACCGCACCTGCATAATTGATGCTAGAAATGGTAAGACCTAGGAATGCAACAAGTATTAAAAGTACATAATTATAACAGCTGTGTAATCCAAAGTCATGCACATACTGTACTCTGACAAAAGTATATTGGCACAACTAACTTGTTACACATGTAGCAAACTTTCTAACAGTTCTAAGAAACTTTAGGGAATTCTGACAGAGAAAAACTAAATAACCAGACCTAGGAATGCAACAAGTATTAAAAGTACATAATTATAACAGCTGTGTAATCCAAAGTCATGCACATACTGTACTCTGACAAAAGTATATTGGCACAACTAACTTGTTACACATGTAGCAAACTTTCTAACAGTTCTAAGAAACTTTAGGGAATTCTGACAGAGAAAAACTAAATAACCAGAAGTACAAAACAATCAAATTCCAAATATGGTGTTTGGTGCAATTAAATTGTTACATATGTAACAAGAGGGTTTATTATGTCTAGGATTAATATTCAGCCTAAATCACATTGGCTACACTGCAAGGGCTGTTCAATAACCCTGACTGCTGTGGTACAAGTAACTTGTTACACATGTAGCAATTAGTTTTTTTAACAGCAACCCCTACAAGACAAAAAGGTTGAAAATTTCAACTTATTAAAAGTCCAATAGCCTGAACTGGTGTGGTACAACTAACTTGTTACACAGGTAACATAAATTTTTAAAACATTTTTAACAATAACATCAGAAGTTTCTAACAATAACATAAATGGGTACCTGGTAAACATTGGTAACATCAGGACGCTTGTCAAGTTGGGTGACTGAAAAGACGGTAGGCATGTTGTCCTTTTCATCAACATTGGAGATGTAGCATGAAAACTTCCCCTTCATAATCTCCTTCTTAACTTCCTGGAACACAGTATTGGTGTACAAGGTAAATGCATGCTGCTCAATGGGAAAGTCCGTAGACCCATAAAAAACCGTCGATGATGTTTTGTACTCGGCAACACGCTGACGGTAACGTTGGCTATCGAGACGGGATTCAAAACATAACATGAACTGAACAAGTGTGTGGGCACTAGTGGAATTGACCTTGAATGCACTGTTTGAACTCTCACTTCTGGATGTTGTTTTCATCAAGCATGACATTGGAATCTCCCTAAAGTACGCCGGCACCCACAGTTCCTTGATTGCAAACATATCGCTCAACCACTGGTTTTCCTGAATCCCAAATGTCTCTAGCAGCGCATTCCATCGAGTCTCAAATGTTGAAGGTTTTATGAAAATGTTCCACACCAATTTGTGAATGCAGGACCGGAATTCAGTGTTGGATAAAATATCAGCACCAACCTAGGTGCAGAAGCATAAATCAATGTAAGACATCTTTAACATAAAACACTTAAGTACGTGCCTACATAACATTACCTTGTTGGGTAGTTTTTTCATTATATGCCACATACATAGCCTGTGGCGAGCCTCACTGAACACTTGTGGTACAGCCTGCATCATCGACGGGTCTTGGTCGGTCAACACTAGCCTGGGCTGTGAACCATGAGCTTTTAAAAAACATTCAAGCAACCAAACGTAGGAATCTATGGTCTCATTAATTATCAATCCTGCACCAAAAGTCACACACTGCTTGTGGTGGTCCACACCAGTGAAAGGGACAAATACCATGTTGTACCTACACGTTAAATGAACAGCCACATGTTATTTACGTATGTTAAGCAGTAAAAAATGCAAACACATAAAACCTGTAACGCACGTTAAGGTAACTTACTTGTTTGTGTTGTATGTTGCATCGAACGCCACAACATCACCGAAGGCCTTGTAGTTCAATTTTGAAATTTCATCCGCCCAAAAAACAGAATGCAGTTTACCATCGCGCACAACAAAGTCATAAAAAAAGTCTGGCAAGTTTTCAAACCGATCACGCAGGCGGTCAAGGAATAAAGACGAGTCCCTCTTGCCGATAAAAATTCGAAGCTCCTTACTAAAGTTCTTGAAATCAGAAGCAGTTCCATGCACATTGTGGTGACCACCTTTAAGAGACACTAAGTAACGATGAGCTTTCACAGGTCCAACTCGGTTAAGAGACATGTTATGAATGAATTGTTTAGTTGAGAAAGAAAGTTTACGAGAAATCTTACTAAGGTCAATGTTATCTTTATCACACAGCTGATGGTTGTGAACATCGTTAAAACGAATGACTTTAAACAACGAACCTCCACAAGTGATTGACACTAACACATGTGCTTGGCAATTGGAAAGGCTGAACGAAGTTTTACGGGGTTTAACAGAAGATTCAACTAAGGTGTCAAAGGTTTTGTTAAACTGAGGTTTACCATATTTGCAACAACGCATGTACTTGTGTGTCGGTTCCCCCATCCAAACCTTGGTTTGTCCCTTCTTAATTGAAAAACCGGCCTGCCTGGCATATTCTTTGTACATGGCCATTGCAGCCTCAAACGTCGGGAAAACCTGACCAATAGCAGGCAAATACCGGGGGCTAACATTGGGGATCCAGAATTGGGTGCCGTTCGGGGTTGCAATAACATAGTACGGCTCAATGTCTTGGTTTTCACCTGTTAAATAAAAAACAGGTTAGATTTCTATATTTATAATCCCCTTATGTGTTACATACGTTATAAGTCTATTCTTTAACACAAAGCATGTTGTACCTAAAATATATAAGACACAAAAAAAGCTATAAAAAATATATATTCAAATAAAAAAGTTGGTACACCAAAACAGTTTCTATGTAACACATGTAACATATATAATGTAGATTCTCTCCATGGTTTAAAAAATTTCTGCTTTGGCCAAAAAATAGCTTTCACCACACACTGCTATGACCACCACAAAGAGCATGATAGTAAAGTCAATGTTGGGCAAAAGTTTCTTACCAGACTCAACACCTACATATATCTCTTCATTCCCTCCTATTTCATTTCCATCAACAGGATCCCCTCCATCAACATTCCTCAACAAAGATGAAGACCCAGATGAGAAACCAAAATTAAGGCCTGAAAACAGCAAAAAAAATATAAAACATTACAAACCAACCTAAAACAAAATAACTAAAAACCTTAGATAATAGTAAAACCATTAAAAAACATCCTAACACTATATAACCCTGTTAACAACAAAATTTGGAAACTTTAAAAAAACTATAACTAAATCACTATAACTATGAAAAACACTATAAACATGAACAAACAAAAAAAATGCTACTTTCTAAAATATATAAAAACCTGCTACAAACCCTATGATCATCAGCAGTGCTATAACAAAGTAGGAAATATTATATGATCGGCGTTAAAAAAATCATGTAGAAACCTTGAGATCCAGTATGACCACTATCATCCTCTGTTTCTGATACAAAATCAGACGGTGCATGGTTATTCACAGAATCCAAGATCATTGAATGTGGCTTGATTTGAGGATTCGATTCCATCGCATGAAAGAGTTAATGAGGCAGGAAGAACTTTAAGTGAACTTATTGAGGTTTCAGTAAAGTTAATGAGAGGAAGAAGACGGCCCAGAAGAAGACATTGGTGTTGGTGTGGGTTATTGAGAGTGGAAAGGGTGGGAAGGTGTATGGGGAAAGTAAATAATAAATGATCTAGACCTTTACAAATCAGGTGTCATAACATTGAAAAAGCAACCAAAACAAAAGTCTAATATACCCTTTCCCTCCAAAATAAAACATAGTGAGGTGGATTAATTAGAACCACTAGTTAGGTTTCCATTGGTTTTCTCATTTTAGGGGGTTTCTCTTTTCCCTTTCCCCTATATATATATATAAAACTCAAAAATTAAAATAACAACCAGTACCAGCCCGTTAGATAGAACCAGTGTAACGCCCCAAAATTTCTATACAGGATATTATGTCGTTAGTATACGACAATATTTTCTTTCTTGTATAAGTTTGGTTCTTGACAACTTTTGTAGTTTATCGAAAGTAAATTAATCAGTTATAGTTTAAATTGGAGAACTAATTATTTTGAAGGAGTTTAGGGGACTAGAGTTTAACAAATCTGGTTGTCATACAACTTCGGGGCACATTTTATATTATGGTGGATATTCAAAGGACTTTTGGTATTAATATGGAGGTATTTAACCTTGGGTATGTTATTGCTAACATCACCACCTAGGTTTTTAAAACCCTACAGCCGACAATCAACCTTAAACGCACCAGCCTCCTTTGCTTGTTGTAGCGCAAGACCAAAATATGACATGCTTTTCATTTTCGATCGCCTTCAATTCATTAAAACCGATTCCTTTGTTCGATCAAGAACACCTTACGATATTCGGATTGCTTCATGACCATCCATTTAGCCTAAGTGGTCGGAGCTCCCTACAGTGAGAATGGGGATGGTATGGTGCTGGTGCTGGTGGTCCGGTGATGAACATGGAGAGGCTGACAGTTCGAGGTGGTTTCAGGCTGGTACCGTTTCCATTCGCGACAATGTAAGTCTCTTTTATTATTTTCCTTGTTTGATTAGTTAGTTAATGTCTCAAGGATGACTAGTGGTGGCCGGTGATGGCCATGAAGGGAATGGTGATTGCGGTTGCGACAGAGACGGTCGTGGTGTTCTGTGGTGGTAAGTGATGTAGAGGGTGACGTATGATAATGGAGCGAGGGTGTAGATGGAGGTTGTGGTGTCAATCGGTCGGGGCCGACACGTCGATGGTGAGTTGTCAATGCTTGGTCGTGAGATGATGGTTCACGATGGTGATAACTGGTCGTGCGATGGTGTTCGGACATGGTCTTAGTGGCCTTTAGCTACGGTGGAGATGAAGGAAAGTTGCTTCGAGTTCCGGTCAACAATTATGACGTATGGCTTCATTTGTTTCTATGTTGATAATCAGTTATGAATCTTATACGTAAGCATGGAATTCACACACATTCCATGCATGATGATGATGGTGACTATGGTGCATGTAGTAGATTACAAGGAAAATAAAGAGCTTGTTTGTAGGTCACGCATTGGTACAGGAGGTTCTATTTAGTGTTCTGTTGTATTTAAACATGGTATCATATAAATTGAACATGGTCTTGAAGATTTTAAATGGTAATTTGAATGGTGACGAGGCTTTTGTTAACATGGGACCATGATTGAAGTTGTGGGTGAAATGAAAACTTAGTGGGCATGGAGTTTTCAAGTGATACCATTGGAAATATTTTTCTAGACGATGATGAAGAAGTTAACTTGTCCGCATGGTTGTAAAGGTTGTCATGCTTATAAACGGGCTGTTGACGCTATCCTAGGACCCACTTCTTCACTCGTTTCTCTAACTCCAGTGGTTTGCGTGTTTTATTAAGGTGAGTTCTTGTGCCCACTCTTTAGTTATTATTTTTTTAAATATTTTGGGCTGACGTGCATGCTAAACCAGTATGATTATTTTTATGAAGTCACAAAATATTTTTATAAAGTTATAAATATTTTTGTGAACTCATATATATTATTTTGGCATGAAACGTAAGTAGGCGGAATGCGCCTAATGTGTCATTATATGGCTTGAATTATATATGTTATTATATATATGAATAGATGGTTGTCTTGATTAGAGTGTGGCTTAAGTTTTTATTTATAATAAGCGGAATGCGCTTAATGTCTTGGCCACGTATTAGAAACCTTGCTTGTTAGACCGGGACTTGCCTTGAGTTATACTTGTTAGGTTAAATGTGTTACTATATATTTATATATTATATATATAAACTGTGTATGACAGTTACCTGGTATTATAAATTGAGCTATGATAGTTTTATAGTATGTCTGCTCTGATTTATAGTTATGGTTTGAGTGTTAGTAGGCGATATTCACTTATGTAGACTTGTTGTAGTTTTGTGACAAATAGGCGAAATGCGCTTATTGTATATTTAAGGTACTAAAGTCTTATGTTAAGTAGGCGGATTGCGCTTATCCTAGACTTTAAATATTGCTTAGGGAACAATTAGGCGGACTGCGCGTATTGTTGACTCTAAGGTTATAGTATTTTGTTATTGTTTATTTTAACAACTTACTATTATTGAAAACTTTTAAAACTTGAACTCACTCAGCGTAGCTGACTTTTGCATACACGTTAGATTGATTTCAGGTTGTGGATGAATAAAGGGTTCCTTGGCATGCAGTGGAGCTACTTAGTTGCGGTTGACATTTCAATTAAGAAGACGTCTATGAGATTTGCTCGAACGTTATTTACATATTTTTTTAAGCTTTTAGTTGATTATTAAATATTCTTTTGACCAGTCTTGGGCAAACCATGTTTGGAAATTTAATAATTTCTATTAACATTCCGCTGCGTATTTTCTTAAATAAAATAAGATTTCTTTTGAATTGTTAACATGGTTTTAGTATTTGAATGCCAACTGTTTGACCTGTCGGTTTTGAGGGTCTTACAAGTTGGTATCAGAGCAGTGGTTCGAGGGATTCGGGCGTTTTGTGCTCGAACTCGAATCTGGTATGGGACCAAACTGTTACTAAGAAATGTCAACTGCTGGGTAGCTGCACGCCAAAAGGTAATCCTTATTTTTTGACACATGTCTATATATATATATGTATATGTACACTTCATTGGATGCTTAATAGCATGAAGTCATAAACGAGCGGTTAGTGCCTTTACATTTTGATGTAGTATGGGAAGTTTATTAAGTTGTGAGTAATGCACGACACATATGTTGGGATGCGTCTCGTTGAACACTTAGATACATAAAGTGTTAGAAGGAAACCCAATAACTATATTTGTTTTAAGTATGTTATGATGGCTCTTAATGAGTGCTTAATTGTAATAATTCATAGGGGGTGTATGCTCTTGTGTTTTGAGGTAGGGTAGAATTCCCTTCTTCGTTTGTTAATTGCAAACCTTTAAGGTTTAATAGCTAAATACCATGTGTATTTGTGTTAATGTGTAGGCAGAATTGTTAGTGTGGTCGTAACTTGTCGTGTTTAGGGTGACTAAAGTAAAGTAAACAGCTAATCACACTTGATCAACGTTATTAGAAGTTTACCCTTACTTTACACATCCTGAATATGTCTTGTGGCGGATCATGTGACGGTTTTGTCATGAATGTTTTGTATGGGTTGTGTCTATCACCTTTTGTATTGGGTTAGATAAGATCCCAAGATACTAGACATTTAATTGAGGACAAGGTTGCAGTAGGAAATTCACTCCTTGTGACCAATGTTGTAGATAATTGTCGGATCGAGTTATCGGGACATAATCTTCCTATTCTCTTGTACTTAATGTCATTGGGTTGCTTTGATGTTATTCTTGGGATGGACTGACTGGCTACCGTGGATGCTTACTTTGTGTGCGAGTGGAGACTCGTGCGACTTACAGCTCCTGATGGGAATCGTATTACTGTTCATGGGCACGATGGTCGTTCATTACCTCAGATTATTTTTATGCAAAAGGCGGGGAAGATGTTTCAGCATTGGTGTAAGGCGTACCTGGCGCAGGTCTAGGATGTGGGGGCTGATATCCCTAAGCTAGGGGATGTCCCCATAGTGCGGGATTACTCGGATGTATTTTTGGAGGATATGACGGAATCGCCATCGGACCGCGAGGTTGAGTGCCAAATACAGCTCGTGCCGGAAGCTAAACCTGTAGCCAGAGACCTTACCTCCTAGCCCCTGCGTAAATGAAATAACTCTCATCTCCGTTGGAGGATTTGCTCGAGGAATACATCTGGTTTTAATTGTACCCCCTAATGGGGTGCGTCGGTTTTAATTGTAAAAAGAAAGATGGTAGCATGCGGATCTGTATCACTTGATGGTGAAGAATAGATATCCTTTACCGAGAATCGACGGTTTATCTCGATCAGCTCCAAGGAGCTAGTTGGCTCTCGAGAATTGATCTTAGATCGGGTTATCATCAGCTGAAAATACGAGAGCAGGACACTTTCCGTACTCGTTATAGACATAATGAGTTTTGGTAATGTCTTTTGGCCTGACAAACGTGCTGCGACATTCATGGATTTGATGAACTAGGTGCGTAGGCCGATGCTCTAACTGTTTTGTTATTGTTTCCATTGATGACATTCCCATATACTCCGAAAGAAAAGAAGACCATATTCTACATCGCAAGAAGGCTCTTCAAACTCTTAGGAATGAGAAGCTTTGCGCTAAAATTCTCAAAGGTGCTTTCTGAATTCATGAGGGTCAGTATTCTGGCCCATGTCATCAATTCCGTCAGTACCATGGTAGATTCCATGAAGGTGCAGGCAGTGATGATCTGGGCGACACCAAAATCATCGTTTGATATTAGTAGCTTCTTGGGTTGACAGGTTGTTATCGGAGGTGCGTACAGGATTTCTCTAGGATAGCTCACTGACTAACTGACCAAGAATGAGGTGAGGTTTGCTTCGGACTTGGACCAAGAGAACGCGTTTCTTGAAACTAAATAAAAGTTTGACACCGGATTTGCGGGTCTTACAAGTTTGACACAAGCACCGATCCTAGCCTTACCGGGTTGGACAGAGGATGTAGTGGTTTTTCGGATGCGTCACATGGGGGGTCTCGAGTGTGTACTTATGCAGCGCGGTAAGTTGATAGCTTATGCTCCACGCCAACCGAAACCCCATGAGTTTAATTACCCAACTCATGATTGGGAGTTGGCAGCTGTTGTTTTTGCGCTTAAATTGTGGGAACATAACTAATATGGGGATCCTTGCACCATCTATACCGACCATAAGAGTTGGAATATTTCTTTGAGCATAAGGCCTTTAGTAGGAGGCAGTGCAGGTGATTGGAATTAATCAAGAACTATGATGTGGAGTTTGCGAATCACCCAAGAAAGGTTAACGTGGTGGCAGACACGTTGAGCCAAAAGGAGAGGCCTAAGCCCATTCGGGTGAAATCTGGTCAGCTTATTTTGAAACCGGATATAGTGAAGAGATCTCTAGTGCCCAGATTGAAGCCTTACAGGTGGAGCGAGTTATGATATTGCATATGTGGGGGCAGCAATGACTTATGGGAAGTGATGGAGACAGGGGTTATGTTCATAAATGACCGGATGTGGGTACCTTGATATTGAGGGTTTAGTGATAAAATCATGGATGAGGCGCACGAAACTGCCATTCTAATCATCCGGGGGCAACAATATGTATCAAGATCTTAAGAAGAATTATTGGTGGCCAGCAATGAAGTATGAGGTAGCAACTTATGTGAACAGGTGTTTGACTTGTTTACAGGTTAAAGCAGAACATCAGAAACCGTTTGAAAAAAAAAATTCAACCTTTAAAGGTACCGGAATGGAAGTGGGAGTATCTTACTATGTATTTCATCACTAAGCTACCCCGTACGCCCGAGGTGTTTGCACCATATGGGTGGTGGTGGATTGGTTGACAAAAAGTACTCACTTCTTGCCGATACGGGAGATCTTTAACTCCAAAAGGTTGGCAGAATTGTTCCTTCGGGAGATTGTATCAAAGCACGGGTGCCAGTGTTTATTACTTCCAATAGGGACACTCGTTCTACGTGAATGGGTACTGGGTTACACATCAGCACCGCGTATCATCCGCATACGGATGGTCAATTGAAAAGAACCATCCAACCACTCGAAGATATGCTTCGGGCATGCATTATCAATTTTGGCGGTAGCTGGGATTATCACGCCACTATTGGAATGCCACCATATGAGAAGTTGCTGTGTTTCGCGACTACCTGACCTTATCAACTAGGCTATGATAGAAGTGGGATATGCCGCCTCTGATCTATAGTATTGGTTTTGTGTCATGATTGTTACTTTTCTGTTCTAAGTTGTGTAGAAATAAGTGGATTGCAATAGCGGATTGCAATAGCAGTAGAAGGCTATTCATCTGCACCTGTATTTAATATATTCCTAACAGTTTATTCTTAAAACATCACGTTCGGTGGTTCCTTATTCAAGAGGATTCGAGGACGAATCCTATTATAAGGAGGATAGACTTGTAACGCCCCAAAATTTCTATACAGGATATTATGTCGTTAGTATACGACAATATTTTCTTTCTTGTATAAGTTTGGTTCTTGACAACTTTTGTAGTTTATCGAAAGTAAATTAATCAGTTATAGTTTAAATTGGAGAACTAATTATTTTGAAGGAGTTTAGGGGACTAGAGTTTAACAAATCTGGTTGTCATACAACTTCGGGGCACATTTTATATTATGGTGGATATTCAAAGGACTTTTGGTATTAATATGGAGGTATTTAACCTTGGGTATGTTATTGCTAACATCACCACCTAGGTTTTTAAAACCCTACAGCCGACAATCAACCTTAAACGCACCAGCCTCCTTTGCTTGTTGTAGCGCAGGACCAAAATATGACATGCTTTTCATTTTCGATCGCCTTCAATTCATTAAAACCGATTCCTTTGTTCGATCAAGAACACCTTACGATATTCGGATTGCTTCATGACCATCCATTTAGCCTAAGTGGTCGGAGCTCCCTACAGTGAGAATGGGGATGGTATGGTGCTGGTGCTGGTGGTCCGGTGATGAACATGGAGAGGCTGACAGTTCGAGGTGGTTTCAGGCTGGTACCGTTTCCATTCGCGACAATGTAAGTCTCTTTTATTATTTTCCTTGTTTGATTAGTTAGTTAATGTCTCAAGGATGACTAGTGGTGGCCGGTGATGGCCATGAAGGGAATGGTGATTGCGGTTGCGACAGAGACGGTCGTGGTGTTCTGTGGTGGTAAGTGATGTAGAGGGTGACGTATGATAATGGAGCGAGGGTGTAGATGGAGGTTGTGGTGTCAATCGGTCGGGGCCGACACGTCGATGGTGAGTTGTCAATGCTTGGTCGTGAGATGATGGTTCACGATGGTGATAACTGGTCGTGCGATGGTGTTCGGACATGGTCTTAGTGGCCTTTAGCTACGGTGGAGATGAAGGAAAGTTGCTTCGAGTTCCGGTCAACAATTATGACGTATGGCTTCATTTGTTTCTATGTTGATAATCAGTTATGAATCTTATACGTAAGCATGGAATTCACACACATTCCATGCATGATGATGATGGTGACTATGGTGCATGTAGTAGATTACAAGGAAAATAAAGAGCTTGTTTGTAGGTCACGCATTGGTACAGGAGGTTCTATTTAGTGTTCTGTTGTATTTAAACATGGTATCATATAAATTGAACATGGTCTTGAAGATTTTAAATGGTAATTTGAATGGTGACGAGGCTTTTGTTAACATGGGACCATGATTGAAGTTGTGGGTGAAATGAAAACTTAGTGGGCATGGAGTTTTCAAGTGATACCATTGGAAATATTTTTCTAGACGATGATGAAGAAGTTAACTTGTCCGCATGGTTGTAAAGGTTGTCATGCTTATAAACGGGCTGTTGACGCTATCCTAGGACCCACTTCTTCACTCGTTTCTCTAACTCCAGTGGTTTGCGTGTTTTATTAAGGTGAGTTCTTGTGCCCACTCTTTAGTTATTATTTTTTTAAATATTTTGGGCTGACGTGCATGCTAAACCAGTATGATTATTTTTATGAAGTCACAAAATATTTTTATAAAGTTATAAATATTTTTGTGAACTCATATATATTATTTTGGCATGAAACGTAAGTAGGCGGAATGCGCCTAATGTGTCATTATATGGCTTGAATTATATATGTTATTATATATATGAATAGATGGTTGTCTTGATTAGAGTGTGGCTTAAGTTTTTATTTATAATAAGCGGAATGCGCTTAATGTCTTGGCCACGTATTAGAAACCTTGCTTGTTAGACCGGGACTTGCCTTGAGTTATACTTGTTAGGTTAAATGTGTTACTATATATTTATATATTATATATATAAACTGTGTATGACAGTTACCTGGTATTATAAATTGAGCTATGATAGTTTTATAGTATGTCTGCTCTGATTTATAGTTATGGTTTGAGTGTTAGTAGGCGATATTCACTTATGTAGACTTGTTGTAGTTTTGTGACAAATAGGCGAAATGCGCTTATTGTATATTTAAGGTACTAAAGTCTTATGTTAAGTAGGCGGATTGCGCTTATCCTAGACTTTAAATATTGCTTAGGGAACAATTAGGCGGACTGCGCGTATTGTTGACTCTAAGGTTATAGTATTTTGTTATTGTTTATTTTAACAACTTACTATTATTGAAAACTTTTAAAACTTGAACTCACTCAGCGTAGCTGACTTTTGCATACACGTTAGATTGATTTCAGGTTGTGGATGAATAAAGGGTTCCTTGGCATGCAGTGGAGCTACTCAGTTGCGGTTGACATTTCAATTAAGAAGACGTCTATGAGATTTGCTCGAACGTTATTTACATATTTTTTTTAAGCTTTTAGTTGATTATTAAATATTCTTTTGACCAGTCTTGGGCAAACCATGTTTGGAAATTTAATAATTTCTATTAACATTCCGCTGCGTATTTTCTTAAATAAAATAAGAATTCTTTTGAATTGTTAACATGGTTTTAGTATTTGAATGCCAACTGTTTGACCTGTCGGTTTTGAGGGTCTTACAACCAGCAAAACGGACCACGGGACCACTACCAGCATGAGTGGCGGCGGTGTTACCGTGCTGGTAGTTGGTACCCGTAGACAATTCGGGTGACGCCCCGTCCCCCTTATAAAATCACGTTTATTCTCCCAACTCAAAATCACTACAAACTTGTACATGTTAGTCACTTTTGTTAATGTGTTTCCTTCTTGTGTAAATGATTTAGGCTTGAGATAAGAAGAAGGGGTTGGCTAAATGCACTCCCCTTTTTTACTAATTGCACCCCCTTTAAAAAAAACAGTTTAAAAGTTAACAAATTCTATCCTTTTACTTTAAAAAAATCATTTTAGTAACTCATCTTTTTCGTGTAATCAACCCTATTTAAGTTACTCACCCCATGAACATCATCTTCATCACATAATTGAACCATCGTCGTCCCATGAATCTCGTCATCATCTCGGTGGTACAAAGCCCCATCTAAAATATTGTTAGTTTTAATCTTTATGATTTAATTACTATAGTTTGAGACAAACTTAGATTAGGATAGAAAAGAAAATTGTATAAAAAAATATAAGGTTTAATTATGTTTATTTAAAAACTTTTAAGGAGGGAGTGTAATCAGTAAAAATAATATAAGGGTTTGATTAACTTAGGGCTCTACACGAGTCGAGTCGAGTCGAGTCAGGCTAAGCTCGAGCTTGAGCTTGAACTTAAACGAGCCAGCTCGGCTCGGCTCGTTTTTTTCGTCGAGCTGAAAAGCCGAGCTCGAGCTCGGCTCGTAAATGTTCGAGCCGAGCTCGAGCTGGCTCGAGCCAGCTCGTTATTTTTTTTATAAATATTTATAAAATAAAAAACAAAACAAAAATAAAATAAAATTACACATATACATGTATATTTTTTATTTTTCTAAGTTAGGGTTTATTTGAATTTTAGAATTGCGTTTGGAGCCAAAATATATTACTTTAATCTATATATTAATTACACATACACAAGCCTGAGTCGAGCTATCGAGCCGAGCCACGAGTCGAGCCATCGAGCTGAGTCACGAGCTGAACACCCCTGGCTTGAGCTCGGCTCGAAAACAGAACGAGCCTTCTCGAGCGAGTTTCGAACGAGCCTATTCATGATAAATTAGTTTAGTTTGATTGATTTTGAAGGTTTAGTATAAAAATCAATCTTGTGTTTTTGTCTTGCAACCAGGGCCTATTACCAAACTTCGTACACTTCCATCGGATGATGTTATTCGTGAAATCTTTGCTCGGCTTCCGGTTCGTAGTCTGCTGTGGTTCAGGTGCATTTTTCGAAAATGGCAAGATTCACTTTCTAGTGTTGAATTTGTTAAAAAACATTTGCGTGTGTTAAAAAGAAAGAGTCTTTTTTGGCGTCAACTGATATTTAGTAATGTAACACCCGTCGTGTTACGGGTCTCGTTAACGAGTCGGGTTGTATCCGACCACCCGTTTATAAAAATTATAATTAACCGAATTCCTATCTGCAGCCAAACGCTCCATGTCTTGTGATAAACCTGTTGCCAATCGTTCCATGAGCAGCCTTATACCCATCACCAAACACCCTTTTGACAGCCCTTATCCAAGTTGTTAAACACCCCTCCATCTACCTCTTACCTATTTAAACCTTCCTATCTCTCTCTTTATTCTGCACATCGACACACACCACACACACTTGTGTCTGTGAACAAGAGCATCAACCGGACCGGAAGTCACCACTCCGGCGACCGGCGCCGCCGTCATCTTCCTCTCTGGTAAGTCTTCTTCTCTATCCGGCAACTGTTTATCAACCATACCACTCTGTCATCTGTTTATCTATCCGAACCGTACCATCTTTCTGTTTCCTGATCTGTACTCGATGAGCTACCATGAACCAGATTATCTTATAACCCACACACACATCGATGTGTGTGTGGTATTGAATCCAGCAACCATATGACAGATTAGGTTTCTGCTTATGACCCGATTGTGTTCTGGTTATGACAATTATCATTTGATTATTGGTTATAACGAGCCCGAGCTTGAAAATTGACTCGTTTAGTTATTGAGCTCGAGCTTTTTATACAAGGACCGTTTAGCCTCGCGAGCCCAAACAAATTTTATATTATTATTATTTTATTTATAGTATATACCTACTATTTAACATTAACGAGCCGAGCCGAGCCGAGCCCATTCAGTTCGGCTCGTTTGCATCCCTTAGTAGAAGAAGCTACGGCAAAGATTGAATTACAAAAAACTGTATTGGGCCTACATAACCGTTGGACGAGTTTTTGACAATTGGGCATTGTAAAAAAAGCTTCACGTGAGTTGGGGCCCGTGAAAAAACTAACGGGACACATTAATGTGCATGTGGTAGTCCGCTTAGTAGGGAGTTCTCAAGTTTATACCTGAAATAAGAAGTGTATTTTATAACCATTAGTGTAAAAAGTAAAATTAACTTTGTCGTTTAAAAAAAACTTACAGCTGATGAAGCCTAGCTCAATCGGTGAAAATTGTGGAAGCTATAATGGAGGTCATGTGGTGGTTGAGAGTTCGATTCTTGTCGGAACCATATTTACCACATGTGAGGTTCCACCTGGGGAGATCCCCAATCCATGTGGAATGGGTAATCAGTACAGACTGACCTAGGGTGTTAGTCGAAGCTCCACCAGTTGCACCACTTGCCGTTCAAAAATAATAATAAAAATAATAAAACTTATAAGTTGAGTCGGGGCCTACCCTCACCTGCTCGGCTTCAAGTCAATCTGCCCCCTAGAAGATGACATGAAGTCACTTAATTTTAAATAATAGATTATGCTGTGAGTTCAACAAACCTTTTTTTTTAATATAAAATTTGATTCTTGTAGCACGCACAATTTCACTTATTAGTACATTATTATTGAAGTAAGAAGTTCATTCTGTGAAAAAGAGACACGCTTGAAACTATAGTGATTCTTAATATCTTTATAGAGTTAATTGCCAATTTAGTCCCTGAGGTTTGTCAAAAACTGCCATTTTCATTCAAATCTTTTTATTTGGTCAATTTAGTCCCTGTGGTTTCATTTTTTTGTCATTTTAGTCCCTGTGGACTAACAAGATTTGGATGACAGTGACAATTTTTAACAAAACTCAGGGACTAAGATGACAAAAAAATGAAACCACAGGGACTAAATTGACCAAAAAAAAAGATTTGGATGAAAGTGACAATTTTTAACAAACCTCAGGGACTAAATTGGCAATTAACTATACAAATGTATTAGTAATCATTATCATTACTCATCATTATAGACGATAAAATGAAAGAAACAGACCTTTTTAGGAAAAATATATAACTATACTCCATTAATTAGATTGCCATAGTTACATAACTTTTGGTTAGTTCCAAACTCGAGTGAGTTAGTGATCAAATTAAAATATACAACCTATGTGTATAGTGGGTATACATTGACAAGTGAATAGAAGTAGAAGGGGTTAACACGCAAATACTCCAACAAGGGTAAAACCGTAATTTACATGACAGGGAATAGAGAGCCAAGGGAAAACGGATAAGAGAACTCCTCCCGCTAAAAAGTAAGAGACGGAGATGGCGACAACAACCACCCATGCGCAAGTTAGCACCAGCCACTTCAACTCAAGGTTTCGCCTGAATATTGTGCCGCAGTTAACTCCGGGAAGAAAGTTAACGGTAAGGTGCGCAGTGTTCCCTCATGAAGAGAAGCAAAGCAGGCGATTGGTCTCCATCTCTCTCGTCCTCTTCCATTGTCTATCTATTTCTAAAGGTACGCTGTACGCAATATTTGATTGCTAATTTGCGCACATCTTTCATCAATTAACACAAGAAATTATCAATTATATGTGAATTACTATTAGAATTTAATTTTGAATGTGGATTTGGATTTGGATGCAGATGCTGTGGCAGGCAGCCCATTTGATAAATACGTCAAAAGGTTAATTGTGTTGACTTTGGGTCAAATACCTTATATTGTTGTATCATGTAATTGAATCATTGTTCACTGAAATGCGTTGAATAGGAAAAAGCTTGAGCCGTTGGAGGCTTATGTGCCGGCTATCATCTTGACCGAAATGCAGATTAAAGAATTAGGTAATCTTAGTTTTAGTTGCTTATTAATGGGCCTTTTCAGGTTACGTTTTTTATCTAACATGTAAAACTGGTTTAGAGGGTGTTTGGGATTGCGTTTTGAATCTGAATTTTAGATTATTGTGTTTTGAAACACAGATAATCAGTTTTTAGTGGTTGGGATTGCGTTTTGAAAACGCAGATAATCAGTTTTTTAGGCTACCAAAACGCAATAATCTATAAGCAGCTCCGCCCCTGCTTTTCCAAAACGCATAATCTGTTTTAAATAATCAATCCCAAACACCCCATTAATAAAAGAATTGTCTTTATAATTATAAATATAATATCATTTCGGGTTATGACACGCTAAGGGTTCGTTAAACTTTTTGACAAATAGTGGTTTGTTTCAACTAATATCGCATGAGGCAGCATGTTTAGAGAATCAGCAGGTGTTCCTGCCGTTTGCCCATAGTCACATAAATCGCTCAAGAGGCCACGATTTTCGTATTGGATCGTTTCGTACCGGATCGGAATTCGCCACCGTTCCGATCGAGTATGGTACGGCGATCCAAACATCTGTAATTCACGATCCAAATTTATGCAATTCACGATCCAAATTTATGCAATTCACGTGTGCCATATGATAGAGAAATCGATTTCTTAGACAAAAATCACGAATTGAAGGAGTCTGACACACTCTTCAGCTTCCCCTGTTTTGGTTCTGTTTTGATTTAAAAATCTGTTTTGGATGAAAATTCTGTTTGGGTAAAACTGGTTGTTTTTGAATGAATCTTATGTTTTTGAATTTTTGAATTAATCTTCTGTTGGATGAAATATGAATCTACTGCAAGTGTTCATGCATTCTGTTTTGCTACTGCAAGTATTCATGCAATTTATAGTATTGGATCAGATGCAACATCATTGAATGATTTTTGTGACTTTGTTCCATAAACAAAATTATATATAAACAAAATTATAGCAACATCCCTTAGTGGTGAATATCATTAAAATTTATATCCGGTACATCGAACCGCACTATACCGAAAACCGTGCCGGATCGTACCGGTACGTACCGAAATGAACCTACCCCCCTCCGTACCGAATTCGTTGAGCCTAGCGAACCGCGTACCCGATCCACGTTCCCGTACCGGAGCGAACCGCGATTTAGGTGAATATGTGTGTGCCTTCGACACATTTTGATCCCTAGCTCATGAGGCGGTTCGCTTCTTGGAGCGGGTACAGAAGGTAGTCCACAGTGATCCGCAGAGCCCGAGGAACCAAAGGTTTGTATTTAGTAGAATAGGCTTTGCGATTCAAAAAAGGGATAGTGGCGCAACTTGTTGCTCGCTTACCCATTATCTAGATGTAATTTGGTTTTTGTTTTATCCAATGGACTTTCAGAAAAAAGAAAAAAAAATCGCATTTTGACCTATTACCCTACCTACGCAATTTGCCATTGCCTATACCATTTACCAGCCTAGTAAAATTTACTTATCACCTTTGTCTAAGAAAAGTTGTATTAGTTTCTGTTTTAGTGTTCCCTATAGGAATCGCAACATTTCGTTCTATTATATCTGTTACTTGTTAACTTACCCATTGTCTTTCTTCATGATTTCATCATAACAAAATCTTGGTATGATTTTGGAATATCTTGATATTGCACCAAAGATTTTTATAAACACTTGTTATGGTATTCTTTATAGGTAAAACACTAGAAGCAGACCAGCCTCAGTATGCTGCATGCAGGAGTCTGTTACGTGCAGGCCCAGCAGCATCACTACGTATGAACATTCGAGCAGTGAGTCCAAACCTTTGTAAACCTTCATAACAATTTAACAAATACATTCAAATACAGTGCGAACAATACGTGAATGATTACATGTTTGTGTAAGCATTTGTATTCATATGAGGTTCTGAAACGGATGCACAGGTAGCACAATACGCAAATGAGGTTGGCAATGATCAAAAGGCTTCCAATGATGTGGATCAATGCCTCAGGTACCACTTTTGTCGTAATTTTGTATTTATATATTTTTCACATATTTTTTCTGACTAATGGATTTCTTTCTTGAAGAGCTTTGGAAGAACTCGACTCACTGTTGCTACATGCGTCAAGAAATGAACCTGGAGCTTCAGTTAAGTCAATGAAGTCAAATATCGGCATAGCTGTTAATGCATTAAACAGGTTTGTTTTTTTCAAACTATGCAAATAACTCGATTTGTGATCCTCTGTTATACTTAAAAGTAGATAATCTACTTAAATTTTTTTTAATAGTGTATGAATTTTTTATTAAAACAAAATACGAAAGTTACATCACAATAAAATCAGATTTACATGTTTATTATGATTGGTTGTTCAAAAAGGCCGAAAAGAAAGGGTGATAATATTTTTTTTTCCAGACAACAACTTCCCTACACTTAAATACCCCCTACCACTTTCGTAAGGGTCTAATTGGCCATATTTTTAAAAATGCAGCCTACTTAAAACTGTTCCAACTGATGTGCTGGAAAAGGGAAAGGCTATAGCTGATGCCTACAACACTCCTGAAGAAGATTATCCACCAGAGAACTTAGATCCAAATTTGAAGCAGCTGGAGTCGATACTGTAATTACATCAGCTGTATTCGGTATGTATAGTTTGTGACTACAGCCATGCAGACGCCGTATTTTTGTAATTACGGTTGGGATCAATAATATGATGAGACGAAATAGGTACATATGTAACTGTATTTCCACACTTAAAAAATATGCTGATTACATGTTTGTACTTTCACAATGATATTGTAATTTGTGTTTAATCAAAGGTTATATTGTTGTTCAATTGCTTGATCTTGAAAGATCTATCATCTTTCAATATACTTCTAACATTGTAGGTTTTATTTGTTTTTTATAGCAATACCTTTACAAATTACAAATAAACGAGTTATCGCCACCCTGCGCGTTGCGGTGGAATGTTGATTAATTAATGAGTTGCGGAAAATCTTTAGTTTATGCAAAACAAATGAGTCTAACGTTATTTATTCTGATTATTTAGAGTGTGATAAAAAAAAATTGGATTAGATTATTTAGAATGTGATAAGTAAACCAGGCAAAATGGGCATGTTGAGTCGGGTTGGGCAACGAATCAAAACATGTATCTAAGGTAGCGTTCGTTTTCATGGATTGTAAAGGAATTGGAATTGGAATTCGTGCGAAAACCATAATTTGTTTTGGAATTTTTATGTGTTCGTTTCATAAAATAGAATGAAGTCTTGATGGAATTGAAACGTGGTTTCCCTTCCACATGTTGTTGTTCAATTACATTTCCTTTTTTTTGTTGTAACGAACAACATAAGAAGTCGAATACACATTCCAATTCCTTCCGAATTCCATTCCATTCCCGTGAAACGAACGCTACCTAAGAGAAGGTTAAATTTGGTTTGGGTTTAAAACGGATTTTTTTAACAAAAAGAGGTAAGCCCCACCCTTTATGGTGTAGTGGTAAAGGTGTTAGGGTTTCAAATAGAAAGTTGAGAGTTTATGCCAAAATAATAATAATAATAATAATAATAATAATAATAATAATAATAATAATAATAATAATAATAATAATAATAATAATAATAATAATAATAATAATAATAATAAAAACAAAAAGAATTAAGGGTCAAAACATACCACTTTAGAAAAACAAACTGTCATTTTTTTTTATTTTCTTTAAATCTAAAAAATCTAAATTTATGTATAAACAAAATCTAAAAGCAATCATTTAATTGCATGATTGCATATACACATACATATAAATAGAGATAATATATAGATACACTCGTCAACGCCGTACTTCCTCTCCGGTTCGTAACCGTTGCTTCTTACTGGTGTTTTGTTTAATCACTTCTTAGTATTCAGTGATTCCTAACCGCCGTATCTTCTTTTCTAGCCTATTCATAACCGTCGCCTCTTCATCTCAGGCTGTTTGTAACCGCGGCCTCTTCCTCCTGCTATTCGTATTCGGCGCCGCCTATTCTTCTCCGGCGATTCGTATTGGTTTTCTTTCGTAAGAATTCATAAATTTCTTCGCTTCGACCAATTAAACACCAAATCTTTAGGGTCGAATTATAAGGAAAGACAACAAAACTAAAAAACTGCCTTCATAGACCACAACCCTAAACCAACAACAGACACGGGTAAATCAGGGTCCTCTGGAGGATCGAATGCGGGCGACGGATGGAACGTGGGTGGCGCATTGATGGACCGGACTGGAACAAATATCCTCACTGTCATCTTGAATCCTTGATGTTGATGGAATACGAAACGTTCTTGAGATTTAGTTCTATAAATCACCATTGATGGTATACGAAAGGTTCTGGAGAGTTATAGACAATTAGACGTGAAAGCAAGAAGGCGTTATAGACAATTAGACGTTAAAAGTACCGTTAAGTTTTTGAACAGGCGTTAAAACGCCGTTAAGTTACTTTTTGTATTTATATATAATCTCCTGGTTATTAAACGTATCTTTATGATTATTGTTGCAAGGTACTGATTACTGATTCTGAAGACGGGTCCGAGTCGACTCAATATCTCAGTCACCAACCGGAATACAACCCGGTCCAGTATAACCTGGAGTGGAAGTGGATCATTATTGTTATACGAAAATATATATACAATATGGAAACGATTGGACTTGATAATAATAATAATCCATATACAATCTGATATATTGATGATATGCTAGACTCGGGTTAATAATAATATTTTTTATTCTTTTTAGATTAGATATGCCAAGCTGTAATGGCTAGCTAGATTAGGATGTCCGTGTCGTGTCAATAATAAACCCTGAGTTTAGGATTATCTAATATATATCAAGTTCTATATGTATAAGTGTATATATGATATATATATATACACTAAGTATTATAAATCTAACAAGTCCCAAGCGTAACACGTATCAGTATATATAAGAAGTATAATTATAATGAGAAAGACTATAGAAGTTTATCTACGCAAACCTGTGAGTATCGTGAACTCCCAACTTTTATCGTTTTATTAAGTGTTTTCGGGGGAATACATGTCGTTTATCAGAAAATCTAGAAATGCTTTACATAATAGAAGTTATATATAATAGAAAGGGGATAATAGAAACTACGAGGGCAGTACTGTCTGATATTCCGCCATTTCCTTTCTTGTCCCAGGAGAGGGCATAGAACCATTATTCTACCATTGACAAAGTGGTACCATCGATAGGAATGACACATAATATAATTGATTTAATAGAATATAATAGAATATTTTCCCCTCAGAAGTTATATCTGTAAAGCATGTTTTATTAAAAGAATGTTATAAAAGAATTGTCAATAAAAGAACTGGCCATTCACTTTATAAAATACACGACGTCACCAACTTTATGTTGACATAAACTATTTTTGGGCATGTGTTTAGGTAATCCACCAGCTACGAGGACGTGGATCCTGGGAAAGTAAAGATATTATTATCCGAATCCGCTGCGCAACTCTGGTAACCCGACCCGACGACCTGGTTCAAACAGCCCGGGTCGTTACAAGTAGCTACACTTTTGGAAGAAGAATTCTGAAGACGTGTCAAGTTTCTAAGCTGTTTGATAATCCACACACTGACCTCGAGCTTGGTTTTCCAGACTACCCTCATGAATTTCCAAATCTAGTTGGCTCGTGTGATGGGCTTTTATGTTTGGCTAGAGATGGTTTTGGGGACCTTATACTTTGGAACCCAACCACATGTGAAGTTAATGAGATACCCTATAGCCATCCCCGAGCACGCCCCAGATATCAGATCAAGTATGGCTTTGGCTTTGATTGCCTTCAACACGACCACAAAATGGTAGAAGTCGTGTGTCACGTGAAAGGAAATAGGAAAATTAAGAGTGTATTCAAGATTTACTCGGTTAAAATTGGAAGGTGGAAAAAATCGGGTTCTTTTCCAAATGCTTTTTTATTCCATGCCAATGGTTTTTTTACCCATGGGGTCGTCCATTGGGTCGCAAACTCAAGTGTCGGGTGGAGTATAGTCACTTTAGATCTAGCGAGTGAGAAATGTGGGAAGGTACCCCTACCCATTAATCCCGAAGGTTGTACAGATATCAAGCTCGGGTCATTAAGAGGCAACCTTTGTCTTCTAAGTGATCATGAAGAGTCTTATCTAGGTTTGTGGGAGATACAGAGGTATGGGGAGGAAAGTTCGTGGAAAAAGCTAATTTCAGTTCCCTATTTTCCCGATCCCGATAGGTGGCCGTGTGGAATACCTTTATACATTTCAGAATAGAGGAAAATCGTTATGGAATTGGGGTTCAAGCTTTTCGTACATGATATTGAGAGTGGTTCAAGTTCAGAATTTAGTGACCTCGAGTGTATCGAGGCTTTGATCCTCCTAGAAACTTTGGTTTCCCCAAAACCACCACAACGGGAAGATCTTGCATAGCCATGTTTGAAGATATTAATTTTTTTATTGTGTTTTAACCTTGAAGAATTGAAGATATCTTGAAGAAAGTTTCTGACTTTCCCAAAGATAAAACATTCATCTTGATAGTGTTACCATCTATTGTTTAGCTTAAGCTTAATGAAATTTCTCATTAGTATTCCTTTTATTGTTTTACCATCTGGTTGTTATGATTTTGTAATGACAGTTCTATGTAGTTAAATGGATTACATTCAATTTGGGCTAGTCTTGTAAGCGACCTTAAGTGATTCAAGTCACACCTCGTTCTGTTGGTTTTAATGAATTTGGATCTGGAGGTGTTCAATGGTCCAAACCCTGAATGGACGTGAACACATCTCTAAGTTATCTCATTAAAGTTTAATTGTTCAAAAAAGAAAGTTTAGTTGTTTAAAAAAACAAACTTGATATGTAAAATTATATCACATGAGCGTTTAACAACTCTAACCGTGTGAACAATTTACTATAAGCAAACAAGCAACAATTGAAATTAGAGAATGCTTATGGACTTAATATCATGTGTCTTATAGGCTGTTTCTCTAATTGCTTTCTATTTAGAAACTAGGGCGTTGCTATGACTGCCCGTTGCGGCGGCAACATTGTAGCGCATCTACGATCATATATATTAAGTCAAAATTTCATGTAACATGTTACTGCTTACCACATTGAATAAATTCCTGAAGTCACGCCTTAAATATATCAACTTTGTGCCTAAGATGTCTTGTTGTTGGCGTGGATGATTAATATAGGGGAAGCAATGATATGTTCCAAAGATGAAAAGATGGGAGTTGCATAAATTTCCAAGTAACGTACAAATAGATCTATTCACAGTATGCTTAAAAAAGAAATACCCCGTTTTCCAGAAAATAAGAAAACATTTATCTCATTCGCTTATAGACAATTGACAACCTTGGTTAATAACACACAGACAAAAGTCACAAATGAATCCTTCCATCTAATAAACCAGCACACATTAGACACAACACATTACAGTAACTGGAAATTAAAAAGATAAATCGCATGAGAACTGAATAATGAAGTCAAACACATAATCAAAAACATGACAAACGACGCCATACAGAAAATATAAGCTGATACAAAAAATTCTTAGAAGGTTCAACTATCAAAAACTGTAAAACCACAAAGCGTGAACAACACACACGAATCCTATTATCATCCATGCTCAAGTCTATGGGTAAAAAGGATTTAAGTAAAATTAAACGGGCAAGTTAAAATGATGGGTCTTTGACACGACACCAAAATCCTAAATGAATTCATATTTGCCGCGATAAGCTGATGACATTGCTAAAGTAATGAAGTATTCTACATTTCCTTCCTTCATTAAAAAGGTTTAAAAGCAAGCCGTAGAAAGGCGGCTATTTTACAAAAAAGTTCAAGAGAAATTCCCTAAACAGAGTATATACAGCCATATAAAGCCGCATAAAATTGTATTCCTTTGTCTTTTATTCTAAATAAATTCTAGTTTGATTCGCTTAAAAACACGTGATATTTCAACATCAATAGAATCTTACCCGGAAAACAAACAACCTTCAGACTATCCAAGTAACCTGTAAATCAACCACCACAAATGTCAGTGCTGAAAATTGTTTACTACTAAGGTTTACCTAGAACAGGACAAAATTAATAGAAAGCAGCAACTGACATGAAGTCTTTCACATAGGTATGAGCTTACTATCATAAAAAACCTCATCAATAGTCTAATACCACATGATCATAATGTTATCGACCCGAGTCACAATAAAAGTTCAAAATTTTATATCTCTATAGAAGCATAATCGCTAAAAGAACACACACAAGAAAATTTTGATTTTGGACCATGAAAAAGTTGAATATTTGAAAGTCTTTTTGGGAAATCGCTAAAAGAACACACTCAATAAAATTTTGATTTTGGGCCATGAAAAAGTTAAATATTTGAAAGTCTTTTTGGGATAATAACTGGAAACAGATCGATGTTAAGAAAATTTTGATTCAGATTCATTAAATTAAATAGTAAATTCTATGTCTTTTTGGATGAATAGTTGGTTAATAATCGAAATGAACAAAATCTTGAATCTTGGTGACAAAAAAGTTGGAAATTCTAAGTCAGTTTGGATAAATAACTTATCATAGATCAAAACCAACAAAACTGGGGTTTTTGGGCACAAAAGGCCACAAATTTTATGTATTTTTAGCATATACTTGATCAAAAATCAAGAACAACAAATTCATGACTTTGATGGCTATGGCCGGCAAATGCTTAATTTTCTATCTAAACCATACATGCATTCAAGACTACATATAACACACATGGAATGACTTACGACACAACATTAAGTTATCAATAACAAAAGTACATCCATTCAAGATGGTAGATAACAAAAGATCGGGTGGCCAATGAACGATGACCTGTGAAGTCAAGCTACAAAATTTTGGAAATAAATCAGTATCGACAAAATTTTTATATGATCAATTAAAACCAAAAGTAGTAAATTATGTGTCTTTTCGAATGAATCGCTGATTAATAATTAAAGTGAACAAAATCTTGAATCTTGGTAAAAAAAAAGTTTAAAGTTCCAAGTCTTTTTGGATAAATAGCTGCTCAAAGATCAAAACCAACAAAAACGACATTCTTAGTCCAAAAACTCACACATTTTATGTATTTTGCCAAATAGTTGAACAAAAATTAAGAGCAACAAAAAGATAAAGGCACCTACTTTTCCAAAAATTCAATATCAAGGATAAAGCAAAGAGTTGCCAAAGCCAAATAAAAAGCATGCTTCCAAACACGAACAAACAAAACATTAGACGCACTACATACACCATAAAAAAGTAATGTTCAAACGATAACATATAAAACAAAGTAACACACTTTAGCCAACTTTCAAAGTATCCGAGTTACCGGGGAATCAATCACCACAACAAATGTAGGCTACTCTTTGAGACACAACTTAACAAAAAATTACACACACACAACAGGCCTTTATCATCCAACTGGAAATAAAATGCATGCTACAAAACACGGACAAACAAAACATCAAGCTAGAATGAAACATAATTAGGAATGTTAATGTAACAGAAAGGACACATGAGAAGCACCTTTAATTAAATCATCAAGAAGAAGAAGAAAACGCTGACAAAAAGAAGAAGAAGAAGAACACAACATCTTAACGTACAGAGAAAATATACATGCTGGATGAACACATGGCGCCAGAAAATAACAAGGGTCGGTTGACGTGGCTGGGTCATCGACCTTTCTACCCGTTACGATTAGGAGGTTCTTGTGTCGTACGTATGTGTATATGTGATTATTATGCTCCATCTGTGGAGCCCACATCATCTGATTTTACATACACTCAAACCTGTTCTTGGAAGGACAAGACACACAAGATCAGCTTATGCCGTATTTTCTACTTGTTAAACAAGGTTTGACTATTTCTTGAGCATAAACATTGCTTCTATGTGAAAATTTTGACTTATTTACTTACGAAGGGTCAATTTGGTCGATTTGGATTGTGATTTATCTATAATAAGCCACGCGCAAAGTAAATAGAAAACGTCTAAAAGGAAACGAGTCAAAAAGGTAGAACGACAAAATCACGATTTGAAGGCATAAAACATTCTACTTTCTTATTCATGATTTATATATATATTTTTAAAAGAGTTAAATGCCAATTTTGTCCCTACGTTTGGTCCAGTTTGCCACTTCAGTACAATTTTTTTTTTTTTTTTTTTTTTTTTTTTTTTTTTTTTTTTGCAATTGAACCCCTGAGGTTTGGATTTTCTTGCTATTTTCGTCATTTTCACTAACTCAGTTAAAAATTGACGTTAAGTCAGTGGTAGTTTTGTCTTTTTACCTGCAATTTAAAATTTTAATAAAAAAATCTTTTATTTTTCCTAAAAAATCAACCTTACCCCACCTCACCCCTTATATCTTTTTTCTCTCTCTCTCTCTCTCTCTCTCTCTCTCTCTCTCCCTGTTTCTTCTTCTTCTAATAATAATAATAATAATAATAATAATAATAATAATAATAATAATAATAATAATAATAATTTGTCCCAACCCGACTAAGGTGAGCCTGGTCGAAATTGCAGATTGGTGCCAAACAACACATAATGTGAGCAAACAACGAAAGCGTTATAAATAACTAATCTTTTATAAAAATATTTGTTTACATTACATAATACCTCCTAT
This sequence comes from Ambrosia trifida, assembly GCA_028751855.1. NCBI lineage: Eukaryota > Viridiplantae > Streptophyta > Magnoliopsida > Asterales > Asteraceae > Ambrosia > Ambrosia trifida. The sequence continues at coordinate 63,730,116 of CM054124.1, read as the reverse complement.
ATCGATATTTGAACCTAAACTCCAATCATACAATAGTCGAATGGTCTCTATGGTTTCTTGATTGTCTTTGGGTTCGTCCATCGATGTGACTCCGAGTTGCAACCGATCATTCCTTGAAACTCCCGAATAGGTACCTGAACACATGCTTAAAATAGGTTTGTGTCAACAATAATGTTGGTGAGTCCGTTGATGTATTATAAAATACATATATTTCCAGTGTAAAGTTTGTACAGTTTTTGAGTCGTTTAGATAGTGTTTTTATTAGTTTTAGGCTTGTACCGGTCTATTTTATTTAGTATAGGTTGTTTATAGATTTTTATTAGTTTTGGGTCTTTTTAAGTATTTATTAATTTATTTTATATTTTGTAGGGGTTCATGAACGTTGGAGCATAAACGAGTAACTTTAGTAAAGTCGAGAACACCCGAGTCAAGAGCATGGAGTTACACCGCTATATATAATAATAGTATTATAATAATAACTAATAATAATAACTAATTATAATAAGTTTAGTAATAATAATAATAATAATAATATTATGTGAATTTCACCTATGTGACTTTGAAAAGTCACGGGCCTAGCCCAAACACATATTTGAGAAGAATTAATTGAGAGACCGGGGCATATTGTAAAAAAAAAAAAAGGCGCCGCACATCAAATAGAGGGGGGAACATCTTATAATTGAGGAGGGCAGCGATTATTTTTTCTTGAAGGAGCATAGCACAGTGACATCAATATTATTCTTTGAAGAAAAAAAGAGAAGGAGGTGAAGGATTGAGGCATAGGTGCCAGCACGGGTCGGTTCTAATTCAATATTTATTATTTATTTATTCTAACCCGTTGTGAACGCCATGAATATGTTTAGTTTTATTTGTTTTGATTTTATCATGCCTTTTATTGGCTAGACCTTTTCGCTACCTAGGTTAAAGATGATTGCACATGTTTGATTTATTTTCTTTTGGTCTTGGAACTTTTTGGTTGTGGGTTGAATTTTAAAGTAAAGAACTCTTTATTTTCTGGTTTGATGTATATGCATATTTAGTTTTGTTTAATTAATTTTTATAAACTCCACTTGCGTTTTTGTGAATGTCTTTCATGTATGAATGCGGGTTAGGTTGCGGACTGGGTGTTAGCAACTAGTTTATGGTTAATTTCTACAGGTTATCCATAGGAGTTGTAATTGTTAGTTAGATGATTCTAAGTGTTCTACCAATTCTCAATAGCTGTGAGGTGCGAGATTGTTGGTCTGTCTAGGGTGTTAAATTGCTAGTTCTAGAGGCTTTGTGAGAAGATCTTCCTAGTTTCCCTAGCATTCCTTGTAGGCCAAGTCTTATCAGAAATATTGTAGTTACCCCTTGCACTTTAGGGTGTATTGTGACTTTCGCGCTGTGAGGTAGACTGTCTAGCGGGTACTTTAAGATTCGAGTAGGTAAGCCTGTGAGGGTAACCTCTCAACCGGTGGTTTAACGGCACAACAGTATTCTAGGGTTTCCCCTTGAGAAGGGTCGAGGGTGTCTAGTTTATTCTTGATGTTTAGTATTTTAAGATCCCGGTTCCACGCCAGTTCCATAGCCATTAGAAATTTATCATTCATGTGTAGGATTCTAGCCTAGGTAGTGCCTTCCCATCACCTGATTTTAGTTCTAGTTCCCAGCTTGTGTCCTCAATTATTTAAGTTTTATTTTATTTATTTTTATTAGTTTATTAGAAAACCCCCCCTTTTAAGCAACAAAACATTATTAAGTCAGTTTGTAGATAAGTAGTCGAGTCTAGTTTTCGTTTTCCATTAGAGTCTCGTGGGTTCGATATCCGGACTTACTTTAGCTATACTAGAGTCGATAGGTTCACTTGCCTGTCAGTAGTTTAGTTTTAGAGAGTCTAGAGTATTACTAGGTGTCTAGTTTTAGGTTTAATTTAGTTGTTTTTATTAAACTACTTTTAGCACATCAAGTTTTTGGCGCCGTTGCCGGGGACTCTTGGCGATTGCGTTAACTAGCTTTGATTACACTTATTTGCTATATCTGTGCTACTTGTGTTTTGTTTTGAGTCTGTCTTTTTGTAAAATGAGTCGTAGGAGTCTAATTTTATGTGTCTTTCTTTTCTTTTGAGTGTGTAAATATGTGTGAGATTTGTGGAGGACCTCATTTTACCATTTTATGTCCACAATATGAGGGGTCCTCTGCACATTATTGTGCTAATTCCTTTGTGCAGCCGCAGCCATATTATTCACAGTGTTCTCCTACATATTATTATGATGACTCGTATCAGCAGCCACATTTTAATCAATATCCTGATCAATTTTCTGGAAGCAATTCTCGCGAGGATATTGACAATGATTGGAGTGAAATCAAGAGTCTGTTGACATTACTAGTTGCTAAAGATGAAAATACCCAGAAAATGTTAGCAGAGCACGACACCATCCTGAAAAACCAACAGACTGCTATTTTAGATCTTCAACGAACACTGGAAGACATAGCTAGGAGATTAGATGAAGAAGAAGAGAAAGAAAAGGTTCAGCAAGAGCAGTTGCCGAAAGTCGGTTATACATATGATGAGGAGGGCAACTACCTCGGGTATATGAACGCTCGAGGGGAGTTGTTCCCAACGTTTCCAGAAGAAGGGAAAGAGCCGATCATGGAATACGAAGACGAGTCAGATGAAGAGATCATCCCAATCACGGAGACGAAAATGGACGTTGAAGTCCCACCTCCGGTGCCACAGGTTACTATATATGATTTTGGGAGTGACTCTGATGAAGAGGACGACGAAGAAGAATGGGCGGCATATCAGAGGTCGTTAGTGAAGAAAGAAGTGATAGAAGAAGAACTGGAATTGGGGGACTCCATAGGTATGATGTTTGGTGCAGATGAAGACAATGAGGATAGTGAGGAGTCGTTATCTGAGGAGGATGAATTCTTAGATTTGGATATAGATGGTTTACCTGCTTATGAAGAAGTAGGGGAGTTTGATCCCGATGGGGATATAGCATACCTAGATGCCCTACTTGAAGGTGAACCAACTGACATGACTGAACCTGCACCAGATGAGAGAAATAAGTGTGGGGATCATCCTATGGAAATGGTGGTAGAAGAAGCGCACCATAGCTGGCCCGTGGTAATAGAAGGAACTTCAAAATCAACAACACCACGGGAGAGGGCAAGGAAGAGAAAAAGAAAGGATAGACACCGGAAGAGGATCAACGGCTGGCACGATTTGGAGAAGAAGAAGCCAGTGAAAGTCAAACACGATCTGTCTTCTTGCTATATGCCACGTATCCGGTTAATTCCAGGTAAGTTTAAATTTTGGTGGTTTGACCCGTTAAGCATGGTTAAATTATTTTTCAATTCCACAAATAAATTTTTAATTGTTAATAAGAACCGGGTGGAATTAAACGGTTTAGATCGGGTCCAGATAAAAGAGAAGCCCCCTGATTAAGTTTAAGTGTGGGGAGGCTCTGTAGAGTTTGTAAATTTATATTTATACTTATTTATTATTTTTTTGTAGCTTTTTATTTTTTTTATTTTTGGTCCGTCTTTCGATAGTTGTTCATAGGTTTTTATCTTTCTATTTTATTTTATCTTTGTGTCTTTGAGTCTGTTCGCAGGTTTGTGTGTTTGCTTAGGTAGAGAAAATTTCACTATGAGCGGATCCCTTGTATTATCTTTATATATAATTTTTTGAGTGGGAGTTTTGGTAGAGGTTTGGGTAATAAAAGATAATTTTTCTTAAAAAAAAAAATTAGTTAACTTTCTGTGAAAAAAGACTTTTCATGTAATGTGAGGAGTCTGGGCTGACCTGTTCGTCTCATGCGACCAGCTATTACCCCGGAAAGTTATATTTTTTTTCTCGTTAGCAACGCGTGTTGTGATCACCAGTGTCCTTCACGTTGAGCGAGAATCGTATTTTTTTCTTTCTACCCATTTGGTTCTACCACCATTCACCGCCATTTTGCCAAGCAGGTACGTCTTCTTGTTTGTTGTTATTTTATGAGTCTAAGTTAGTAGTTTGAGTTTTTTTTTTCTTTTTATTCTTGTGTAGTTCGGTATTATGCTCGGGTTTTGTTTGTTTCGTTTTGCGCAGGTTTGGATTGCACCGCCCGTACTCAATCTCCATTCGGGTGATTCTGGAGCTGTTATCATTTATCAAAGCAAGCTCAGAGTTTACCATTGTGTCAGAGCCGATCGCGACCAAAATGCTATACGATCGAGCTGGATGGGACTAGAGTTTTTGGAGCTTACGCGTTAATAAACCAGCTAAGTCCTTTCCAATTTGCCCTTGTCTTTTTATTTTTGTATTCGGAATTTATTTTGTTTTAAGTCGTTTTCTATTCCTACATTGAGGGCAATGTAGAGTTTAAGTGTGGGGATGGGAAACTGTCGTCTAGTTTGTATATAGGGTCGTTTTGAGTCCAAAAAAAAAAAAAATATAAAAAAAAAGAGTCCCTGATTTTGAAGTTTGCATTATACAAAATATGGAAAATGATAGGTAAAGTTAGGTGTCCGGTTTTCAAATAGTATGTATAATAAGAGATTAAAATTGATTGAAAACGTGTCTGATTTGGGATATGTGGATAGGCTCGGCCGGTAGAAAGGTTTCCTTTGAAAAGTAATAAATTAATTATGTTAGGCTATTTTGTGGGTTCTCATCTAGGAGAAACGGGGAGACCGAAACCGCCAAAAATAGTATAAGAAGCACCGTTATAAGTTAAAAGCCGTTAGAATTTCTAATCACTTAAAAAAAATTAGAAATCGAAGCAAAAATGCTGAAGCTTAAGGTGCCTAGCCACTGGGATAGCGACTTGGATTGGTCACACCCTCTGAGTTAAGTATGCTGAGATGAAAAAAAAAATGTTGAAGCTTAAGGTGCCTGGCCACTGGGATAGCGACTTGGATTGGTCACACCCTCTGAGTTAAGTATGCCCCCCCCCCCCAAAAAAAAAGTGATTTTAAATTCTCTTGGTTTTCTACATAAGACGGTTGGGAAATGGTCAATTGGTCGTTCCTTTAGCTTCATAAGCTTGAGGCGGGATTAGGAGGAACTGTGGCTTCCTTCGAGTGAGACCCTAGATAGACTAATCAACATGAACTTAACATAAATAAAAAGGGGCTTGAAGACCGGTTTGGTTTAAGAGGATCGATATACCTGCAATCGCAATCAACACGTTAGTAGATTATTAATTAAGTAACCTATGTTTTGAAACTGGATGTAAACCTAACTGTGATTCCATAGCATAATTCTTTTTCAGGGACGAAAAAAAAGATAAGTGTGGGGATATTTGATGTATTATAAAATACATATATTTCCAGTGTAAAGTTTGTACAGTTTTTGAGTCGTTTAGATAGTGTTTTTATTAGTTTTAGGCTTGTACCGGTCTATTTTATTTAGTATAGGTTGTTTATAGATTTTTATTAGTTTTGGGTCTTTTTAAGTATTTATTAATTTATTTTATATTTTGTAGGGGTTCATGAACGTTGGAGCATAAACGAGTAACTTTAGTAAAGTTGAGAACACCCGAGTCAAGAGCATGGAGTTACACCGCTATATATAATAATAGTATTATAATAATAACTAATAATAATAACTAATTATAATAAGTTTAGTAATAATCTATCTATACTAATAAAGGAGTAACTAGGGTGACACATGTCCCCCTCCTAGAGCTCCTCATCAAGATTTAACACATGTCAATCCCATTTTCGTCCAACCCATACCCGAATTTAAAAAATGACCCGGATCCTATATCAAAACCCACGCACAAAACAAAAACATCACACCTCTACAATCCTAATCGCCGCTCTCAAAAAGAAAACCCTAACAAACCTCCTCTTCAATCGCCTCTTTCAAACCCATTCAATCTATCTAATTGCTTCAACATCCTTCTAAAGATCCACCATCATTCAAACAACTATTCAGATTCCGATTGAATCCAAGGTATGCATCGGCCACCTATAACTTCATATCATTTTACATACAAATTATTCGCATTTATGCTTTAATCTGATTTTTTATTAGGTTTTGAGGCATTCACGTTCATGATTTAGGCGTTCAACTTCCTGGAAGATTTCGCGGTTGAAGGTATGTTTAATTTTTTTTTTTTTTAGGTTCAATCATTCATTGCCTTCATAGTTTTTCCAGTTTTTTACGGATATAATATATTAATATAATCTTTTTTGTGTTTTATCCGATTATTACATGGTTTCTTGATGTTTTGTTTATTTTTTTTTTTCCGATTATGATTCAATGGATTTTGCCCAAAGTGTTTTTTTCCGGTGTTTAGTTAGATCTATATGTCTATTCAGCCATTGAATAAATTCACATAGATCACGTTCGTAGGCTGTAAAATCAAGTCATTTCGTTTGTTATCCGGACTGCTAATACCTTTCATTTTTATCCTGCAATTATTTGATGTATGTGGCTATTCAGTCATTGAATAGCTTCACATAGATTATTGTTTATTAATACACTCTGTTCACAATTTTTTCAGGTAATCCATTTGTCTGTATACCTATCTTCTGTTCAAAGTATATACGTTACTTAGAAAGTATGGCATATCGAAAGGGAAACCAATTCTTTGTCGTTGTACATGACCCTTCTTCGTTACAATTGGTAAGATATATTTTTTTTTAATATTTACTTATTTTATGACTTTAACCTAAACTTTGATAATTGCATAGCCTTATTTAATTTACCAATTATGTGCAGCCCATTCCTAGATCAATGAACAACTTCTTTAGTGCAAACAATCTTTATAACACTAATGTTATCATTAGGACTAATGAAGGTCATGATTGGTCCGTTCGTGTCAAAGCGGTTGATGATTCTTTTTGTTTAACTAATGGATGGTCTCGGGTTGTTCGTGATTTATGCTACGGCATATTCTTTGCTATTTTTGATTATATAGGCCATTATACATTTATGATGCGATACTACAATCATTGTCCCTCTAAACAATTATCAAATTCATTTTGCAAGATGATTGATCATGAAATAGTTGGTCCAATGGTATGTTTTCTTTTTTATTTATTATCTTTTAAAGTTTTCCCTTAACATAGATGTAACAATATTTTGATTTATGTTCAGGTGTTACCAATGTCATTTGCCGAAAGGCACTATGCTGTAGGTCTACCTTCTAATCCTGTTAAGCTATTTGTGACTAACAGTTATCAATGGGATGTAACCCTTAAAAAAATTGGTTCCAAGTACTGTTTTACTGTTGGATGGGCCAAATTTCTTGAGGATCTTCGTCTCGAAATTGGTGATTTTATTTGTTTTGAGTTTAATGATACTACACGTTTCAATATAATTACTTTTAGCAAGACTGGTCGGCAGATGCTTTTACATAAACTACTTACAGACGAGATATCATCTTCCCAAAACATATTGCCTACCCATTATTTGACATTCTATAACGAATCAGATTTTCTGACCTTTACTTCAACTATCACCGAAGAACTGGTACAGTTTATTTTTTCTTCGCAACATCAATTTTATTATTCTAAAATTCTAATTTCATTTTACTTTTGTTGTAGATAATACCATATGAAGTTGCTCACATTGCTGGGTTAAATGAAACCTTAGAGGTTACAATTAAATTTGTCGATGGATTTTCATGGACAAGGCCCGTCATTATCAATTTCGACGGTACTTCTACCCGGTAATGTTTTATTTTTGTATACTTTTCTTCATTTTCAATTTATAAGTGTTTGTAATATATAAATTTTACTTTATTTTAATATTAATCTATAATTTGTTTACAAGGTTTATTGTTGATGGATGGCGTTACTTGATTCAAGCCGAAGAAATTTCAATAGGCGATGCTTGTGTCTTCAATTGGTGTGCAATTAGTCGTAAGCTTTTAGTTCATAAGGTTCCTATACCAGAGGTAATAAACTAGAGTTTATTTTAAATACTTCTGTTATGTGCCTGTCATTGTTATTTCAAATAAAGTTTTAATAAAATATTTTGTTGTTGATGTTTTAATTTTTTATTATGTCTTTTATTTTAATTATAACTTTACATTTTTTTAACAAATTAAATATAGCAATTATCATTATGGTAACCCAATTATAGGTTTGACCAACTATTTATTAAAAATTATTAGTTGCGTTTTTTATGTTTGACTTACCAAATTTTGGTAAGTCATTAAAAATTTTCCTTATTTTTACCCTACAATAAATACGATTTATGTTATTTAAATTTATAGTATTTGCTGATTTTATGGGCATAATTTTACCTTAAGTAAACCATACTATAAATACTACTTACGGTATTAAAGATGTTAGTTAAATGTTTCTTTTTTTAAAAAAAGTCATATTTAGAAAGGTAATTATTTCAGCCATATTATAGGTTTGACTACATAATTAATAAACGTTATTAGTTTCCTTTTTTTAATGTTGGCTGATTTTATTCCAATTCTTCACCTATAACTATTTACGTTAGTTTTTAAAATATAATGTTTTACATTCGAAATTAGTATAGTTATTTAAAATTTGTTGTTATTTAATAAAATATATACATACGCTTTATTTTAACCAACTTTTAGTATTGGCGGATTTTATGCTGTACAATAACTTATATTATTTATTGATAATAATTAACATAGACATTTTTTTGGTAACCTTTACAATAAAATATTCAACATAGCATAAATTTTGGCGGTCAGATTTAAAACGTTTCTTTAATTCTAATTACAAACTTCCCACTATATATACCATACGCGGTAGATTGAACAATCACACAACAATTCTTCAATCCAAAGTAAGTTCAGTTGTTTCTTTATCTTTTATGTTATTATTTCTTTTCAACCGTATACTGTTTTAATTATTATGCTAACACTAAAACATTTTCATTGTTTATGCTATTTTGAGATAAATGGAAGAAGGAGCAACCACCATGTTACGTGACCTCAATGTCATGAGGGACAATGTTGTTTTGCGAGTAAGAGTTATTAGGGTATGGGGACAACCAAATCGCAGAATACCTAATGAAGACTATTCAATTGAGATGATCCTAATTGATGAGAATGTAAGTAACAGCTTGCTTGATTATGTTTGTTAATTTTTTTTTTATTTTATGAATAACATTGAAAACTAAAATCCTTTATATAACATTCTTAACTGTGTTTTGTCTTTTACAGGGTAATAAAATCCAAGCGAATGTGTTCAAAAGATGGTTTTTTAGGTTTGAAAGGTTTTGTGAAGAAAACTTATGTTTAACCATTACCAGTCCTGGAATTGGATACAATCCATCGAAATATAAATTTTCCGAAAACCCAAACAAAATCTGTTTCAATCCTAATACTCGTGTTTCAAAATGTGAAAATTTTCGAGGTCCTATGTATGGTTTCTGTTTTGTTCCTTTTCAGTCAATCATTGATAATCAAATACCCGAGAACATCACAATAGGTAAATATCATACGTTAATTATCCTTAGTTAATATTAAGTTGTACGTATTTATAATTCAATTAACATAATATTTTGTATGTCCATGTAGATCTTATTGGCCATGTAAAAAGATTTTACAAGAATGAAGAAAAGGATGTCGCTGTTCAACCCCAAAAAAGATTGACAATGGAAGTTCAAAATCAGGAGTATGATATCAAATATTATAAATTTGTATTGATTTTCTAATATATTTTGTATGTCTACCTAAAAATCTTTTATTTTTTTATATAATCTTACCAGGGGTTTATCCGTATACCTTACACTATGGGATGAGTATGCAAAGCAAATGCAAAAGTTTGTGGTTGGACATCCGAAGGAGGAGCACGTTATTGTTATTTTGCAGTTTGCGCGCTTGAAGTTCTTTAATGGTATCATCTATATCTTTAGTTTACTATTTTGCATCTTACCGAATTACATTAAATAAACGTCCAAATGTATAGAAAATAATTTTTTTAGCCACATATGCTAGATGTACACTGTTATTTATACTGTCTTATAGGAAATACAAATAAATTTATTCACATTTGTCTATTAAATAGTTAACTAGACAACAATTAAGAAATAAGAATTTGACAAAAAAAAAAAAATGTAATTGTGTTACCTAATGTCTTTATTATATCAGGAAAGCCATATGTGTCCAATTCTTTTGGAGCTGATATCAGTCGATTGTACATTAATGACGATATCCACGACATTAATGAGTATAAGTCTTCGTAAGTTCGATTTATCAATACATTATATACATATTTACATGTGATTTTTCATGTACTTTATAAATTGTGTTCCTATTATTTACAGTTTGATTAAGGTCAATATTGATACTCCGTCCTCAAGCCATCGTCCGTATGGTGTTTCAATGTTTGCTTCTACCGAGGAGGATTTCTTAACAAACACTACTTTAAGTAGGATTGGTGATATTTGGGAGATTCAAGAGGTTGATTACATTTAATTTAATCTTTTTTTTTTTTTTTTTATAATTTACTTTTTATATAGTAAGAGTTAACGAATTGACTATTGTCTTCATTACAGGAGCAACCTTTGGTTGTTTTGGGTACAATTAAGGCGATATGTAAAGAAGTTGGATGGTACTATCTTGGTTGTCCCAAGTGTACAAAAAAAGTTGCTACGGAATATATTGTTAGGGAGAAAGATGATGGCACCGGAGATTTTGAGGAGGAGAAAATACATCAATGTGTAAATGTCAAGTGCAGTTCAAAGATTGTTGACCCAGTTCCAAGGTAATTGTTCTATTGTTTCATTTAATTGAGTCACATATAAATTAACATATACAGTTTGTATTGTATTCAGCCACAGTTTGTATTAACTATATGGTTATTTACATATATTACATATATATTGTTATATTTTGTATTAATATTTTATTCTTAACTAGGTACAAAGTTCAAGTTCGTGTTCAGGATACCAATGGTGCAGTGTCTCTTACTTTGTTTCATCGTGATGCCAGTGAACTTATAAAAGAATCTGCTTCAGACTTGCTAACTCAAAATACCGTAAGTGATTTTATGTATATAAAATATTGAATTTTTTTGGGTTACTTTTCAAATTCATATCTATACACTTATCAAAATACCATACCACAGATTATATATTTATGTTTTGAACCTATAAGTTTTGAGTTAGCATTGTTCATCTCAGATAATAGATTGTATAAGTATATGTTTTCACTATATTGATTTTCCTTTGTACACTAGGTTGGCGACACAGTTAAATATCCCGACGAGATTGATTGTTTGTTGGAGAAGGAACTTGCTTTCAAGATTGAAGTGTCCGACTACAATTTGAGAAATAAATATGAAGTATATGGAATCTCTAAGTTTACTCAAGATGTGAACATAATTACTGAGCTAAAGAAAAAATTGAACGTTGGTCAGGTATAAATCGTTATATGTTGTTATTGTATTAACATAAATATTATCTAATTAGTAATTCATTTTTCTTATATTATATTACTAATAAGCTTTTTTCAGGTTACCGACTCTGAATCAATTTGCATGTCTTCGTTTTTTCTGGATACTCAAAAGGTAATATATCAATATTTCCTATTGCATTCTTTACTTTATACATATTCCTATTAAATATGAAATTAATAAGTTTTTTTTTTTTTTTTACAAAGTAATAGCATATAAACTGAAAGTAATAAAAATGTCTTTTATCGTTATTTAGGAATCATTTTCTGGTACTGGCGACAATGTTACTCCAATTTCAAATGCTGCTCATGATGGACTAAAAGATGATGTTTCTCATGGAAATGAATCTTCATTAACTAATATAAAGCGAAAGTTGATTGATGTTTACGATGCGGAAGAAAGCCACATGTTGTCTACAAGTAATGTCCAGTTTGTTTCTGAAGATGACAAAGGAAAATCCATTGAAGACACCAATCTTCTCATTCCAAAGATTGAGAAGTAATATTTGTTCAAGGTTACTCGACGTGGCGTTTTTTTGTTGAATTTGGAATTGTCCTTTTTATTACTGGATTTTATCGTTGTTTTTTAAGTCTTTATCTGAACTACATTTGATTATATGTTTTGAATAATTTGGTATCTTGATATTTCACCACAACCGTATGTTTATGTACGGTTATTTGTTGAATAAATCGCTAAGTTTTATATTATTCGCAAGGCCCTTTATATATCTTCCATTGTTTTGACCACATTGACATCAAAAGTTCCTAAAATATTGACATATCAGTATACAAATTATTACCCCAAAAAACGGCTCACGACCTAAAATCACTAAAACTTTGTTCGAGTTGTTTTTTATTAAATCTAATAATCTGTATTATATCTAAAATGATTGAGTATTAGTCTTTATTTATAAGCTTAACAATATTACATTCCTGTTTTTATACAATATAAAACTGATTAAGAAACACAACTTTCTATACATACAAACATAGCTATTTTCAAAATCCAATGGCCCATCAGAATTCATTATAGCCCGATACAAAGGTGAGCCCATCAGTTTTCTTAACTTTTTTTCTGGCCTATTGCGTAAATCCAATTAACATGGCCCGTTAATCATTAAGCCCATTTGATGATTAGTATTAGTGTTGGCCCATCAGATTTTAGGTTACACAACTAATTTTTGTCGGCAACCTCTAATGTGATACACCAATTTTCATTCATTAAAACCCTCTACCTAACTTTCACTTTACCAATCTCTCTCAACCTCATCAATCGCATCTTCATCTTCAAGGTAACATTTTTTACTAATCCAATCCTATTTTCGAAAATAGTATAATCATAGCCGCTAATTCTTTATAACATAACCCTAATCTATACTACTTTCTATTTTTTCTTGATTTAGGGTTGATATCTCTTGCACCAATTATTCAAAGGTATGTGATTTTATCTATCAATCTTCCTATTTGAACTGTTATCAATTATTTAAAGATAAAATAATTTTTTTTTTTTTTATTAATCTGATTGTCATGTGGTATAGTTTAGGGTTGTGTTTTGTTACATTTTTTTATATTAAATGTATAAATATCCGAATTTTTGATAATAGGTAGATTTGGAAAATATGGTTTATTTTTAGGGTTTTGTTTTCTCATTTTTTAAATCGTTTTTTATATTCATGTTTCAGTTTGTAGTAATCTGTCAGAATTAATAATAGATTTAACATTTTTTTTATGAAATTAAAATTTTGTTTTTTTTTTTTTTTGGTAATATGTTCGAATATTGTGTAGTTTAGATTAGGGATATGATTTCAGAATTGTTTTTGTATCTTTTTATGTTTTCAGGTTTATTATAATAGATATAACAAAATTATTTTTATTGTTGAAGAACATTTATTTATCAGTATATAATGTTTATTTTGTTCTTACATCATAAGATTGAACAACTCATAGTCCATTTAATCAAAGAATATAAGTATCATTAATCAAAATAACAATTGAATAATAAAGTTTTATCATTCCACCTATGGTTAAATAGAACGCACTAACAGATATTCAATTGCATATATAGATTTGTATAAGTGTTGTCCAATTATAAAATATTATGTTTTGAAATAAAATTCAAACCTTTATTAGATCTAATACAAATCTAATATATATATATTTTTTTTCATGTACTGTTAACATTCAAGAATGGCACCCGAAGTTATTGTAATTTCTTCCGACTCAAATGAAGAGAATGAGAATACCTCAGATGAAGAAAGTGACTTTTCTTCGGATTTTGAGGGATTCAGTGATACCGAAGATCATCCATATCCCGGTGTACAAGTTGACTTCAACTCTATTCCTCCTACTCACCAAATTGTTGCCAAAGTGACCTACAAATTCGTAAGCATTCACCTACTAATATAGTGTATAATCTCCCATGTATTTATTTCCGTATAAACTTTTTTGTGATTTATTATTTACCTTTTTGTTTATCAAATCTGTTTCCAGCGCTTTCCTAAAGAGTTTGTCATGAGTTCCGATCTTAAGAATTTTATGACTGTCTTTTGTCAATTTGAAAATGGAATGTGTTTTTTTACCCACATGAACTTTGAAGGGAAAGGTGAGAAAAAAAGGTATTCTTTAGGAAGATGGAAGTCGATGATGAAGAAGCTGGGTTTGAAGAATGGAAGGCGTTATCGTATAGCGTTTGTGATCCGTGAAGGTATCTTGGTGTTTTCGCGTCCGTAGATGAAGTTATGTAAGTCCAATATTTTCTCTACGGTAGTTATATGTTTATGTGGTTATGGTACAAACTTATAAGTAAATAATAAGCCTTATGAAAGTAGGCGTACTCCAAGTTTTGGTTTATTAGTTATGGAGTAAGTCAACTAAACAGTTTGTGTGTTGCTAAGTGGATGTAGCAGTTTTTTAGTACCTTGATTATCTATGACAATAACTAAGTAAGCTATGTTTTGGTTGATAATTCTTTGCGTTGTTGATGTTGAATACTATTATCTATTGCATCATTTATCTATCTGATATAAAACTATATGTCGAAAGTTTGGGTTTAACTTGAAATTATGTACCCAAATAAATACTAAACTGCATATTGTGTTGAAATTTTTGTTACAACATAAAAACCTTAGTTTTGTCATGATGGTTTAATTTGGATTACATTAATCCGTTTACTTTGTTTAGTCGTGAACTAAACATAGTACTACCTTTATAATACTACCAATAAAACTTTCTTTTCCCTTATTTTGTTTATACGAATTCATGAAAAGTACAAACATGTTTATTTGTAAAACTTAATTTGCACTAAACAAATTTTACTTTTATTCTATTTCAAAAGTTTTGTTGTTTTTGTTATTTAAAATATACGATTTATATATAGTTTGTCTATTAATTTTTTTAAAAAAATTTATAAACTATTTTTATGTATTTAACATTTCCATTAGAAGAGTTTTGATGATACTTATATTTCTTAAGTTTGCATGTAACGCTTTTGGATGATAATTGATAATTTCATTTTGGTCAAGAAATTTCGTATTTTCAAATTTCTTTAGCTATATATTCTTATATAAAGACAATATAAACATTGTCAAAACTAATAATTATCTTCAGTCATATACTGTCTTATTTCCAGCAATTCACCTATCACTTATCTGATTTTTATGCTTCTATATTTTGAACAAATAACCATTTCTGGCGAAATATGTGTTATTTACGTTTGCATATATGCATTCAAACCTGGTTCAAAAATTAGTCAATGGTAGTTGCTATTACAAAATTTATTGCAGCATTAAACGTACAATTTGTATTATTAATAACTTTTAATCTATAATACTATTTTTTAATTAATTGTAATTTGAAATCAATGTGTTTAGTCAATACAATAGTACTAATTACAAGTTTTTATATTAAAATATGCAACTATGCGTTTGACCAATTGATAATTAGTACCCGAAAATTATTCATTTCTATAACTAAATCCAAGCTTTTTGCGATTTCCTTGGCCTAGCTACTAATCTTCCAGTCTAATTTAAATATAACTGAAATATACACTACTTCAAAATACTTAAAAATATGTGTTTAATGTCTTTTATTACTAGATACAATTGCTCCACAGTATGATCAGTTTCCCTATTTTGCTTATTACACTCATAACCGATTTTACTAACTTTTTCCTAATTTCTATCCATTTCTTTTTTGACATTCATAAATTATGCCATTTCAACACTAATTTTATGTTTTAAATTAAAACAACAATAATATGTATTGTAATGTATTTCTCCTTTACTTAAAATAGAACACTTTATTTCATTATAAATAGTTTTCGATGATTATAATCTATTCACATTTTGTATATCCATAACAAAATATCAAATTGTATTCCCTTTGCAATAATATGTATGTACCATGTCATATTTTTGTTATTTTCATTTTTTAATTTTATTTCACATAATATATTTATGCTTTTATATATATTTTATGTTACTAATTTATTATTTTTTTTTGACCCATTTTTATTTTCTGTTTTACAGTGAAAATCTTCATGGACTCTTTCAATGATTATGTAAACAATAACACATTTAGCCTAATTGCTAATGTGTGGGAATCACAAACTGAAACAAGTCTTATTGTATTTGGTAAGATATCGCAAGTGTATAAAGACTACGGGTGGTTTCACATGGCTTGCTCCCGTTGCCATGCGAAAGTAACCACTGATTATGTTGTTAACAATACTAATTGTGACAACGGAGGATATGAAATAAAAGCAAAATACACTTGTGAGAACAATAATTGTGATGAGAATGAAGTTCAAGCAATTCCAAGGTTCTTTACTAAGTTTTATATTTAACCCCTTAAAACAATCAAAAAAAGAAATTCCTATTTTTTTATTTTTTTTTAATCCCCTATTTTTTTTTTTTTCAGGTTTAAGATAAAAATCTTGGTACAAGATATTAGTGATGGAATCATGTTAATTTTGTCCCATGAAGATGTAGCTAAATTGGTTCCACTAGATATTTATGATTTGTTACAAGAAAATACCGTCTGTTTTTATATTTATTCATTTTAATAATTTTTATATACTTTATTATAAATTATATTATCTAATTACCATACCTTATTTTTCGTAGGTTGGTGATTACGTTCGCTTTCCGGATGAGTTCTTTTTAATCAGAGATAGATGGCTTGGATTCAAAATAGAAGTGACGGAGACAAATCTAAAAACCTTTTCTGAAATTTATACCGTTACAGGTATAAATGAGGAAAAAAATGTTTTGTCTGAACTTGAGAAAAAAATGTTTGTTGAGCAGGTATTATCAAAGTATTTGTGTAATTCATTTGTACATATATATGGTTAATTTTCTTTTTATTATTTTTTATCTTAAATTTCCTACTTTATATACAATTTTAATACAGGATAAGTGGAACAATATTTTGGGATCTGTTGATCTGCGTGTGGAATTGTCAACTGATGAAGAATGATGTGAAATGAAGATGATGCGTTGAAGATGTTTTTGTTTTTTGTTATGAATTTATGTTTTTTTTTTTTCGCGTGGTTGGTTTATGTTCTTCAGTTTTTTTTTATCATTTTATGAACATTCATGAATAATTGTTTGAAGTTTCACCTGTTTTTGCGTATTGTAAGAAATGAAATAAATCATATGTTATATTTATTTACTTTTTTTTTTATGTTATATGTAATACGCCTTGATTAACAAATGAAATAAATTAACTTCACTTTCTATATTCGGCTTTATACTGCTAAAGCTATATACCCAATAGCATATTATATATTATTGTTTTTTCTTGCCATTCTTGGTGTATGATATTTTTTTAACCAGAAATATTGTTTTACTTTTATATGTTTATATGTATTGTAAACAATTAGTTAAATCCTATTTAAAGTAATCAACTTTATATCAATTATATTATCAGTATTTTCTTAATTTTCAATAATTATAATTTCGATATTATTATTCGTTGTTTAACTTTTTTTAAAGGTTATTTGCTTTTTTTTTTATATAATTCTTATTTAATTTTACTGTCTAAATTATAATATTTTTTATATGTTATATTTTTCATTAATAAAAGTTTTATTAAAAATAAGTAATTATTAAAATTAAATCACTTCCTAAAAATAACTTAACCGTTTTTTTTTATTTTCGTTACTTTTAATATTATAAATGTAAATTAATATCGAAATATTAATTTTATTCCATTATTTTTTTTTAATTTCATTTAAAGATTTTCAATTTTAAAATTTCGGTTTCTTTTATTTTTATTTTTAAGCGGTAATTAATCAGTTTTTATTTTTTCAAAAATTTTAAAAATTAATTACAATTCCATATTTAGGTAATACCATATTAGTATAAATATTCAAAACACTTGAATCATTATACTAAATGTGTTTTTCTTTCAACTACTTTCAATTTCATTTTATATTCTTTTGTTCTTACCTTTGGGGATTGTATACAACAAGTCTTACAATTTAATCTTCAAAACTTAATGTCTGAGTAAGTTTTCACATCCATCTTTATATTTATTGTCTATATGAGATTTATCATATAATGTCTATGTAATTTAGTATACGTATATATCATGTGGTTGTAGTTTTTATTGTTTATTTTTTTAAGATATTTACTCTAAAGCAAATAATATATAATTTAAAATCTAATATTACAATTTTTTTATATATTTTAGCATTATATGTCTACTTCGACTTTCAAAAAAATGGATGTTAGGATTATCAAGAAATAGTTTTAACTTACAATATATTTAATGTTTCAAACAATCTACTAAGAATTGCATGAAAACTTATTTTTTTTATTTATCTTATAAGTTAATCATTTAAATTATAACTTAGTATTTCTAATGTTATTATCCCTAATAATCATTGTCACTCGTGTTGTTATACAGAGGTCAACGGTTATTCTACAATGTCTCAATTACCGAAAAGTACTTTTAGTTTACCGGCTTCTAAAGTTATCAAGAGTAGTAGTACGTCTAATGGTAAGCTATACTGTAGGTTATATTGATTTTACATTCATAATTTTACTATAAAATTTCTAAACATTAATTATATAGTAAGTTACAATTATAATTATGCTAATTATTTAAAATAGTTTAATGATATATATGTGAGATTTGATTAAACGTTTTTTTTTTTTCATTTTGTAATTTTATGTTTTACTTTCAGTTTCTCTTAATTCTACTGAAAGACGTAGACGTATGAATGAATACTTGGATCATGTTAGTTCTACTGAAAACATATCACCTTCAACATTGCAAGACTCTGTTTTATCATCAAGTGTTGTGTTATCTTCATCCGACAATAAAGAAAACATGAATCCTGGTTTGTATACGAAATACGTAACTTTAAGTTTTTTAATATGATATATCAGTTGTTTGCATTATATTTAAATATTTTGTGCTAAACATATTTATTTTTTCCGTTTCCTAACCTAATTTTTATTTATAGTGTCTCATAATGGTTATGACCATCATAGATTTTTGAATCAATATTTGCATCATGTTTCTTCTGTTGAAAACATGTCGCCTTCAACATTGGTAGAACCCTTTTTATCATCAGATGTTGTATTATCTTCATCCGTCAACAAGGAAAACATTAATCCTGGTTTGTATAGCATATATCTACCTTTTAGTTTCTACACAATATCTATTACTTAATATAATTTTTAAATATTGGCCAAAATTCTGATTATATATATTCTTTTATGATGTAATGTAGCTGCTGAAAATCGAAAGTGATGAAAGATGTATTTGGATAAAAAAAGATCAAAAAAAGTACAAACCCTTTCAATGTCTAATTCAAATATATTGAATATTAATACATGTACAACACCTTTGTCAAACATTTCAAATGGTATGTTTTCATTCTTAATTTGAATAACTTTACATATTTATACTCCATTTTTCGCAAATTATATTTTACATCTTACTAACCTTTGTAGTTTGTAATCATGATGCTGCGAGTCGAAAACGGAGAACCCAGCCTTCAATAAATGTTCAAGGTATTATGTATAAAACAATTTTTACTTTAATTTTAGTTGAATTTTTATTTTAAGTTGTTATAACTATAATTCTTTATAATTCTTATTATTGTTTTATAGAATCTTACGACAGAAGAAAACATAGAAAAAATGTATTGGATTCTAATTCAATTTTATTGAATGTTAATACAGGTGAAATTATTAATTATTTAAATTATACATTACATATATGAAATTTAATTTATACATTCATATTTATAAATCTGAATATTGTTTTTTTCTACTTCTTATTAGTTAATACATGTGCAACACCTTTGTCAAATATTTCAAACGGTATTTTTTCATTCCAAATTAATATTTTTATATATTTATACTCCATTTTTAGTATATTATATTTTAAATCATACTAACTTTTGTAGTTTCTATTCATGATGATGCGAGTCGAATACGGATTACACAGTCTTCAATAAATATTGAAGGTATTATGTATAAAACAATGTTCACTTTAATTGGTGTTAACTTTTAATTTTAAGTTATTATACCTATAATTTTTTATAATTCTTATTATTGTTTTATAGAATCTTCCGAAAGAAGAAGACATAGAAAAAATGTATTGGATTCTAAAAGGTGCAAGAGCACCCAAATAGGTACAAAATTACATTATTTATTTTATTAGCATTATATTTTAATATTTTATTTTTATATATATTAACAAAAGTTCTTATTACTTTATAGGGTTACAAAACTCTTCTGTCAATCGTAATACTCGAAGGACGGTTACTCCAATACCTATGGCTGATTTGTCTGAATGTTTAGAAGACAACATTGAATCAAATACTGTTAATGCTATAAAAGGCATATCCAAAGGTAACTAACATTTATCAATATTGCTAAATAGGTGTTTTATAATACTGATCTATTTGTATTTGTGTTTATCATATGTTAACCATTCTAGATTACTTGGACCATGGTGACCAAACAGTTGTTTGTCAAGAATGTTATGCTAAGCTATGGAAGAGTGAAGCTCTTAGGGGAAATAAAAACAACACCAAAACAAATTTTTATCTATG
This sequence comes from Ambrosia trifida, assembly GCA_028751855.1. Classification (NCBI taxonomy): domain Eukaryota; kingdom Viridiplantae; phylum Streptophyta; class Magnoliopsida; order Asterales; family Asteraceae; genus Ambrosia; species Ambrosia trifida. The sequence continues at coordinate 63,709,674 of CM054124.1, read as the reverse complement.
TTGTGCTTATGCCAAAGTTGAGCTTCCTGATTTTAAGGAACCCCCCCTACATATAAAGAATTATTTAATGGCGTCGATGAGAGAAGTAAAATTTTCCTCAAGAACATTAGACGTTACAATTCAATGTTCGCATTCACCTCTATGGGCGGGAAAATTGATTTTTCAGTTAATAAAGGTAAAGGCCCTTCTGTGTTTAGAATAAGCGGTGAGAATTATCATTCGATGGGTAGTTTGTTACCTACCGATGGAGAGAAACCAAAATTCTGTCAGCTATACATATATGATACTGACAATGAAGTTTCCAATAGAATAAACAATGTTGGGTAAGTGACTTTCTATATTTAATTTAATTATACATTTTATTTTAATATATTTATAATTTTTTAACGTTTTTTTTTTACCTTTTTAGATCATCATCCAAACGTTCGGAAGCAGAAAAATTAATTGAAGTTCAGCTTATAAAACAATTGAAAATTATGTTGGATTCAACAAATTCCTTGGTACAATCTTATAGAATTGCTAGGGATTGTTTTCATTCAAATCCTAATGAAAAAATTAAGTTGCAATTGAAGGGTAGGAGGCCCAAAGATGGCAGGACATTCAATTTACCAACTGCTTCAGAAGTTGCTGCATTAATTGTAGGTGATATTGGTGACCAAGTTGAAAAGCGTGATATTATTGTACAAACAAAGGAAGGTACTCTTCAAAGAATTAGTGAGTTGCATCCTTCTTATCTTGCACTTCAGTATCCATTGTTACTACCATATGGTGAAGATGGATATAGAGTAGACATTCTTCACAAAAATGTTCCGGATACCTCACCAGGTACAAGTGCTAAAAAAAATGAAACAAAAAAGATTTTGCATGAAAATTTAACAATGAGGGAGTTTTTTGCTTATAGACTTCAAGATAGGGTGAATAGATTCTCACTCATTTTAAATGCAAGGCGACTCTTTCAACAGTTTTTAGTTGATTCGTATACAATGATTGAGATGGAGAGATTGTTTTACATACGGAGTCAACAAACGAAGCTTAGAAGCGAGACGGTTGAAACTCTAAACAATAAAAAACAAGAGGGGAATACAGAAACATCACGTATTGGTCAACGTGTTGTCCTCCCGTCTTCTTATACAGGAGGTGCTCGATATATGATGCAAAATTATCTTGATGCTATGGCAATTTGCAAGTGGTGTGGATATCCAGATTATTTTATAACTATAACATGTAATCCTAAATGGCCAGAAATCAGAAGGTATCTTCATGACACCACTCTGAATCCCGAGGACAGACCAGACATCTTATGTAGATTGTTTAAAATTAAACTTGATTGTCTCATCAAAGAAATAAAACAAGAAAAAATATTTGGAGAGGTTACAGCAGGTAAGTTACAAAAGTCATTTATATTTTTAATTTATTTTCTATAATTTTAAATTTCAATTTATTAAATTTATTAATAACTATTTAAATCAACTATCATTTTATTATTCTAATATTGTATTCTCATCTAGCAAACTAATTGTATTTAATTTCATGTGCAGTTGTTTACACGGTAGAGTTTCAAAAGCGGGGGTTACCTCATGCACATATTTGTTTATTTATGAAACCTGCGTATAAACTCCCTACCGTTGACCATATTGATAAATTTATATCTGCTGAAATTCCAGATAAGGATCAAGATCCAGAATTGTACATGCTTGTACGTGATTATATGATTCATGGTCCTTGTGGTGTTTATAATATGAACTGTCCTTGCATGGTCGACAAAAAATGTTCTAAAAACTTTCCTAGAACATTTCAGATTGAAACATGCGTTGATTCTGAAGGTTTTCCTGTTTATAGAAGGAGAGACAATGGTAACTTTGTTGAAAAGTCTAATGTTGACCTTGATAATAGGTATGTTGTTCCATATAACAAAACTCTGCTTAAAAGATATCAAGCACATATCAATGTCGAATGGTGTAATCAAGCTGGATCTATAAAGTATTTATTTAAATATATTAACAAAGGTCCAGATAGAATTACTCTAAATGTTGTCCAAAGCAATAATGAAGAAGGTCAGGAAGAGGAAGTAGACGAAATCAAAGGATTTTATCAATGTCGGTATATATCTGCATGTGAAGCTTCATGGAGAATATTCTCTTATGATGTTCATTACAGAACCCCTCCTGTAATGAGGCTACCTTTCCATCTTCCTGGACAACAGAAAGTTGTTTATGGTGCTGGCGAAAACATTGATGATGTACTTAACAAACCATGTGTCGCTTCATCAATGTTTTTAGGTTGGATGAAACGCAATGAAAGCGATGACAACGCGAGGCAACTTACGTACGTCCAATTCCCGTTAAACTATGTTTGGAAAAGTGACAAGCGCTCTTGGGAACCAAGGCAAAGAAACAAATCAGTTGGTCGTATTCATCATGTGTCTCCTGCTGTGGGTGAAGCTTACTTTTTAAGGATTCTGTTAAATAAGGTTAAAGGTCCAACCTCATTTGAAGATATTCGTACTGTCAATGGACGTGTTTATGGTACATATAGAGATGCGTGTTATGCCATGGGACTGTTGGATGATGATGCTGAGTATATTGAAGCAATACAGGAAGCATTCCATTCAGGATCTGGTGATTTCTTGAGAAATTTATTTGCAACTATGTTAACATCTAATAGTCTTTCTAGACCAAACTTTGTATGGGAAAGTACATGGAAAGAGTTGTCTGAAGACATTCTACGTAAACGAAGAAAAGACACTGATTGTCAAGGTATGATTTCTTACCAGTATTAGTAAAGTTAATTACATACTAATATTATTTTTATTTTTGTATAAAAAATTATATCGTTTGATATTATTGAGTAAATTTTTTCTTATTCAAATTTATGTAGATCTGAGACTTTCTGAAGATCAGATTAAGAACTTTGCTTTGCTTAGTATTGAAAACTTTTTGTTACGCAATAGTTCCACTTTGCGAAATTTTATAGACATGCCATATCCTGATGATGACTCAATATACATTTCAAACAATCGATTGATTAATGAGGAATTGGGATATGACACAAATTGTTTGAGAGGCGAATTTGAAGAGATGTTTGGTTATCTAACAGATGAGCAAAGAAATGTTTATGACACAATAATACAAGCAGTCGAGGGTAAAAAAGGTGGTGTATTTTTTGTCTATGGATATGGTGGTACCGGTAAAACTTTTCTATGGAAAACATTGGCTTCATCCATAAGATCAAAAAGTAAAATTGTTTTGAATGTCGCTTCGAGTGGTATCGCTTCATTACTATTAACAGGCGGTAGGACTGCACACTCAAGGTTTTCAATTCCAATCAATCTAACCGAGGATTCTTTATGCTTCATAACACCAGACAGTGACGTAGCCCAATTGCTTAAGAAAACTGATTTGATTATTTGGGACGAAGCACCAATGGTTCATAAACATGCATTTGAAGCACTCGATCGAACTTTAAAAGACGTTTTTGGTATTGATAATGATAACAATTCGAACCTACTATTTGGTGGAAAGGTAGTTGTTTTTGGAGGTGATTTCAGACAAATTCTACCAGTAGTTCAAAATGGAAGTAGATATGATATTGTTAATGCATCATTAAGCTCTTCATACATTTGGCTTGAATGCAAAGTCCTTAAGTTAACCAAAAATATGCGGTTAAGTTGTGGCAACACTACATCTGAGATTGAGCAAACAAAGAATTTTGCAAAATGGCTTTTGGATTTAGGTGAAGGTAAGGTTGGCTATGAATTTGAGGATGAATGTATGATTGATATACCTGATGACTTATTGATTACTCAATCGTTGGATCCTGTTTCTGATTTGATATCATTTGTTTACCCATCGATTTTAGAGAATTCAATTATTCCAGGTTTTTTCGAAGAACGAGCTATTTTGGCACCCAAGAATGAAGTTGTTGAAGATATTAATGATCGTTTGCTTGCTTTGTTTCCTGGTGAGGAGATGGTATATCTAAGTTCAGACAGTGTTTGTAAATCAGAAAATATTGATGAAGAAATGGATGAAAGTTTATATTCACCTGATGTTCTTAATAGCCTTAAGTTTTCGGGAATTCCAAACCACAGATTGGTTTTAAAAGTTGGTGTTCCAGTCATGTTACTCAGAAACATTGATCAAAGAAGTGGTTTGTGTAATGGAACAAGACTACAGGTTGTTCAATTGGGAAAACGTGTTATAGAAGCCAGAATTATTTCAGGTAGTAACATTGGAATGCGGACATTTATTCCCAGAATTAGTCTTACACCCTCTGATAAGAAGATTCCTTTCAAATTTAGAAGAAGACAGTTTCCCCTTTCTGTGTCTTTTGCTATGACAATAAACAAGAGTCAAGGACAGTCGCTATCTAAGGTTGGGTTATATTTGAAAGATCCAGTTTTCACACACGGACAATTGTATGTTGCATTATCAAGAGTGAAAAGTAGGAATGGTCTGAAGATATTAATATTAGACAAGGAAGGTAATGTGACTACACGTACTGTAAATGTTGTTTACAAGGAGATTTTTGGACAGCTATGACAAATTCTTGTAAGTCTAATTTTTTTTATTGTTACAGATAAGTCATTATGGTTTAATTATTTTTCCAAATTATTCATCTAAACATTATAGGAACTACCGTGCTACAATCTATCTTACGAACACATCCATAATTTTTTTTTACATATTTCAATGTCTTTAGTCATTCACTATTTTTACGATTTTCTTAACAGTCTATGTTTACCGTTTTTTTTTTTAAAGTATCCTATTATTTTATTTGGTGAAACACTTTTTTAATTATTAAATTTTTTTTACAATATCTCTTTATCAATTTATACATTTCACATACACTATATTATTACAATTTAAAAAAAAAAGGTTTTATTATTTTAACTTTTCATTTTAAATTATTTTTAATAAATTTAGTCAACATTAACGGTTTTTAAATTAAATAGTTTCCGAAATTATTAAGTTTATAATTATATATAATTTATATTATCATTAATTGTTACTAAAAATATAAGGTTAACAAAATTAAAAAAAATCTCTAATATCTATATAAACATCATTTGACAACTTTTTTTTTATATCTTCTTCATAATTCAAACAAGGTTTATTCGAAATTTTCTATTTAATTTTTTTTTTTTTTTTTTTGTTTTGAACGGTTTCGTTTTTTTTTAAAATGTATTGTTATTTTTTTGACTTTTTTCTATACTTTGTTTCATATCAATACAAGACAAAATTGATGTTTGTTTATAGTTAACAATTTTAATGTTAATTACGGTTATGTTTTTTTTTTTTTTTTTTTCATCTTCGAAATATGCATAAACAATGCATTTGTTTTTATAGGTACTCATGGATATTAGGTTTTCGCATATGCTTTCCAATGGTGCAATTCTTCACCCAACTAATTATTGTCAACTCTGTGACGTTCAATGTCTGGATGATGCCCAATATGCACAACATGTTAATGGTAAAAAACATCAATCTAAGGTATTACATTTAATATATTTATATATATATATATATTCATATAACTTATATGTATATATATACATATATGTATGTACTGATTATATGTAAAATTAGATTAATTATTTTTGTATTGATTTTTACTTAGGTTGCACATGCTACCGGCAATGATGTCTTCTATTGTGGTCTATGTGAAGTTAGATGTACCAGTCAACCAAACCTAAATGCCCATCTTGATGGAAAGAAGCATAAGAAGGCTTTGCACAACGTTGGCTTTATTAATATTATTTGATGATTATTTTTTTTTTTTTTAGTATTATCATATCTTTTATTTCCGGAAATATCTTTTTCCATACTATAATTTGGTGTTTCACATCATGATTGCTACTTTTTTTTTTCTTTAATAATGTTATGATTTGGTAACTTTTGGATGTTTATTTGTTTCTTAATGATTTTGCATATTAATTTTTTAATAGGTTGGTGATTTTTAAATATATATTTCATTTATGTTAGTTTAATCGTGGGTTTGAAATTACATGTTAACACTATTAATTTATTTTTACTTTTCAACTTTGTAAATTTTTATTTACTTAGGTTTTCACCGTGGGTCCCCACGGGACTCTAACCTAGTAATAATAATAATAATATTATGTGAATTTCACCTATGTGACTTTGAAAAGTCACGGGCCTAGCCCAAACACATATTTGAGAAGAATTAATTGAGAGACCGGGGCATATTGTAAAAAAAAAAAAAGGCGCCGCACATCAAATAGAGGGGGGAACATCTTATAATTGAGGAGGGCAGCGATTATTTTTTCTTGAAGGAGCATAGCACAGTGACATCAATATTATTCTTTGAAGAAAAAAAGAGAAGGAGGTGAAGGATTGAGGCATAGGTGCCAGCACGGGTCGGTTCTAATTCAATATTTATTATTTATTTATTCTAACCCGTTGTGAACGCCATGAATATGTTTAGTTTTATTTGTTTTGATTTTATCATGCCTTTTATTGGCTAGACCTTTTCGCTACCTAGGTTAAAGATGATTGCACATGTTTGATTTATTTTCTTTTGGTCTTGGAACTTTTTGGTTGTGGGTTGAATTTTAAAGTAAAGAACTCTTTATTTTCTGGTTTGATGTATATGCATATTTAGTTTTGTTTAATTAATTTTTATAAACTCCACTTGCGTTTTTGTGAATGTCTTTCATGTATGAATGCGGGTTAGGTTGCGGACTGGGTGTTAGCAACTAGTTTATGGTTAATTTCTGCAGGTTATCCATAGGAGTTGTAATTGTTAGTTAGATGATTCTAAGTGTTCTACCAATTCTCAATAGCTGTGAGGTGCGAGATTGTTGGTCTGTCTAGGGTGTTAAATTGCTAGTTCTAGAGGCTTTGTGAGAAGATCTTCCTAGTTTCCCTAGCATTCCTTGTAGGCCAAGTCTTATCAGAAATATTGTAGTTACCCCTTGCACTTTAGGGTGTATTGTGACTTTCGCGCTGTGAGGTAGACTGTCTAGCGGGTACTTTAAGATTCGAGTAGGTAAGCCTGTGAGGGTAACCTCTCAACCGGTGGTTTAACGGCACAACAGTATTCTAGGGTTTCCCCTTGAGAAGGGTCGAGGGTGTCTAGTTTATTCTTGATGTTTAGTATTTTAAGATCCCGGTTCCACGCTAGTTCCATAGCCATTAGAAATTTATCATTCATGTGTAGGATTCTAGCCTAGGTAGTGCCTTCCCATCACCTGATTTTAGTTCTAGTTCCCAGCTTGTGTCCTCAATTATTTAAGTTTTATTTTATTTATTTTTATTAGTTTATTAGAAAACCCCCCCTTTTAAGCAACAAAACATTATTAAGTCAGTTTGTAGATAAGTAGTCGAGTCTAGTTTTCGTTTTCCATTAGAGTCTCGTGGGTTCGATATCCGGACTTACTTTAGCTATACTAGAGTCGATAGGTTCACTTGCCTGTCAGTAGTTTAGTTTTAGAGAGTCTAGAGTATTACTAGGTGTCTAGTTTTAGGTTTAATTTAGTTATTTTTATTAAACTACTTTTAGCACATCATCCGTGCATGTGCTTAACTGGTTTTTAAATAAGTTTTATCGTGTCAAAAGCAAGTTTACATGGTTTAGCACAAAACAGGTTTAAGATTTCAAAACAGGTTTACAAGTTAATACGGATCAATACATGGTTTAGCACTGGTGATGTACAAGCCACACCTCAAACCTAACCCTGAATCCACCTACTCACATTGTGGATTCTCATGGCAAAATACATGACACGAACTACAATGAAGGGTTCCCCAGGCTTCCGGGTCCACTGTGTGGGGTTTCCCCAAGTAGTACTACCCACATATTAAGTGGCCCAATCTCCCGTTGGGTTAATGAGTGTGAAGGTTTGGTATTCGGGATCACACCTTGTCACATCATACTGGTTTATTACATCGTACTGGTTTACTACTGGAAACATGTGTTCACCCCAAAACAGTTTAAATAATAAAAAGAGGGGATGGTTCATGAGACTCACCTGGAAGCAATGCACATGAACAGTTTAAAATAAACGAGGCGTCTGTCGTCCGGTATTGGTATTCTCCTGGTCGAATCCTAAGTCAACAAATGTTATTAGTATTTGGTTTTAATTACAAAGGTTATGCGTGGGAACGAGCTTGAGCGTATGGTTTCTATGTATCTGTGTGTTCGGAGTTTCACGTGCCAAGTCTACCACTTAAGTTCCATGCTCAAGGTATTACAAGTTAACATCCGTTTTAACGGTGTTTATACTTTAGTCCTCATTGCTTATGGTAATGTTCAAGTCGATAATCTCGAGTTTTAAGTCTCTTTAATGTAACACATCTTAAAGTTATACTATATAACTTAGTTCATGTCTAGTCGAGACGATGCCTATTACAATATGTATTTATTATACCTAATATGCGTTAATTATAATTATGTCCGCACCTTATGTCTCAAATCCATGCCATTATCTATTCCAATATATGTATTTTTATATCTTTACTTTAAGTAGGTTGTTGTTTTCTATGGTTTAGCGTGTGTTGATTATAACCTCATCTTACTCCCAAGTCTTTTTGTCCGAGTATCCAATCCAAACATCCAAGTTAAGGTTTGTATATGTCGTTTTTCCATATCTAAGTGTCGAGTGCCTAAATGTACTAAATCAGGTGTCCAATGTTCCGAGTCAATAACCTCGATGTCCAACTTCCAATCAAGATGTCAAACCAACATTAGATCTAACTTATAGTTTTGGCCTCAGTTCATATACGCTCTTCAAGTCCCACACATTATATATATATATATATATATATATATATATATATATATATATATATATATATATATATATATATAGGGGAAGGATATTTTGGAAACCCTTCCAGTTAAGAAAACCTTGAAAACCCACATCTTGACCATCCATCTTAAGTGATCAATGGTGGTGATTGTTTCTTGCTTTTTATCAAAAGGTAAGATCCATATTTAGTAAAAAAGGGTAATATGGTCCAAAATTTTTGAAGTGTTCTCTTTCCTTGCTCATCTCTCATCTTTCCTCTCTCTTCTCTTATCTTTACTCTCTCGTCTCTCCTATTAATATAAATTCATGTTTTTCTATCAAAAAAATTTCAAACAAACATAAAAAACTACCGTTATCAGGTTTCAAGCCTTATATAACAGATTTTTTTTTATAAAATGTTCGAGTAACACATGTTTCAATCCTTATATCACCAAAAATATATAAAAAAGCTATACCTCAACAACAAAAACATATGTTGTGACAAACTTATCTCACAACTTATCTGACCAAAACATATAAATAAATTACAACTAAACAATAAAAACATATGTTTTCACGACTTATCTCACCAATAATATATAAAAAATTATACTCCAACAACAAAAGCATAAGTTTTCACAAACTTATCTCAGTAAAAAATTCAAATTATCAACCCAAAACAACAAAAAACATATGTTGTAACTTTGATAGAAAAAAAAAAAAAGAACCGTGAATCTCCATCAATAACACCATCATTGTTCTCATCAAGAACCTGTCTCCATAATCACTTCATTCAAGCTAGAAAAAAAGTACAAAAACATTATTGTCATTTTCAATATAGAATTCGTAATGCAGTTGCATACAAAAAACATATAAAAAATATCAAACAATAGTTACCTCTGACAAAAATGTAATTTTTGAAAATGAAGAGACTTGATTTTGTCTTACATTCCCCCCTCCACCAAGTGTTATGTTAAGGATTTTCTTTCCTAATTCTAAAAAAAAAAAAAAAAACATTACAAACAGAATCTTCAAACCCATATTATATCATCTTAATCCAACTCTTCTTGACAAAAAGCAAAAGTTTTATCAACACCACGTACCTTCATTAATGGTTGATGCTTCCAACCATCTTCATTCACCACCACCATCTAGTTCGTCATTGCCCTAAATAACTCTAGCCGCACCACCGGTTTCTGCAACTTCAGATCTGCATCGTCGAAAAAGCCTGCATCGTCTTCATAAGAAAAAAAATAAACCAAATCGGTTGCTGCATCTTCAGATCTGCATCGGCCACCAAACGTCGACTTGCCATTCGTAACCGATCTGGGTTACTGAGAGAGAGAGAGAGAGAGTAGAAAACAAAAAACACAGATCTGGGTGATGGTGATGTAGATCGAACACCCATTGATAATGGTGGTTGTGGATTTGGGTGGATTTGATAATTTAGGATGTGAAACAAAGGGAAACTTATTAAGAAAAAAATGGTGATTATTATGGGTGTTGTTGGTGATGGTTTCTTTGGACATATGGGTGATGGTGGATATGTATGTCTTTGAAGAGAAATGATGGTGGGTAGAAGAGAAAAGGGAGGTAGAGATATGTACCATTTGAGAGAGATGACTGAAGGAAATGTTAGGAGATATAGATTGATGGAGAGATAAAAAAATTATTGTCCAAAATACCCTTCTGTCATTATTTAAAGATGTAAATGTGGAAGAATGATAGCCATGTAATGGGGTTTTCATGGTTTGCTTAAGTGAGAGTGGTTTTCAAATTATAATTGGCCTATATATATATATATATAATAAAGGTTAATTAATATATTTATCGGGTTAGTGAGTTCGGTCCTACCTCATGCTCGGTCTCGGTTCATGTTGGTCAAAGTTGACCCTAAGGTTGACTTCTGTTGACCCATTTCTTAGACCCGAACCCCTGACCTGACCCGTCATCCTTCATCCGGTCACGATCCTGCATCCGGTAGCCACCTGAGCCTACTGTACTACCATCGTCTGTCACCACCACCCGGTAACCACCACCATAACCATCCTCATCTGTACCATCGTCATAACCCACCACTATCAACCATCACTGTGACCCCATCGGAAACCACCTCCGATCCTGTATAAATCCATCATCACTATCTCCTTCTTAGGTTGTCATCAAAGAGAAAAAGGGGGTTTTGAGTTCTTACCTTAAATCGGGTGATGACTCGGGTAGGTTATCAGTGCCCTCGCCGTCGTCTGCCTCTTCAGTCTTCCTCCTCCTCCGGTTCCCCCTCTCTCTCTTTCCCGTCTCCGATTCCCTCTACTCTCTCTCTCTCTCTCTCTATCTCTCTCTTTTAACCAGTAAGGTGTGTGTGTGCGTGAGTTATGAAAGAGAGTGTGAGTGTGTGTTATGTGATATGATGTGTTTGTGTGTGTTTATAATACAAGGGTGGGTTTGGATTTTTATAAGGGATTGAGTTAAATGGTTTTTACAAAACCATTGTTGTTTTTGTGGGAATGTTGTCAAAAGGAGGGAAGGACATGTGTCCTCCCTTCATGACTCACCAAACTTGGTCGGGTCGGGTTCGTAACGCGTATTAGTTCGGTCTCTTTACGTGTATCCGAATAATATTTATATATATAATGGTTCAGTTTTCGATTTCGAACATAACCATCCCGCTCATAATTGGTTACGGATTACTTTTAATACACAAAAATAATAATAATACTCGAAAATTTTTGGGGTCCACTCTGGGTTGTTACATAATTCAAACACCAAGAACATTATCATGGATAGGATGCATACAATCTTTATCCCTAACTGCTTCACAAGACCCATTAAGCAAAGAAACATCTATTCAAAAACCCAACTCAATTAAAATCCAAGATTTTAAAAACCCAATAATAAAAATCAAATCTTGACCAATCTTCACAAACCTGCAACTCGTTTAACTACTGCCGCCACCACCTAAAACGGTTTTTAGATCTGAATAACAGTGGTGTTAACTTATGAGGAAGGTTTCAAACTCCAGTGACCCAACCTAGGGCTTTAATTTAGGGAAAAATGATGACGGGGGTTTGGGTTCAGTTGTGGAGTCAGAAGAAACAGAGATAGATAAAGAGAGAGGTGTTGCAGCATTGGAATTCGAGTTCTTCGTGATAGGTGTTGCAGCGGAAGTAGCGAAACGTGGAGTGTTGTTGTTGTTAATGTGGTGAGTGGCGGAGAGAGAGAGAGAGAAAGAGATGTTGTGTTTGGTGGAATAAGCGGTGGTTGTGTTGGTGGCTGCTGCCATGGGGATGGTAGATTGGGTGATGGTGGTAGGTGAGGAATGTTGTGGTCATGTGGAGCCGTTGCAAAGATGCAATTTTGGAAGTATTTGTGAGAGAGAGAGAGAGAGAGGGATGGGGGTGGAGATAGGTGGGTTTAATAATTAGGGTTTCAATTAAAAGGGGGAAGAAGATGACTAATGGTTTTTTTTTTAATTAAAATAAGAGTTAAATGCAATTTTTGTCCCTAAGGTCTCCCATTTTTTGCTAGTTTTATCCAAAAGTTTATTTTTTTCATCTGGATCTAAAGGTTTTCAAATTCTTGCTGGTTTCATCCAACTCGTTAACACCGTTAGTCAATGTCAGTTAAGTCAAGGGCATTTTTGTCAATTTGTTTCTTTTTAATCCCCACCCTATTTAACCCACACCAAATCAGTAATTCACCCCCAATTCCCCACCAATTCATCTTATTCTCTTCTAATGTCACAAAACCTAACTCCAAGGTCGCCTATGGCTTCTTCCTTCCACTCAGGTAGTCTTGGCTCAAAACTGATGGTCATTGATTTTAAAACACCAAGCGGGACCGCTACAATTGTTGCATCCGTAAAGAATGTTTTACCGTTTTACCATTCTCAAGAGTTACCATCACACCATTAGTGTGCCTGGTTTCGTGACATTAGAAGGGAAAAAGATAAATTGGTGGGGAATTGGGGGTGAATTACTGATTTGGTGTGGGTTAAATAGGGTGGGGATTAAAAAGAAATGAATTGACAAAAATGCCTTTGACTTAAATAACATTGACTAACGGTGTTAACGAGTTGGATGAAACCAACAAGAATTTGAAAACCTTTGGATCCAGATGAGAAAAAATAAACTTTTGGATGAAACTAGCAAAAAAGGGCAAACCTCAGGGACGAAAATAGCATTTAACTCTTAAAATAATCATAGGATGAAATGTCTAAATTGTCTCTCATTTAAGTGGCAGAATGACAAGCCTACCCCTACCCCTAACCTTAACGTGAGTTAGTGAAAAGGACGAAAATAGCAAGAAAATCCAAACCTCATGGGTTCAATTGCAAAAAAAAAAACTTTTTTTTTTGTATTGAAGTTGCAAACTGGACAAAACCTCAGGGACGAAATTGGCATTTAACTCACTCTTTTAAAAAAAAAAAGACGACATTTTTCAATCCATGAATGTGAAAATTATATCAAAATAGCGGGTAGGCAGACAACAAGCTGCGCCGCTATCCTTTTCTATATGACAAACTCTAATTTACTAAAAACGAAATCTTGCCCACTTGGAGTTGAGACATTGCTATGAATAACATGTTGAACCCTGATCAAGAAACGAGTAGCTTTTGATGCCAGGGGGATGAAAACGTGTTGGTTTTCTTCACAGGTTTTAGCATGCTTGTCAACTTTCGTCATCTTTGCCCTTCGCACCGCTTTCCCGGCTACAAAACTCTTATCCCTCAAACCAGCTAAAGGAGATACCCCTGTAAGGTCAACACAAGCGTGTTTCCCCAAACCCACCCAAAGACAAGCAGATCTGCTGGTCGCAAAGGGGATATCCCTTCTGCAGGGTCCGAAAGGAAGTTCATAGGTGTGACACTCAGCAAACTCTGATTAGTAATATTGGTCAAACTAGTAAGTCTACCTTAGCGAGTCATGCATATTCTATACATAACTGGGTCAGTTGAGTCATTGTGATGGTTCTGGGAATCATCGGGAGTCTTTACAATGATCCACGGGATCATTGGGAGTCGGTCCATAACCATGTGTATAAGGATTGGTGATTTGTAGATCGCCGGGTTTAACGCACACACGCAAGTCTCGAGTCCCGGGAATTGGTGAGCGAATGTGAACGTGTTAGTTATCATGCATTACGTGTTTATAATCATTATATGGCTTGTCGGTATGTGAATACGTGCTTATACGTGTTAAAATAGTGTTTAACGCGCCAAAAACCCAAACAGCCCTGCATGGGGCGAGTAGCAGGGGCGAGTAGCCCCTACTTGCTAGTAATTGGGGGCGATTAGCCCTAATCGCATGCCCTAATCGCGTGCAACTTGGCCTACTTGCCTGCTGCAGCTGGAACGACTAGAAACACCTATAAATACCACCCTTGACTTGGAAAACACCATTTGTGCAACCCTAACTCGTCCCAACCTTCCCTCACACCATAATACACCCCTGGAACTAGTTTTTGCCTTAAAACCCATCATTCCTAAGCTTACACTTCCTTTTTAGCAAAATCCAAGGTGTGTTATCTATCCTAAACCTTTGTAATGTTGATATTTTGGTTCCCAAAGGTCCATACTGTAACACCCCGCCCCTTACCACCAATATTGTCCGCTTTGCCCATCCAGAGCTCGCGGATTTGTTTTTGGGTGCCCCGGTGGAAACTTCCCAGGAGGTCACCCATCCTGAAATTTCTCCCACCTGAGCACGCTTAACTGTGGAGTTCTCCTCTCATCCACTAACATTAAGCCCCAAAACGCGTTGGTGATTTAAGAGGCAAGACATTACTTATGAACCAAGGATCTCTCCTGGCCACGGCCGATGTGGGATTTTCCTAGGGTGTCACATTCACCCCCTGTTAGAGTCTCATCGTCCCTGATGAGGTGTGTTCCTGGGGTGTCACACATACCTAGTTTTATCAACTTTGTGTCTTTGAAAACCCTTAAAATCAGTTTCTAAAACAAGTATAAACCTTCATACTTGTTCTATGTGGAGTATTCATGCAATAAACGGTTTTTAATGATTAAAACATGAATGTTTTCATGTGTTTGATGTTTTGCTGATGTGTATCAGTTGTTAAGATGATTTCCTAAGGTTTTGAACAATTATTATGGTGCTTTGATGCTAATATGCATTTTGACCTGTTTGAGTGATTCTTGAGGATTTAGGGTGTTATGATATGATTTGATGATTGTTTGATGTTAGGGTTTACACTAGGATGATGTAATAGCAGTGGAATGATGATTGCAAGGTTGTAGGTGATGAGATCTGGTTATTTACCATTTAGGGAAAGATATGCATGTTTAATGTTTCATAGTACTTTTCCATTTTGGGAAATATTTGCAATTAGGGTGTTAGATCGGTAATAAATTAGGGAGTTTTCACTTGGAATGGGTTGTTTAATGATTTGGGATTGATGTTGGGTGTTCTTACATGTTTCGGATCTGATTTGGAGGGTTAAACGCGCGAAAATGGCCCGTGGACTGCAGGGGGCGAGTAGGAGGGCTACTCGCCTGATAGAGGGGGCGATTAGCCCCTAATCGTCTGCTACAGGGGTGATTAGCCTCCTAATTGCCTAATGAAAAGGCAATTAGCCTTCCTAATTGCCTGTTGAATTCCTTAATTGCCTGTTTGATTCCTAATCGTGTGTTTTGCTATTGTAAGTGTATTTTGACATCCCGAAACATGGTTTGACACCTAGGAACATGTTAGGAACCCCATGGCATGTCTAATAACCTGATAACACATGTTCGGTAGGGGTGTTCAAAATCGGATAATCCGAATTTCGGATATCCGAATTTCGGATAATCCGAAATTTCGGATAGTCAATATTGAGATCCGAATCCGAATCCGAAATTTCGGATATCCGAAATTCGGATATCCGAAATTTCGGATTCGGATTCGGATCATCCAACGGATAATCCGAAACTTAAAAAAAAATTAAAAAATAATAAAAAATAATAAAAAAAAACTATAAAAAACGTTCTCCTTTATGCCTAAAACGTGAACTTATTAAAAAAACAAAAATCGAAGTTAGATAAACGGAATTTGAACAAAAAATATATAAAAAAAACTTATTATTTTGATGGAAGGGGGCTGTGGAGGTCGGATACGAGGTGGACGGGGGCTGTTATAGAGGAGAGAAGAGGGAGCAACAGCTATGGATTAAAGGAGTATGGACTTAGAGTTAGAAGGATTAAGGATTTAGGATTGTGTATTGTGTTATGTAGTGTATATAATATTATATATTTATATATATATTTTTAATATTCGGATTCGGATAATCCGATTATCCGAAAATTTTCAAAATCAGGATCCGAATCCGAATCCGAAATTTCGGATAATCCGATTTTCGGATATCCGAAAATCGGATTATCCAAAATTTCGGATAATTCGGATTCGGATTTTCGGATTTTTCGGATTCGAATTTTGGATTATCCGATTTTGAACAGCCCTAATGTTCGGACTCGTTTATGCTATGTATGACCCGCATGATAGATGTAGTGAACATGTATGCGTGTTAAGTGCATAGTTGCATGTGATTGCTTAATTTCTCGTTCTTGGTCAACACGTGGGATGTCGGGTCTTGTCTTGTGCGGTTGGTTTAACGGTCAAATGTGTTTTCAAACGTACATGGTTATGGTTTGGACATTCGGGGACTAGTTAACCTACGGGTTATTAGTCCGAGTACTTATATATACGTCTCATGATAGGTCGCCGCTATTTGGGGCTATCATAGATTATTGATTTAACTGTTTTCAAGTAACGCAACCTAAGGTGAGTGTCACAACCCCGCTTTTACTGTTTTGCTTTCGGGGGAGAAACATGCCTCATACTTACATTCTTAAAGGTCATGTTATACTATGGTTATCGTTGTTTACTATACGGGTGTTTCATCAGGAAGTCCCAGGGGGAAACCATGAATATGTGGGTATACATAACGGGGGAAATGTGGATAGATCTATTGGGCTTGACTAACCCCACCCGGCGGCAGCATGCCGGGTGGGTGCATATTGTCTCTAACTTTTGGAGTCACCGATGATGACGGTGATTCATACATTCTGGGCATACTTATCGGGGTTACATGTCAGTAATGGTTTCTAACTCGTAGTAGTAATAATACTTAACGTCTAGCTAAGGTTCTTATAACATAGTATTAACGGGAATGATCTTTTCAAACTTATGAAAACTCTTTTGTAAAACCTGTGAGCAACTAACATTATATGTTGACATTTTTGGCATTTTTCTCAGGTCGCTAAGGTAGCAGTTAATGGATTAGGTGCATGGGGTCTTGCACGACGCCTAGGGTTCTAGTGCATGTTTAAATAATGTTTTCAGACTACGTTATGTCTTTTGGTTGTAAACAAGATTATGCTTCCGCTGTTGGTTTATGGTTCAAAACTTAATGTTTTGGTTTACATATATTACATTTAGTGTTTGTTTATTGTGACCGTTGACTTAGATCCTGGTGTGTCACGCGCCTCGCGGTCAACACGTGGGATGT
Source organism: Ambrosia trifida (assembly GCA_028751855.1). NCBI lineage: Eukaryota > Viridiplantae > Streptophyta > Magnoliopsida > Asterales > Asteraceae > Ambrosia > Ambrosia trifida. The sequence continues at coordinate 63,692,423 of CM054124.1, read as the reverse complement.
TGGATTTGAAATGTATTTTGATTAAATAACCAGGGTTAGGATCAAATACACAGTTAAAGAAAAATAGGAAGTCATAGGAAGGATATCAAACGGACTCCGATTGAACTCATTCAAGCGGCATTGAAATCGTCTTATCGAACCTTACGTCGTTAGTTTAGGTCTTTGTTTTTTTGGGGTTTTAGCTTGTAGTTTTTAGAATATGCGTTATATCATTGTGTCTTTCATGTACCATTGTGTCTTTTTCTTATTTTCATCATTGTGTCTTTTTTCTTCAGCATAATGTTATTTTTTGGCACTGTGTTATATGTTGTGACTCATTGTGTCATATTTCACGATCTATTATGTTTTTTTATATCATTCTTACCCTTCTCATTTTTTATAGCAGAATAACTCAACCCTAAATAACACCCCCTCCCCCCCCCCCCCCGCCAAAGTTTTCTAAGGCTTTTGGCGGCGGTGTGCTTGTTAGAAAAACCGTCAATATCAAAGCCTGGGAGAGAGTCATTTAGCCTTTCAAGGGCATGCGCGTAGTCCGAGTCCATGCCGATAACCCCGCTATCCTTAAGACGTGGTCCTGAAGTTTCCAAGACTGAGCTCTGAACGCGACAAAAGCATAAGCCCCAACATCCCTCGCTGGGAGAAGCCCTAATCCTCCTAAACGCATCGACATCCTTGCCAACCGCCAATGTAGGTCACCAAAAACGGTCCCCCACATACCACTATGTCTTTAATGGCTTCCCGTAGCCCCTTATCAAAACATAATATCGCTTCACCCGTCATGGGGGATTAGCAGGCCCGTGGCTCAAAAATTAACTTAACAACCCCATACAAAGACTTGAGCAAGAGGAGTTTACGGGGCCCCGAAGGGAAGGCAAGAGTTTCATAAGACTTGAGTAAGATGAGTTCACTCTAGGGGTTAAAATTCTATTGTCATCAGAATATGATATTTTATAATATTATATTACATAACATGTTATAAATAATCAAAATCTCGGCCATAAAAATTTTTCAAGCCAAACTCAATTTGACCCAACATGTTCCGAAAACAACTTTTTACGTACCCAACCTGGCTAGCGTCTCTACCTCTACTCCATACTTATGGCTTGAAATGAGTTCACCACCACCTTTATAGGAAATTTGATTTTTGATTATAGAATCAATTACTTTTGGATTATTCTTTGGATTTGAAATGTATTTTGATTAAATAACCCGGGTTAGGATCAAATACACAGTTAAAGAAAAATAGGAAGTCGTCAGAAGGATATCAAACGGACTCCGATTGAACTCATTCAAGCGGCATTGAAATCGTCTTATCGAACCTTACGACGTTAGTTTAGGTCTTTGTTTTTTTTGGGGTTTTAGCTTGTAGTTTTTAGAATATACGTTATATCATTGTGTCTTTTTCTTATTTTCATCACTGTGTCATTTTTTCAATTCATTGTGCCTTTTTTCTTCAGCATAATGTTATTTTTTTTGGCACTATGTTATATTTTGTGGCTCATTGTGTCATATTTCACGATCTATTATGTTTTTTGTATCATTCTTACTCTTCTCATTTTTATAGCAGAATAACTCAACCCTAAATAACACCCCCTTCCCCCGCCCCCTGTTAGAGCATTCACGGTAGCTTCCCCATCCCCCATTTACTCACAACTAGGGCTGTACACGAGCCGAGTCGAGCCGAGCCAGGCTGAGCTCGAGCTCGAGCTCGATTACAAAACGAGCCAGCTCGGCTCGGCTCGTTTTTCTTGTCGAGCTGAAAAGTCGAACTCGAGCTCGGCTCGTAAATGTTCGAGCCGAGCTCGAGCTGGCTCGAGCCAGCTCGTTATTTTTTTTTAATTTTTTTTTCAAATATTTATAAAATAAAAAACAAAAATAAATATATAAAATTACACATATACATGTATATTTTTTTTATTTTTCTAAGTTAGGGTTTATTGGATTATGAAGAGGTGAGGTGGATAGGTAGTATGAGTGGGACTTTCAAAATTTGAATTTTAGAATTGGGTTTGGAGCCAAAATATATTACTTTCATCTATGTATTAATTACACATACACAAGCCTGAGTCGAGCCATATGTCGAGCCATCGAGCCGAGCCACGAGTCGAGCCATCGAGCCGAGCCACGAGCCGAGCTACGAGCTGAACACCCCTGGCTCGAGCTCGGCTCGATTACAAAACGAGCCAGCTCGGCTCGGCTCGAAAACAAAACGAGCCTTTTCGAGCGAGCTTTTTTCGAGTTTTTTTCGAGCGAGTTTCGAGCGAGCCTCGAGTCGCGGGCTTTTTGTACACCCCTACTCACAACCAATCACAACCACATATTACATTAAAAATCATTAAAGTTTCTCTTTCCTCCACTCACAACCATTTTCAACAAATATTAAAAAATAAATACAGTTTTCAGTTTTCCTTAAAAGATTCCCAAATAACCCCAAATATACCAATCAACAGTAGATTCCCTATCTTTCTTCACTCATAACCCCTCAAAGCCACCCTGTATAATTTGGGGGCACTCTCACGTAAAAATGGGGAAGCTATTGTGAATGTTCTTATTCCCCTCTTGCCCTAAATCCCCAAATCGATTAGACTAAACTGAAATCAAGTTAACCAAATCCTTCAACCACCTCCAATTCGACCTTCTGCACATCTTGAATCTGAATTCGGACAACTATCCATACATAATCACACAAATTCAGTTTCAATGTCATGTAACCACCCCTAACATCCCTCTATACTTGTTCAAGAAGACGATGGTGACGTGGACTCACAATAATCAATTACTACTCTTCATCGATTATTATTCTTCTACTCATCTCCAGATCTCATCGTCATCATCATCAATTAGTTTATCATCAGTTGTTGTTCGTGATGGAATCCAAGAAGAAGGTTCTAGACGAACATAATAATAATAATAATAATAATAATAATAAGAGTCACGAGGAGGATAACATAAAGATCATTGATTGGGAGGATTATCAGCATGAGGTTGCCCGTCTTTCGAGTCTTACAACCGCTCTTAATGAAGCCAATCATAATAAGGCTTTGGTTCAACACAAACTTAACTCTCATTTACAGGTGTGTGGCTTAGGTTTAAAGTTTAATTGTGTTTGTGTACTGTTCTGTTTGTTGATCTTATTGTGATTGTGATAGTGATAGAGACCGATTCGAGACGGTTAATCTCCCAATAGACATGTTTAGTGAGTTAGGCCCCAACCATAGTTATCAAAGGCGCTAGGCGCACTCAAGGCGCATAGGCCTCGCCTGGGGCCTAGGCGCGAGGCGCAAAAAAAGCGAGGGCCTGAGATAAAAAAAAAGCTAACAAAGAAAATAAAGTACAAATGTATTAAATCAATACTATTTTTCATCTAGTTAGTATCAAAAGTTTTAAAATATTGATGTATTAGTGTATAGAAATAGTTTTCCTTTGATAAAAGTAGAAATCTGGCTAAAATCTAGCCATAATTTAACGAATTTGGCTATTTGGGAATCTAGTTGAAATTTGCGCCTAAACGATCACCTGGAGAATTAAAGCGCAATTTCCTCACTCAAAGCGCAAATGCATCACCTCGCCTAAAAAATGGGCCTAGGTGCAAGAGGCGATGGCTTTTAACAACTATGTTACAAACACAAAACGAATGACATACAATGAGAACTACCTGGAACCTAATGTCCACTGACCCACTACTTTAATTAATTCATTCGTAATTCTAATAAAGTTAAAGAATTGCAAAGTAATGCACTAAAGAAAATAATAAAGCGTGGCTAGAACGTGGTGTGACCCGTATGGGCCGTATCAGATTGATTACTTAGGATGTTGAATAACATTAAGGAAGTAATTTGATTGATGATTGTTGGAGTTTTGAAAACCTAGAACTTTTTGAGATTGATCTGTTGTAATTTTTTGGGGATGTAGTTGGATTTGCGTTGCTTGATGATTTGATTTTGTTTGAATGTAGTATGCATGAGGTTGTTTTGATTAATGTTGTTGAATTTGAAATCAAGGCTCATAGAATTAGTTTTGGATTAGGAGGAAGAGGTTTTGTTGTTTCTTGGTCACTGGATGGTCATATATTAATATGTTTATTGTTTATGTTTTGTTTGGGAATAGAATTTGTCTTTGAATTAAGGAAAGTTGGCTGTTTTAGTTCGTATTCTGTTAAATGTAGAGCAAACAAGTACAAATCATGGTTGTATTTATATTGGTTTAATTTATTTGTTGTATTAGCTATCACATCTATGGTTCTTAAGTATTTCCATATATAATGAGGATTTAATGATTTATCTGCCAGTCAGAAGCAGAGTCATTAAATTGGTCAAATCAACTAGATGAGATGCGTGAAAAATTGGAAGCTCGAAAATTGGTAATGGGAAACATGTCAATGAATTTGAAAGTTGTACAAGAAAAAGCTAAAAAGCAAGAGGATCAGCTTAACTCGGAGATTAGATCTCTGCTTATGGCCGGAACTTCTCTTTCTGTTGCTAGTAGGAGCTTGCAGGTAATTGAATCTTTATAATCTATATTCCCACAATTGCTAATGAAAAGTGCTTATGTTTTTTTTTTAAATAGTCGTAATCAGATAATCAGTTTGAATAAGCAACCCTAAAAAATATATCACCCTCAAAAAGTCAGATAATCATAATCAGTTTGGCTTCAACCAAACATAACACTATTAGCAGTTTTAATGATCAATCCCAAACATCCTGTATGAATATCTTATAAATTGGGTTGTCCCTTAGAAATTATATTTTTGCTGGATTTCCCTTGTTAATTTTCTTTAACTTTGTAGGAAGAAAATAATTCTTTGGCTGGAGAAAGAGGGTATGGTCAGTTAAAGAATGTGCAGAAGTTGCTGAGGATGAGACAGCAATTCATGGTGTTCCAAATTTCATTACTGTATCCAGTGAAAGTCGTGACTGGACATACATTTGAGCAAGAACTTGATTCATTTTCCACCAGCAATAAATCAGGTAATACTTCCCATTAGTTATGCCGAAGGGATTCATACCTATCTTGGACTATAACGGAGAACAAAAATATCATTTTTAAGGGGTTTATGTGTGTGTACGTATAGATATGCATGTATATTCGGCATCTATATGAGTATATGCATATTTGATTTTGGGGCAAACCCGTTGTAACAACCATATTTATTTTTGGGATAATCATTAAAGCTACCACCAAACTTGCCATTTGATTCTTCATTAATGAGAGTAAGTGCCATTATGAAGAACCGGAATGTGCATTAACACATGTTTCTTCTATACAAGGTAAAAAGTGGAGAGTTCAGTGATGGTTACTGTAGATTTTCTTGTAAAGGAAAAAGCACATGCAAATGTACCTTTTTTTCCTCATTCTATAATTACTGATTCTATAGGGAGTTTGTCTTCCGTAACTTAATTCTTAATTTTAAATATTTCCAAATCTAAAGGAATTATGGGCAGTTAAGTAGACATCTAAAAGTAACCTTAATCGGTGTCTCAAAGATCATCATTTTCCATATGTTGTTTTTTAAATAAATGTAGGCCTTGTTTTTTCCCCAATATTTGTGAAAGCAGTCCTATCGACTTGTAGGTAGATGATTCTATTTTTCTGAGTAATGGTGAAATATAAGCTTGAAGTTTTTTCTCACAAGCGATGGTTTACTATCTCAATGTCTGAATTCTTGCATATATTTACTTGATCTATGTACATCATATACATGTTCACAATTGAGTAGATTTATACATGCCTATGCCTTTATGGCTATGCAGGTAATCCTTCTGGAGTGAAACCCCTTGATGCAGGATCTTTGACTATATCAGGTCTTCATCTCACTGTACTCCCTTTTAAGAAAATGAGTTTTTTCACTGATAAGAAGGAAGTCCAGAGCTCAGCAACTGCCCTTGGTTATGTTGCTCATGTATGTTTCTTAATCTCCACTTACCATTTTTCTTGTTAGCTGTCAATATTTTCAAATTGGTAAATTACATCAAAACATGTTGTCATCGTATGTAATCTACGTTCGAACTTTGTCATTTTATGTAATCTTTAATAGTAGGTGAAACGGTGGTATGCCTTTGTCACTGTGTTTTACCTGCTATAAAAGGGTACTGATGTGAAAAAAATGCATTTTTCCATTCTATGTTAACATACTTTTTTTTTATTGTATGCAAGTAACCTTTTGTAGTAGATTAATAGGTGATGTGTCAACAGTTTTTGGATGACATGGCGGTGTGCCAATCACCATTTTGTCCTTTTATAAAAGGTTGCATACAATGGTAAGAGAAAGTGTTTTCTTCCCATTGTATGCAAGTACTTTGTTATGGCAGCTAAAGTGGTTACTTGGCGGTGATTTTTTGCCGACGTGGTGATGGCTGCGCCACATCACCAGTTTTACCTACCATAAAAGGCTATTTACACAATATGGTAAAGTAATGAAAGTATGTTACAATGGAAGAGAAACATCTTTCTCACTTGCAATGACAAAATAATGAGAATTGGCGCATTAAGTTTGCCTACGTTGGTCCTCACAAATGTTAACTACACGTGAATGAGCAAGAACTGAAATTAGAGAATGGTTTAAGGTTTAACCTAAATTGGCTTAATTTCATGTGTTTTGTAGGCTGTTTCATTAATCGCTTTTTATTTAGAAATTCCTTTGCGCTACCCATTACGATTAGGAGGTTCTCGTACATATATATGTGATTATGCTCCTTCGGTGGAGCCCACATCATCTGATTTTACATCAATCTCATTACCTTCCTTAAGCTCAAAGCCAATGGAATTTCCACTGTTCTTGGAAGGACAAGACACAACAAGATCAGCTTATGCCGTTTTTCTACTAAATAAGGTTTGTCTACTTCTCGAGCATACACATCGCTTCTTATTGGAGGTGACAATTTTGATTCATTTACTTATGAATGGGTCGATCCAGATTATGTTGTCTCTAATGGGCCAGGTGTAAAATAAATAAAAATCTCTGAAAAGGAAATGTGGGTTAAAGAGGTAGAAAGGCAGGAACTGTAAATTTAAGGCATAAAACCTTCTAAATAATTTAATTCATAAATTTGACTCAGGAGGCTGTATGCATTGAACATAAATGTAGAAAACTTTCAACCCGTTCCCTTTTAGCTGAAAGTTTTTGCTTGACCAATTTGCGATCAAACACAACCCAGATCGATCCGTTCTCAAGTAACTTACCAAAACTGCCACCTCAAAAATGCTAATCGCTACCCCCCTCCCCACCCCCGCACACACGCACCCCAGTTTAGGTCTATTGTTTCTTTTTATGAATGTATCTCACATGGCTTTAGGATTTGGAGCAGCTCTTGAATTGTATTGGTGTTGACAGTCTAGGGCCGCGGCACCTGTTGGCTAATTTGAAAGAGCTGCTAAACAATATCCTCTCTCCAGAATACATCAATTTATAACCCAAGTTTCTATTTTTGTACATGTTTTCTTTCGCGGTGCTTGTTTTTTTCCTCATTAATGGAGCACCTTCAGACTGGCTTATATTATGTAGTTGAGATTGTTGAAAGCTTCTGTGTTTAGGTTTGCAGTGTAAACATTTATTTTTTATTTTTGAAGAAACTACATTCGATAGATTCTTAAGAGCAAATATACCATAGGGATGTTTGAAGATCATTGATTTACTTGCTCTTGCTTGATATGACTCTTTTATTGGGCTTTGCGTAATCGTTGTAAAACATTTAAGCGTCTTGGGTCAGACTCACAGGCCTACTTGGTCAAATCTTGTGAGGTCTTCCTGTTTAATTTTTTTTTTTTATATTTTTACTAGTAGAGTGTTCGCGCGATGCAGCGGGAAATACAAACACTTCTAATAGGGTGTGTATGTTCTGTTATCTTTGATTATTATCCTCGACCGAAACTAAAATCAAAAGTCATCAATTAATCAATCTTATTAAACAATTGGTTCCTTGGTTCGGTTAGTATTGTTAGATTATCGGTTTTAGTCCGGTTTATTTAATTTTGGTGAGTAACAAAAAGAAACTTTGGCTAAATTTTTTTGCCTAGAATTACATGAAATGGAGATATAAATACATGAAATAGAGGTAAAAAATAGCCCTGTAAACGAACCGAATGTTCATGAAATTGTTCGGCGGAAAGTTCGTTTATGTCGTTTATTTAATAAACGAACAATCACGAACAAAAAAAATTGTTCGTTTAGTTAAATGAACGAACATGAACAAACGTTGAGTTTGTTCATTTATGTTCGTGAACGTCCGTTTACGTTTGTTTATTTATGTCTGTTTAAGTTTATTAATTACATACGTAGTTATATTTACATAAATAAAAACATAAATTGGGCTTTAGCTACTTGTATAAATATAGATATCAATTAGTAATTGGATTTTTCAGTAATACAAAATCGTTCAGATTTATTATGTTCGTGAATGTTCGTTTGTGAACTGTTCGTTTAGGTTTAACTAAACGAACATAAACGAAGAAGAACGTGACAAATTTCTTAATGAACGAACATGAACACAAAAATGTGTATGATTATGTGTTCAGGTTTCGTTAAAATTAAATGAACATTCGGTTCGTTTACAAGCTTACGTATAAAAGCTAAAAATTTCAAACCCCCCTCTATTTATACCGCCACTACAATTCATAAACCTATCTACTCAGCTTCAAACCATATTAGAGTATAATTTGCTATATACTTTTAATTAAAATTTTGATTTTTTACGCGATTAACAATATCTAAAGGTGAACAATAATTGAAACTTAACCGAAATCAAACAAAAACATACAAAAGCGAACATAAAATTAACCAAAAATGAGTTAACCTAATATCGGTTTTTTGTACCCTAAGTTAACCAAAATTAACAAACCAAAACTGAATCATTCATACATGTATATGCTTTACACATCCATTGCATGTATTTATACCCTCATTTCATGTGCTTCTAAGCAAAATTTTAACCAAAGTTTGGTTTTGGTTATTAACTAAACCGAACTAAAAACGACAATCTAACCAAATAGAATGAACCAATTAACCGGTTGGTTAACAAAATTGATAAGTAGATAATGTCGATTTTTGTTTCGGTTGAGGCTTATAACCGAACTGAACCTAACCCAACTATGAACCATTAGAAGTGTCTGTGTTTCCTACCACATCGTGCGGGCATACTGTTGTGAATATATTAATGGGTCTGTTTCAGTTTAACTAATTTGGGTTAACTAAGGGTACAAAAAGAAAACAATAATCAATTTTAAGTTAAATCGAATGTTTTCAGTTTTCAATAGATTTTGGTTAGGTTTTGACAATTTTTTGGTTTGGCTTCGGTGAACGGTTTAGTTATTGCTCACTCCTATATATCGTTAATCACGTAGCACATAAAGATCATTTAAATAAAAAATAGCAATACAATACTCAAATTAAAGATATTAAAATGCTCATTATTATGATGTAATTTTTTTTAAAAGTATAAACGCATTAAAAAATATGACTATTTAAAAATAATGAGAGGTGGTTTGCTTAAAATAAGGAAAATAAGTTTAACTATAATTTAAATAAACAAAAGTTAAGTAAAGTTTAAGGGATTATAGTGTAACTAAGATAAGGTATTAAAATGTAAATAATGTATGAATGACTATTTTACCCTCATTTTAGGGTTGTTTATGAAAATAAAGTTCTTAACTTTTGGGTATCTTAAAATACCCCTCCCTCATGCATTATAATATAGTATAGATAAAGGCAAATTTCGTTAAAACTTATCCAGCGAAAAGCAAGAGCAGGCAGCAAAACAAGCCACTACAAACCAATTGTTATATATATATATATATATATATATATATATATATATATATATATATATATAGGGTCGAGTTCCTATACAAATAGTGTTTTTTGTGAGAAGTGTAAGAAGTGTTTTGTGCCATTGGATCATCTTAATCAATGGTTGATATGTAATAAGTGGCAATTTTGTAAATAGTGTCTAATTATCACTAACCAAAAATAATTCACAAGGATAGTATAGTAACTTTGTATTGTCATTTAATGAGCCGGTTGGATTGTTTTTAGAAACCGCTCAACATTCCTAAATTCTCGCTCCTTTCCAAAAACAAACCCTCGAATTTTATGCAAAAAATCTCTCATTTATGGAGAATCAACGACGATTTGGGATAATCTACAAACGTGAGTATGTTTTTTTTCTTTATCTCATCTGTTCGACTATTATTTTAAAGTGTTTTATGGTGGGTTGTATATGAAACATTTTGAGGTTATGGTGTTTTTTATAAATCTCTTGGTTGAAGTGTTTTGTGGTGTTTTGTTTATGAAACAGACTGTGACTATAGTGTTTTTAATATACTATTGTTTTACAGTGTTTTATGGTGTCTTGTAGATGGAACATTTTGAGGGTATGGTGTTTTTAATAAATATCTTGGTTGATGTGTTTTGTGGTGTTTTGTATATGAAACAGACTGTTTTGTGGTGTTTTGTATATGAAACAGACTGTTTTTGTGGTGTTTTGTAGATGAAACATACTGTTGGTATGGTGTTTTTTATAAACTCATGTTTATAGTGTTTTTTGTGCTTTTTTGCTGTATAAAAAAACACTATATTGGGTTTTAGTGTTTTTTTGCGGATAAAACCATTTTGCTTCTATTATTTCGAATAAAACACTACACTATGATCGCTGTTTTTATTTGATTCGATTTCAGTGAATGAAATATTGATATGCTGAATGTTTATAAATAATGAAGATAATATCGTTCAAAACACAAACCAAAAATCCCTAAGAATCCTCCTAGTTAATTAGGATATTAATTAACATTATCTTCTAAAAATAACATAAGCAATACAATTTACATTGATGTCCTTTAAGATATAAAAATAGAATGCCATGTGTCACCCTATTATTGGTTCTCACATTTCTCACAAAAATTAGGTTTTGTACAGGAACCTAACACTATATATATATGGTTGGGTTATTTTGAGAACCATGATGAGTTGCGAGAACCATATGAACCATTGTAAGCCATTGATCTTGGCCAATCAAAGGTTGAGATTAAAAGTTTGGGTCTTTTGTCTTTTTACCAAAACACCCACTTGCAATTTAATTTTTTATTATAAATAAAGTACAATTAGGGGTATTAAGGTAAAAACATTATGTGAGAGAATATAATTAATATAATATGATATTAATTTTTTATTTAATAATTCAAAATATCAGATTTTTTAAACTATTTTTTATTTTTTAATTTATTTACTTTTTTAAAACAAAATAATCAGATAAATTTGATGAAGATGATTTACACTGGTGTAATTATTTACACTAGTGTAAATCTAACATCATTTACACTGGTGTAATTATTTTACACCAGTGTAGATCTACCATACACAAACTACTCCATTCGTATTACACCAGTGAAAAAACCAAACAAAACATCTATACAAATCGTATTACACCAATGTAAATGCCTCACAAAAACATCAGCAAAAAAATGTATTACATCAAATGCAAAAAAAAAGCTAAACTTCTATACATTATCATTTTCACACAGCTCAAAAGTTTTACACCTTGTTTATTTACTTTATACAAAAAAAAACCCATCATCTTCAAACATCTTCTTCTTTTACCCATTATCATCTTCAACATCTTCTTCTACCCATTAATAATACTAATAATAATAATAATAATAATAATAATAATAATAACAACAACATACCATCATTGATTCACCGTACCATCACCGAACACACCCCCTGGCACCATCATCAAACCACCGTCCCACCACCGTGCTCCGCCCCCTGCCCCACCAGTTTCCAAGCAAACATTCCAGTTTCCAAAAACAAAATAATAATAATAATAATAATAATAATAATAATAATAATAATAATAATAATAATAATAATAATAATAAAAATAATGAGAACAACAACAAACCTGTTGTCACTGTCCTCTGCCACAACCACGTTCACCACCGTCGTCACCGTCACAGCCACCTTCACCACCGTCCCCTACCCCACCAAAGAAACCGTTCGTCACCGTCGTCTGTTTCAGATATGTTTTTCAACATCAAACCACCCATTTTCAGACCATCGTCTGCCACTGTCTCCTCCACCCCCTCGGCCCCCTACACGTCTCCTCCACCACAAACTACCCCTGTTCAGATCTGTTTCGCTCCACATCCATGAGAGAGAGAGAGAGAGAGAGACAGACGTGTGTGTGTGTTAGAGAGAGAGAGACGTGTGTGTGTGTGAGATAGAAGTGTCTGTGTGGGTGTGTGTTTATTTTAAAAAGAAATCTGATTTTTTTTTTTAATTATAAAGAAGGTGTGGGTAGGGTAGGGGTGGGATAAATTACTTTTGTACCCTCCAATATTATAATGTTAGGGGATATATGTGTCACCTTATCATTGGTGTAGGGGAGTTCTCAAGTTCTCATAACTCAATGGGGTTCTCATATGATGAACCCATTCCTATATATATATATATATAGGGGAAAGTTAATTTGAGAACACTTATATTTCGTGCGAACCGTGAGAACGACATCTAAAACCATTCAAATTTAAAATTTCTTTTTACACTTATCTTTATTACTAAAATATAATCTCAAAAACACAATTTACACATAAAAATTCAAACGTATACGAAAATAAATTGTTTTTTACACGTGTAAATTTACTGTTTATTGATGTGTTGCAAAACACATCTAATTTCCTATGTATTTTGTATATTATTTGGTCAAGTTTGTAGTCGTTTCGTGTCGTTTTTATTATGTATTCATTTATTTTATTATTTTATAGGTGTTCGTGAAAAATGAGCTCAAAATGAAAGAATTTTAATCGAGACACCAACACGTGAGAGCAGGTGTTCATGGACGTTGGAACGTAAACGAGGAATTTTGGTCGAGCCAAGAACACCTGAGATGCGAGCTTGAAGTATACTACTACTAATAATAATAGTAGTAATAATAGTAATTAATAATAATAAAATCAATAAAAGGTCTCGTGACCTATGGTGTTGTTGGGCCAAGCAAAAAGACAAACAAGGATTGAAAAAATAACCCTACGAAATATGAAGGAGGATATATATTATTATGAACAACATTCGAAGAAAAAAGACTAACTGCCGCCGGGAGGCAAAAAGGAACGATCACAGAAGCAACCTTGCACAGATCATTTAGGATTAAAGGAGGGATCAAGATTGAAGGCTCGGGTTCAAGATTAAAGCTACGGGTTTGGTTACAATAATTTCTTGGTTTATATTTATTTACTCCGTGTTTATAAATATTAAGACCATGACTTTGTGTTATTTTGACCCTATGTTTTTATCTTTTTTCATGTTAATGAGTAGCTAAACATTTAGGCTACCTAGGTCGTTATGATGAATACTTAGCATTTTTATGACTTTCGAATTCGTTTAATTATATAATTGGCTTATGTTTTGGTAAAGATTTAATTGTGTTTGGTTATGATGCGTATGCATATTTAAGTCTAATTTATGATCCTTGATAGTTCCACATGTGTCTTGTTGAATGTCTTTCAGTTATAGATGCATGTTAGGTTGCCTGCTTTGTGCTTGTGACTAGTTTATGGTTTTTGACGTCTAATTCCATAGGAACTTGATTTGAGAGTTTAGAGGACTTAGGTATTCTGCCATTCCTTAAGACCGGGAGGTGATAGGGTGTCGGGTTGTCTAGATCTTTAGGTATCGGGTAGAGGTGAGACCGGGAGGTGATCCTTGCCTAGTGTGTCTTTAGATTCTTGTAATTCCGAATTATTTCCAATCCAATTAGATTACTCCTTCACATTTTTGGATGTGTTGTGACTAGCGAGACCGGGAGGTGAGCGAGTCTTTCGAGTACCTTAGCATTCCCAAGTGAGGTGAGACCGGGAGGTGATCCGAACTAGTAACCAGTGATTTACACGTCCCTTAGGATTTTCTGAGAGGTGTTAGTGAGACCGGGAGGTGATCTAGCATGCTTTAGGGGTTTCCTGGGTCGGGCGTATCTTTAGAAAACCTGGTAGCCAATCCATTATTCGATTCCGAGAGTTGTGAGTCTGCGGGTAGGATTCTAGACCTAGGTAGTTGCCTTCCATATTATCTGAGTTCGATCTAGTGTTCTTAGCTTCCTGTTTTCGTCTCTGTGTTATTTATTTTAATTGCTTTTATTTTATTTGCATTTAGTTTAAAATTAATTCTTAAAAATCCAAATTATTAGGCTAGGAGTCGACAGAGGTTTAGTACCGAGAGTTGCCATATTGTGTCCACGGTTCGATATTCCGGACTTACTTGCTCTGCTACACTGCGACCGGTACACTTGCCGTTAGTGTGTGGTTTTGTAGGTTTTTCCATTTTTAAAACTTGACCGATTTATTTAGTACACATTTCACACATCATTTATGCATGTGTAAACTTTTTCATTTACACATGTGTAAAAAGTTAATTTGAAAGTGTTTTTGCAAGAAAAGATGAATTATTTGGAAAGAAAATTCATTTATTAATGTTGTATTTTGATTACAATGAGGTTTGTATTAAAATTTTTTGATTTTGATTGATTTTTTTACTTGTTCTCACGGTTCTCACAATATTTAGCGTTCTCAAGATAACCGTCCTATATATATATATATATATATATATATATATATATATATATATATCAAATGATAAAGGGTCATTGCGCCAGTCGACTTGTAGGGTTTACGTTTTGGCCACTAAACCTGTTGGACAAAACACGCTGCACCACTCTACGGAGCATCTTCTCCCTCTAAATGAAGATTCCAGTTGAATTCTTCCTCTACTTAAATTACCAGTGCTTGACCTTAATTATTGTTGTTGGCTGGAGCATTCTGGTTTTGATTAGTCAGGGGGAAAATTGCTCCTTCAGCATTTTTGGTTAGGTTGTGATGTATTGCAAAATACATATGTTTTCGGTGTATAGTTTATATTATATTTGAGTCGGTTTGTGTCATTTTTGTGGTATTTTCGTATTCTATTTATTATTGGTGTTGCACAGGAGTCCGGACAAGAAAGGAAGTAAAATGGAGCTTAAACGAGAAAAAACGAGCCTCCGGACGGGTCGCGGTTGATCGGGAAGTAAAAAAATGAAAAATTGGGAAGTTTTGTCCCGTCGCGCTACGCGACGGGTTTGGCACATTTTCGTCACGCTACGTGACGGTGTATTTTACCTTCTGAAAGTCCGTCGCGCTACGTGACCAGATATCATCAAGCCCGTCACGCTACACGACGGGAGTAACTTCGTGAAAAAGTTGTTTTTTGGCCCAATCTCGATTTTAAAAACCCTAGGACGGCCATAAATCGACTTTATCATCACTTTTGACGAATTGAAGCTCCTCTGGAGCACTAGGAGGTGAGAGAAAGGCCAAGGGTCAAGATTTTGAGCATTTGGATCGAGAGATTCGGGTTTTAATCATTCGGGTTCTTCGTTCCTTTGTTCTTTTGAGTTGCAAACTATGTTTCCTGAACTTAGAATTGATTTTATTCCTGTTTTGAACATGTTTATTGGGTAGACTTTCATTACTACTTAGGTTATGATGAATACTCATGATTGAATGAATGTTTTTTATGGTTTTAAAGAATGGTCTTTTGGGCGCGCTATGCGGCAATGACACAAAGCTGGATCTGCAGTCATTCGACCTGGTTTTCGTGCCCGTGCTAGAGTTGGAACACTATTATGTGGTTGTATTCGATTTTAAGCATCAGGACATCTGCTACATAGATAACATTGTTCCTAAAAAGTCCCCTGTGGTGCTATCAGACAGCAACGTGTACTGGCTTAAGAGCACGCCTTTCAAAGTGGTAAGAAACCATTTGTTGTCTCGCCGTATGTTCATGTGTGTGTGTGTGTAGCTAGGGTTAGTATTATTACTAGTATGCATACTCTTGGGGAAAAAAACACTGATTTCCCAAAAATTTGTCCCGCAGAAACAAATCTTCGTGGACTACCTTGTTACAGTTAATCACCCTAAGGCAGCTGCAATGAGTGAATGCACCATAAGACGGGTTCCTTTGCCATGGGCTACCTCGAAGAACACTCAAGACTGCGGGGTTTTCGTTAGGTGCCACATGGAGAACTACTGTGGGGTGTCGGCTCCTTTCAGATGTGGATTTAGCCTGAATGGTAAAAGAAAGCAATCACAGTTGGACGCATTGAGGAAACGGTACGCGTCGACCATCCTGTTGTCAAGCGCCAACATCTACACATGTGACATCCGTCAATTTTCTTTTTTTTTTTTATTTTTTTTTATTTTCGTATATAATAACAATAATAATAATACTAGCCTAGACCACTCTTGAGCCCAAAACAACAACCCAACCATTCCTTTTTCGAAGCCCATCTGAACCCAAGAAGCAGGCCCAAGCTTGTCTTCCTGCTGCTGCTCGGCCCAGTACACCCGGCCCATCAACCAGGCCCAACTCCCCTCTCCTTTCCCCTTTCTGTTTTAAACAAAAAAAAAAGAGTTGCTCCTACCTGGACTCGAACCCGGGCAGAGAGCCGGCTCAAACACAACACAAACACACCACAACCAACTGAGCTAAGGCTCACATCTGATTATATCTCAACCATCATTATATAAAAGCCCAAACAAACCCTGCTGTTTTCTTCTTCCTTGATCGCTGCTGTGCGATGGCTGATTGACCAAGGATTGGTCATGAATCTTGCAACCATTATCACCATTTATTGCTTTGACTTGACCGACAAATCAATCCCCATCAGTATGCCCTTGATTACAGCTATTAACATTCGATTTCAAGACCAATTAACACTTTTTTGACCATTACAAGTCAACGAATTTAAACCTTCCAATTTCATTATTGTACTATAAATTGAATCCTCTCCCATAGCCTAAAAGTGCCGATAAACCTATCCTGACTCACAAATCTTTACTTTTCTTCTCTGATTCGCGGTCATAGCTCGAGATTGACTTTTAGTTTGACTCGCATTCTAGGAAGCATTACAAACAGTATGTTTAATTTTATTGTTCTTACCTAATTATCATTCCTTTATAATTATTAGCCCCATGATTAATTGGGGTAAAACCGCGTGTTTAATCGAATCAAGGATCTAGGGTTCTTATGTATAATTTGGGGAAGATAACACTTCACAGGTATCTTTTTATTCTTAAAACAATCACCAACTGATCCACAGATCAGTTGGTGAAACCCTTGTTGTTTAAAACTGTGAACCGGCCAAGGGCCCAGGTTCGACCCCCACCATCAACATCCATTTTCTTTTTTTCAAATTCCTTATAATTATGTATTTATATTTGATAATTAACTCTTGAATTAGTTTTAAAATATCAAAATTGATTTTTAAATTCTATAAAAATTTTATTCTGATATACAAACTATAAATTTATTCTTACAATTTTTATTTTCAGAAAATATATTTATTTTATATATATAATAAATATTACAAGTTTATTCATTTAAAACTATAAAATTCTATAAAAATACCTAAACGATTTTATAAAATTCCACAAAAATTATTCTAAACTTGTATATCAATAGGCATTTCAGAAATAATTTTTATTTCAGAAAAATCATTCGTTTTATAATTTTAATCGATTTTTATTACTTTAAACCATAAATAAATCATAATAAATTCATTTTTCAATGTTTTTGCACCAAAATTTTACATAAATTATTTCTATTCATTTGGGATAGAAATACAATTTTTAATTCAAAAATTCTTTAATTTTAATATTTTTAAATATTAAAGTTATATTTTTGACAAATTGAAATAAATAGATTTAATATTCTATTTTTAAGAAAATAATTTTATAAAAAATATTTTCATACTTAAAACATTATATTGTGACCATCTTTAATTTAAAATTTACAAAAAGACCTTTGCTTATTTATTTATCAAATTTCTCTTATTTATTAAACATTTTATTTATTAATCAAACGAATACTTATCCCCAAATTAGGAACCCTAGAAATACTTATAGACTAGATAGACTTAGACTTATTTGTTACCTTATACATAGGGTGATAGTTGACAACGTTGGATTACACTAATTCAATTCCACAAGACTTACCACCTTGCTAAGGTGAGTATTACTTATCCCTTTTTCGCTTTTACAACTTTTGGGGTGATTCATGCACAAGTATACAAAACTTTCATATTTATTTATACATACATTTTTATTCATTTACAATTCATATACGTGTCTTGTTTATCTTTGTGCTTATGTTTGAACATGAACGTAGCTTACATACAAAATCATACATCAAGACATAACTTATGTTATGGTACTCTTTACATATAGACGTAACTTATGTTACGGTGCTCATTTAGACATAACGTATGTTACGGTGCTCTTTTAGACTTGACACGTGTTATGGTGCTCATTATCAATTTCAACTTATCAACTTTACATTTGATCTTTGTCTTGTTTGGTTACTTGCGTGTTTACATAATGCCTTGGTGATGCTAGACACATGAATTGTACTACTTTTCAAACTTATACTATATGTACAAAGCTAAGTAGTACTCACCAACATCATATGTTGACAAAATTATTTTCGTGCATGTTTCAGGATAAGCTGCTTGACGCTTCACATAGGACTTTGGACTTAGATTAAATCAATCAATCATCTCAATTTTGTTATGTATTCATTTTCACATGTTGTAAAACAATATTCAATAATCAAATATTTACATTTTAGTACCATGAGCTTTTGAACAATCGTCACTACGTGGCACCTCGATGATTCCGCCATCGGTTGGGGTGTTACAACACAGATCGGGTTTGGCGCGACGCTAACAATGTTTGACGGAGCCAGTGCAAAAAAGCCGCCTTATGTTTGTTATTTTGGGGGCCGGGTTTTAAAAAAGACAAGTCTTATTTTGATCATGCTTTAAACAGTGTGTGTTAAAAAACAGTTTAGTCGAATTTGCGCATTAATGGTATTTATGTAGGTTAATGGGATGGTGGGCTTAGGATAACATTGGTGTAAAACTTAACACTCTGGTTTGATGTTTTTTGATGTTGTGTTAACATATGTTTGGTTGTATTATTAACACTTTGGTGGTATGTTTTTTTAAGTATGTTTTACATCTGTGTGATTTTATTCAAATCGTAAAAAAAAAGGAAAAAATTGTTTACATCGCGTGACTTTGTTTTTACATCGGTGTAAATGAGAAAGCTTATGATTGATGTTACGTGTAACTGGTTGTAGCGTGGCCCACTTGATTCCCAAAAAAATCAAGTTGTTTCCTGGCACATTTGCAAACTAGTGAGGGATAAAAAAAGACAAAAACTTGATACGATAGGGGACAAACGTGGCCCACTTTATTCCTATTGGTTATTGTTTCACTTATTTTACAGTGGTATAAACCCCAAATCCAGTAAATGGTTATACTTTTGCACATGTATCCACTGGTGAAAAGAAACACAAAAAACACACAGTAGAGATGCTAGGAGGGTAGCGTGGCCGACTTTGATTTACATTTGTTATTGTTATAAAAGTATACACATTGATGTAAAACGCCAAAAAGGTAAAATAGGAACCCTGATTTACATTGGTTATTGCTACTGGCAACCCCATAGTAGACGACATTGAGGAAGAGTTACGCGTCGACACAGATGTGGTTACACCGTGTGTTTTTTTACGCTGACTTTGTTTTTACATCGGTGTAAATGAAAAAAAGACTGTACAAAAAAACGCGTCTGTATTGAGGGTGTGTGTGTGTGTGTGGGGGGGGGGGTTGTAGGGGGGGTTACAATTGATGTTACGTGTAACTGGTTGTAGCGTGGCCCACTTGATTCCCAAAATCAAATTGTTCCTGGCACATTTGCAAGCTAGTGAGTGGGGAAAAAAGACAAAAATTTGATATGATAGGGGACAACGTGGCCCACTTTATTCCCATTGGTTATTGTTTTCACGTATTTTACACTGGTGTAAAGCCCCATCCAGTAAAGAAAAAATGCTAGGCTGGCAGTTGGGAAAAAAAAAAGAAAAAACAAAATGGTTATACTTTTGCACATGTATCTACTGGTGAAGAAACACAAAAAACAAACAGTTTGAGATGATAGGAGCGCAGCGTGGCCCACTTTGATTTACATTGGTTATTGTTATAAAAGTATTTACACTGGTGTAAACCACAAAAAATAGGAAAAAAAATAGGAACCCTGATTTATTCCTTACATTTTCACATGGGTCGTTGGTGTTTTTTTCAACTGCATACATGATTCTATGCATGGCATTGGTCACTTGCTTTTTGTCTATTTATATCATCATTAAAATTATGGGGGGGGGGGGGGGAGGTCACTCATCGATACTCAGGGGGTGAGAAAGAAAGGGGGAAAAACAGTTTGCAAACCTTTTCTTCACAAAAAAAGATATATTAGATAAAAATACAAAAAACATACCCTTGTCCTTGGTGTAAAAACATACCACTACAAAAAGTGGTTGTGTTTTGTTTACTTGTTGTTTTTTATTTATTTTACTATACTTTCTTTCTATTACTTACAATTTTTCGCTTGTTAAAAAATAAACACAGGGAAAGCCTAGAAAAAAGGAATGGGTGGCGGTGACGAACGACCACACAAATTTCCACGTAACGAAAGGACAGGGAAGCTAGTCCAAGTATGGGATCGTTCGCAAATGGGTATAACGTACAACAGCCCCGATCCCCGACCAAACCAAGGTGTACTGATTAGCCCTCCACCAATGCAGCGGCCGACTACCCCCTGTTTTCAACGTTCCACGCACTAACGATAGGGGGAAGTCGCTCGCATACAATGCGTACGGCCCCAGACCAGACTACGGGCAGCTGCCGGTGTACCCTAGTCAAGGCACGAGGCAAGGCTACGGCGCAACGCCGGTGTTTACTAATGACAAGGGAAAATCGCTTGCATACGATGCGTACGGGGCCAGACCAGGCTACGGTCCGCTGCCGGTGTACCTCGGTCAACGAAACGCATTTCCACAGGGTCCACGTGAGCGTGCAAGCTACCGCGAGCATAGGGGAGGGACTGAAGTAAACTGCTAGACCTTGGGTATGGACAACCATTGGATGTCAATGCGCAACCTGATGTACCGGTGACTAGTCGTAACATCGGTGGTGGTTCTGGCAAACCCAGCCGCGGGAAACAGGTCGCGACCCCTGCACCAAAAGCCGTCAACTACAACTCAAAAAACGTTCCCGAGGACGAAACAGATTCAGATGCGTACAAGGACATTGACGACTACGTGGTGGGTTTCGACTGGCCATCTGAGGACGAAACAGATTCAGATGCAGTCATGTCGCCGAAAGGGCGTTATTAACACCAGTGTTCTGCGTTTTCGATCTGGTGCAGTCTGTGTGTGTAAAAAAAATAATGTAGGTTTTGGCTGCGTTTCCTGTCCGTGTTTATGTATGCTGAATCTTGTGTGTGCTCGGTGGAGGTATTTTACACTGGTGTAAATTACCCCCCCCCCCATGTTGAAGTATCTTAGTTTGGTATCTATGCTGTACTCTTATTTTGGTATCTATGCATCTAGTGTGTTTCCATAAAAATGGTGTGAATTACACTGGTGTAATTTACTTCCTTTTCCCCTCTGATGCAGTCTGCTGTGTAACAAACAAATGTACAGAAACATGTAAAAACATAAAAAAACCCCATGCAAAACACAAAAACACGATACTTATAAAATAAAAGAGGGAACCCCATACAAACCTACACACCACCCCTACGCCCCAACCTTTTCCTAGACATTGTCATGGTTTACAAAAAATGCCCGTTCCACAAAGGTACTACGTACATGCGGACGAAAACATTTACACCATGCCAAGAAAATATAAAAAACCCACCCCACAAAAAACAACTTACGGGCGACGAGTTTCCCAAGCAGTATTTGTTTAGTTACATACCATAAAACATAAATAAATAGGGCGGGGGGGGGGGGGGGGGTAAAAATAGAAAGAAACTACTGGGGCCCCATTTCATACCACACCTACGGTTCTGCATCCTTATTCTTCATGGGGCAGTTCCTGGAATCGTGGCTAGTCACGAACTCTAGACAGGTCTTGCATTGGCGCGGATGCTTCTTGTTTTTAGTCACAACTTTCTCGCCTGGACCCACTAATCGACGATTGGTACCGCATCCCTTGTTCCTAATGCCATGTGGATTGCTGCACGAAACTTCGACTTCTTCTGGAACACCTAACAAGTTGGCGATTACATTCTGGTTCGAACCCTCTGGTTCCGCTGCCTCAACGAACTTACCCACCAGATCATCCTTCAACCCCTTCAATTGCTCTGAAAACATAGTTAAGCGGTCAGGTGAAAGACTTAAGTGATCAACGCATTGGTTGAACATCTCTAGCAACTCATTGCGCCTGACTGCGCTATCACTGTGGTCGACCCCGTAACGAGAATCGATGGAGAACGCAGATTTTGGGAGCGCATCACGCCTCCACCGTTCCATGATGTACTTGTCAGGGATTTCCTCAACCTTGGTGTACCTAAAAACAGAGAATATGTGGCGACACAAGTATCCGATTCGCGTCCATGAATTGCACGAACATGTTACGTCCCCGTTGGCAGAATCGACCTTAACCTGTAAACATCACATTTTACAGGGAAAAAAAAACAGAACATACATTAAAAAAAATATATACACACCAAAAAAAAAACTTATATTAAAAAATCATACCGTGTAGTCGTTCACCGGGTCTGTCCGTTTGTCAAGATGCGTAACGGTGTACACCTTCATACCGTCAACCTCGGCTTGGTTTGTAATGAAGCACCACAGCATCGCTTTCTGAATTTCCTTACGAACTTTGTGGAATATCGTTTGCGAATAAACCACAGCACACTGCTTTTCGACCTCCAACCCAGTTTTTAATTCAGGCACCCGACTATCAGTTTTGAACTCCGCAACCCTCTGCTTGTATCTTGGGAGTCCATGGTGGTATCAAAACACAACAAAAACTGCACAAGTGTATTAGCCCAGCTAGAGTTAACTTTGAATGCTGCATTCGAACTTTCACAACGCGATGTAGTCTTCATTAAACAAGACATGGGGATTTCGCGGAAGTATGCTGGGACCCAAAGCTCCCTGATATTGAACATGTCTCCTAACCAGTCGTTCTCAGTCAGCCCATACTTGTCAAGTAACTTTCCCCACCTGGTTTCAAATGTGGACGGTTTTATGTAGACGTTGCAAACAAGCTTATGGATTGCAGCCCGTACTTCTGAATTGTCAACATCCCCTCCAGCAAGCTAATTTTTTTCAAGGGAAAAATACAAAAGAACACACCACATTTCAGCCAGGAAAAAAAAAACACTGCTGTAAACACAAAAAACAAAACAAATAAAAATTGCGCTACCTTGGCTGGCAGCTTCTTCATAATGTGCCACATACAGAGCCGATGCCTAGCCTCAGTAAAAATCGCAGCCACCGCTTGCTTCATCGCTGGATCCTGATCCGTTAAGACCAACTTAGGTTGCTTCCCATGCGCTCCAAGGAACGTGTTAAGCAACCAACAATAGGACTCAATTGTCTCATTAAACAACAGGCCTGCCCCAAACGTAACACATCGCTTGTTGTTGTCCACTCCGGTGAAGGGGACAAAAATCATATTATACCTGGTCAGGACAAAAAACACCCAAAAAAATACCAAAACTTTTTATTAAAAAAAAACATAGCACACGGATTAAAAAAAACCAACAGAAAGTGATAGTGTTACCTGTTTGTCTGGTATGTTGCATCAAATGCAAGCACGTCACCAAATGCTTGATAGTTTATCTTCGATATCTCATCAGCCCAGAAAACGTACCTAAGCTCCTCATTAATAAGGCTGTACTTGAAAGAGTAGTTCGGCAAATTCTTGACCCTGTCGTTCGACTTTTCAATCAACATCTGCGAATCCCTGTCTCCATTAAACATGCGCATGCTCCTTGCGAAATTCTTGTAGTCAGCAGGAGTACCTCTCACATTGTGATGTCCTCCTTTCAGGCTAACCTGCATCCTATGCGCTACTGATGGACCAAGTTTGTTGAGGCTTAGACGATGGATGAAGTCTTTCGTTGCGAAATCCAGCTTCCTCCCTATTTTGGTTAAGTCCCTGTTATAAGTAGGAACCAACATATGATTGTGCGCCTCTTCAAAATGATAAATCTGCCACATCGACGTAATGTTGCATATCTTCGCTCTGATGCTTGCTTTACAATCACACACCTGAAAAGTTGACTGCCTGATTTTCAACGAACTTTCATCTAGCAGATCGAACTTCCTTTTGGTTTGGGGTTTACCAGCCTTGGAGCACAAAATGTACCTATAAGTGATGACACCTTTAGCCCTTTTCACGGTTCTTGGAGACGAGTACCCCCAAAAAAAGCCAACAACAAAAAAAAGGAATAAAAAAGGTATAATGCACATTTTACCATCATCATCAACTACAGCCGGTTGGCTGAGAGGGGAAACGTTGTAAGGATCAGCAAAGGAACCACCATCATCCGACGAGAAAACTCCACCATCGATCGACTTCTGAAACACATTCCCCCTCTCTTCATCCTCAACGACGACCCTTTTCCCCTTGTCTTGAATCGATCGCACACTACTCTCCTCCCTTCCATTGTCTTGTTTAGCACTACCTTGATCTTTTTGGGTGAGGAAAACTGCAACATCCTCTATTTCTTGTTCGAAAAAAATTCCAATCCCACGACCGGCATGATCCTCGTCGTCCATACTCACGGGGGCACCTTGTGTGTTTTTTAGGGTTTCTTGTGTTTTGATAGTTGGGGGAGAGTTGATAAGCTTTTTGAGTGTTTTGCATGTTTGAAAATATGTGTATGTGTGATGTGTATATATTTCTATGGAGTTTGGTGAGAGAAACTTGTGGGCGGGAAAAATTACACATAGGGATGTGTATAATCCCTGACACATTTGTACACTAATTCAACAAAAAAGTCTTGATTAACACACCTGATTGTACTTATATGAGAGATAAACATAGTGTTTAGACAAAAATGCCCCTTAATAAAATACACAATAGAAGCATATGTGGCAGATTTCTATTGGACCATCCTAGTTCTCAAGTTCTCTCAACTCAAGGGGGTTCTCATATGAACCCAATCCTATATATATATATATATATATATATATATATATATATATATATATATAGGGGAAAGTTAATTTGAGAACACTTATATTTCGTGCGAACCGTGAGAATGACATCTAAAACCATTCAAACTTAAAATTTCTTTTTACACTTATCTTTGTTACTAAAATATAATCTCAAAAACACAATTTACACGTAAAAATTCAAATGTATACGAAAATAAATTGTTTTTTACACGTGTAAATTTACTGTTTATGCATGTGTAAACTGTTTCATTTACACATGTGTAAAAAGTTAATTTGAAAGTGTTTTTGCAAGAAAAGATGAATTATTTGGAAAGAAAATTCATTTATTAATGTTGTATTTTGATTAAAATGAGGTTTGTATTAATTTTTTTTTTTATTTTGATTGATTTTTTTACTTGTTCTCACGGTTCTCACAATATTTAGCGTTCTCAAGATAACCCTCCTATATATATATATATCAAATGATAAAGGGTCATTGCGCCAGTCGACTTGTAGGGTTTACGTTTTGGCCACTAAACCTGTTGGACAAAACACGCTGCACCACTCTACGGAGCATCTTCTCCCTCTAAATGAAGATTCCAGTTGAATTCTTCCTCTACTTAAATTACCAGTGCCTGACCTTAATTATTGTTGTTGGCTAGAGCATTCTGGTTTTGATTAGTCAGGGGGAAAATTGCTCGTTCAGTATTTTTGGTTAGGTTGTGATGTATTGCAAAATACATATGTTTTCGGTGTATAGTTTATATTATATTTGAGTCGGTTTGTGTCGTTTTTGTTGTATTTTCGTATTCTATTTATTATTGGTGTTGCACAGGAGTCCGGACAAGAAAGGAAGTAAAATGGAGCTTAAACGAGAAAAAACGAGCCTCCGGACGAGTCGCGGTTGATCGGGAAGTAAAAAAATGAAAAATTGGGAAGTTCTGTCCCGTCGCGCTATGCGACGGGTTTGGCACATTTTCGTCACGCTACGTGACGGTGTATTTTACGTTCTGAAAGTCCGTCGCGCTACGTGACCTGATATCATCAAGTCCATCACGCTACGCGACGGGAGTAACTTCGTGAAAAAGTTGTTTTTTGGCCCAATCTCGATTTTAAAAACCCTAGGACGGCCATAAATCGATTTTATCATCACTTTTGACGAATTGAAGCTGCTCTGGAGCACTAGGAGGTGAGAGAAAGGCCAAGGGTCAAGATTTTGAGCATTTGGATCGAGAGATTCGGGTTTTAATTATTCGGGTTCTTCGTTCCTTTGTTCTTTTGAGTTGCAAACTATGTTTCATGAACTTAGAATTGATTTTATTCCTGTTTTAAACATGTTTATTGGCTAGACTTTCATTACTACTTAGGTTATGATGAATACTCATGATTGAATGAACGTTTTTTATGGTTTTTAGGAACTTTGACTATGGATTGATGATTTAGTAAAGACTTTGATTATTTTTGATCTGGTGTATATGCGTATCTAGTTTTATTCAATTAATAATTATTTACTCCACATGCGTTTTTGTGAATGTCCTTCATGTATGAATGCGTGTTAGGTTGTAGACTGTGTGTTAGCAACTAGTTTATGGTAAATTGCTAGTGTTTTCCATAGGAGTGGTTTTTGTTGATTGGGTAGTTGTAGGTATTCTTCCAATTCCAATAGCTGTAAGGTGCGGGATTGTCGATATGTCTAGGGTGTTAAATTGCTGGATCTAGATGCTTTGTAAGAAGATCTTCCTAGTTTCCTTACCACTACTTGCGTATCGAGTCAGGTCAGGTTTTCTATAGTTACCCCTTGTACTATTAGTGTAGTGAGGCTTTCGCGCTGTAAGGTAGACTATCTAGCGGGTACTTTATCATCAGAGTAGGTAAGCCTGTAAGGGTAACCTCTCAATCGGTAGTTTAACGGCTTATAGGTAACCTTAGGTTTCTCCTTGAGAAGGGTTGAGGGTCCTC
Source organism: Ambrosia trifida (assembly GCA_028751855.1). Taxonomy (NCBI): domain Eukaryota; kingdom Viridiplantae; phylum Streptophyta; class Magnoliopsida; order Asterales; family Asteraceae; genus Ambrosia; species Ambrosia trifida. Next base: position 63,665,422 of record CM054124.1, on the reverse strand, counting down.
TAGTTTATCCAGTAAGTTTAGTATCTGAAGATCCCGGTTCCATAGCTAGTTCCATAACCATAGAAGTTCGTAAGTCATGAGTAGGATTCTAACCTAGGTAGTATTTTCACCATTATTTGAATTTGGTTCAGCTCGGTTCACGTCTTAAGTTCAGTTTAGTTTATTTTAGTTAATCTTTATTTATCTTGAATTTAATTTTTAGTAAACCCCCCCCTCTAAAATAATAAATAGTTTTATTTTCAGTTTTATATAAGTTTTCGAGTCTAGTTACCGTCTTCCATTAGAGTCTCGTGGGTTCGATATCCGGACTTACTTTAGCTTTACTAGAGTCGATAGGTTCACTTGCCTGTCAGTAGTTTAGTTTTAGGGAGTCTAGAGTATTACTAGGTGTCTAGTTATAGGTTTAATTTAGTTATTTTTATTAAACTACTTTTAGCACATCAAGTTTTTGGCGCCGTTGCCGGGGACTCTTGGCGATTGCGTTAATTAGCTTCGATTGAACTTATCTGATATATCTGTGCTATTTGTTATTTTTATTTTATTTCTCTTTTATTTTATTTTGAGTCTAAGCTTTAGGTTAGTGCTTCTTCCCCGAGTTTATCTAATTCTGAGTTTACCATCCCATTTAGATCACCAAGTCCACCACATACCCATCCCCAAATGGCCGAACGTCGCACTGTCCACCAACAATCCACCCAAGGTTTTACGGGAGTTAACTCTCCTATCACCGCCCCAACCATCAACAATGAGAGGTCCTGGAAGATACCCTCCTACATCATGACGGCCATTGCTAACAATTGTCAATTTCACGGTCGTGATGATGAGGATGCCCCAACCCACATTGCCCGCCTGACTCGCATCCTAGCCACTTTTAGGCTACAGGGTGCCACAGTGGATGCCAAATTCCTCCATTTGTTCCCCTTTTCCCTTGCTGGTCGAGCCGCCACTTGGCTTGACTATCACCCTAGTGACACATTCACTACTTGGGATGCCCTTAAACAAGCCTTTCTGAATAAATACTTTCCACCTAGCAAGGTTTCCCGACTTCGTGATCAGATCCATTCATTCCGAATGGAACCTGATGAGCCATATTATCTTGCATGGGAGCGGTTCCAAAACCTGCTTAGCAAGTGCTCCCAGCATGGTCTGACTGATTGGGCCCTTGTAGAGAAATTCTACAATGGCTTAACTTATGAGGCAAAGTACCGTTTTGATACTTCTGCAGGCGGCCACCTGATGAGTAAGAAAACTATGGCCGAATGCAATGACCTATTTGAAAGTTTTGCCCAGACAGACCATGAGCATCAAGCCTTACCCGCACGAGGTGGTCACCAAGTTACATTGGATGCTAGTGTGGCTGCTGCTTTAGACGCACTGACTAGGGAAGTGAAGGAGTTGAAAATGAAATCTGAAAAGTGTGAAATGTGTAGTGGTGGGCATGTTACTTCTGAATGCCCCTTGATTCACCAGGAGGGGCAGGTAGATTTTGTAGGAGTTCAGTACTGGAGGAGAACAACTCTTATAGAAATTCAGGTGGGGATAGTGGGAATGATTTGGGTGAAATAAAAAATCTGTTAACCCAGCTGGTGGCTAAAGATGCCAACACTCAGAAGACTCTAGCAGAACATGACATCTTGTTGAAAAATCACCACTCTGCATTCTTAGATCTTCAGCGTACTGTTGGTGACATTGCGAGGCAGTTGGAAGAGCAGCACCAAGGCCAATTTTCGGGTAGTGCTCAGGCAAACCCGAATGCCCACGTCAAGGCAATCACCACGCGTAGTGGTAGGACGTTAGAGAGTCCTAGAGCACCGGTTGAGGATGAGGAAAAACCGATGATTAGAAAGATAGAGTTAGAGGCTCCTAGTAGGGTGCAATCTAGGCTAGGCCCAGTAAGTACAGCACCGAACAATGAGTCTCAGGTCAAGAAGCCAGTAGTTAGGCCATGGAATGTTAGGACGAGTCCTGAGATTGATCCTGCCCATGTTCCTTACCCTGGCCGCATTAGGAATCAAAAGTATTGTAAGGAATATGGCCACTTCCTAGACATGTTTAAGCAACTTAAGATCAATCTCCCGCTCATCGAGGCTCTCCAGCATATGCCTAAATATGCAAAGTTCCTAAAAGACCTTCTAACACGGAAGGATAAATTGGGAGAGTTGTCGACTGTTCCACTTACTGCTGATTGTTCTGCAGTGGTTCTGAATAAGCTACCGGAGAAATTGACGAACCCGGGCATTTTCACAATCCTGTGTTTATTTGGTAGCGATGTTCAGCACCACGCGTTTACCCTTGGTTCAGCTCGGTTCACGTCTTAAGTTCAGTTTAGTTTATTTTAGTTAATCTTTATTTTTCTTGAATTTAGTTTTTAGTAAACCCCCCTCTAAAATAATAAATAGTTTTATTTTCAGTTTTAGATAAGTTTTCGAGTCTAGTTACCGTCTTTCATTAGAGTCTCGTGGGTTCGATATCCGGACTTACTTTAGCTTTACTAGAGTCGATAGGTTCACTTGCCTGTCAGTAGTTTAGTTTTAGGGAGTCTAGAGTATTACTAGGTGTCTAGTTATAGGTTTAATTTAGTTATTTTTATTAAACTACTTTTAGCACATCAGGTTGTGTTTGAGGAGGTCGGGGACCTGACGTGGCCTTCGTCCCCGTCGGGGAACACCGCCCCCACGTTACACAATCGGTGTCAACGGTGAGCAAGCCCTGTCCACCCCGTCTCTTTTCTCGAGAAAAATTCGAACGTTGTGGAGAGAGAGAGAGAGAGAGAGAGAGAGAGAGAGAGAGAGAGAGAGAGAGAGAGAGAAAGGTGTTTAACAGAGAGAAAGAGGTGTTTAAGAGAGAGAGAGAGAGAGAGAGAGGTTTAAGAGAGAGAGAAGCCGGATGAAGGAGGAGGAGGATGGAGTCCAGGAGGAGATGGCGACACGGTGGTTGGAAAAAAGGTGACGTAGTGGTTGTTGATGGCGGAGACGGCGACGACGATGGCGTGGAGGAGGAGGATGGAGTCCAGGAGGAGTAGGGGAATGGTGAGTATTGAGTGGCTTGACATTTTTAAGATCATGTGTAGCGGTAAGGGGAAAAACTTAAGGCCCCTGATTCTGATTGGTTCACGTGGCAGTTGAGTCAGCATGGGGCTTGAAGTGAAAATGGGGTGTAGTGGTACGGGAAAAAAAATAAGGCCCCTGTTTCTGATTGGTTGTTTATTTTATTATTTTTTAAACTTTTAAACTAAAATGTATAAAAAAAGACAAATGTCATAAAAAAGTTACAAATAATATTAAAACACACAACTAATATTAATTAAATTCAAACAACTAAACAAACAACTAAAAAAAAATACAATAGCAAATTAAAAATAAAACACAACATAAAAAAAAAACGAAACACACTAGAGGTTATATTTTGCAAGAATTTCTTGCCTATGAAGTTGTGCAAAGCGTAGGGCTTCTCCGTCGAGGTGGTCGATCGATCTGGACAAAAACTCAATGTCCTTTTCCCTTTGCCTCACCTCTTGGATGTCGACGAACCTTTTATTCTCTACCACTCTTTGGTGTATAGTTTCCAAACGTCTTTGGCCAAGGTCGCGAATATCTTGTAGTCGTCGATTCATTTCCTCAAAATCTTCCTTTAAGTCACCACCTCCTGCCGAAGACGACTCCGTCTTGCCACCCTTTTTTGATCTTCCACCGGGTGGTCTAGGAATAGCATCCTCCTCCTCCAAATTAATATGATCACCTAAACTCACATAACGAGCATCGGATGACGGTGTATCCGAATCTCGCGACGAGGAGGTTTTGCTTCGTTTTGCTACTCCTCCTCCTCCTCTCCTGATTTTGCGCCTACTACCGGACCCCATAGGCGGTACATCAGCCCACTTAGGACTTTTTCTCAACATCTCCCAAATCCTCAAATACCCGAACGGCCCACGGGTTGCGTCCATTTCCTCCAACGCTCTTGCCAACACACCATCATCACCTTCCCACTGCCCCTGTTGTCGCTACAACGTTGGTAAACCTCCGCAAAAGAATGACATCTATTATTTATATCTATCCACTTTCCCAATATCGAATCGTTGTCTCGATACTCCCCTCGACCCATGGCGGCAAAAAATAGCTCTCGAATTCTTATCCAAAACAACGGCTTGTCTTGATAGTTCGCTACAAAAAAATATTATATTAATAAAATTGAACCGATTAACAAAAAAAAAACATCCGAAAAAATACATATAACTATACATACATATATATACACGATTACAAATATATATATATAAATATATAAATACAATTATATATATATATAAATATGTTTAAAAATACTAACCAACTTCGGGATCCTCCGATATGTCGAGCCAAGCCCGCGCTAAAGCAAACTCCTCGTCTTTCGCCCAACATTCATACTTCTTCTTTTTTTTTTTGACGAGGCGTGTTAGTTTCTTTTTTTTTTGTGCGAGCGTCTCGCCTCCCCCCGGTTGAGAACCCTCGGGTTGACGTGGTTGGTCGGGCTCGCGTTGAGTTTCAGTCATGACCTCGGGCTCCTCTTGAGAACTTGGGCCATAGTTTACATTCATGTTTGACCCAAACCCCATTGGCCCTTGAAAAAATTGACACGGCATGCCCGGCATGGTAAGTAGTTGAGCATATCCTATTTTGTTCGCGTCGAAATCGCCCCAATTAATATTGGGTGGCGGTTGAGTAGTGTTTGGCCTGGTAGTGTTTAGCCTCATACCCGGGCGAGACGGGACCCCAAACGGTGAATCATGTGGAAACATTTTTGTGTTTTGAAGTTGTTTTTGTTTGAATAATATGTTTGAAGTGTTGCTTGGAAGTTGTTTTTGTTTTTGAAGTGTTGTGTGTTTATATTTGTGTAATGTGTGTGTATATAATAAAAAAAAGTTACCGTTCAAAATAATAACGGTCGAATTTTTGACCGTTTGGTTTTTAATTCATTGCAAGTCCCACGTGTCATGATATGATTGGATGGTTCAAAATGGTTCAGGCGTTATTAACATCATGCTATTTGGTTTTTTGGAAGCATAGCGCCCCCTGTAAAGGTGTGGGGGGCACTATGTTGTGTTTTCAAGCCCAAATGGCATCCCACTACACCCGGTCTAATGGGTTTCTCTCTCTAGATTTGCCTTTGTGGGTGTGAGGAGATGAAGAAAGGTAGACCAGAGGTGAGTTTTGGAGAAGATAGGAAGGAGGAAAATGGGTATGGGTATGGGTGGGGGTGGGTGTGTGTCTGAAGCATAGTTATCAAAGGCGCTAGGCGCACTCAAGGCGCATAGGCCTCGCCTATGGCCTAGGCGCAAGGCGCAAAAAAAACGAGAGCCTGAGGAAAAAAAAGCGCACTTAAATGAAAAAAATGAAAAATATACTATGTGTCAGAAAAATAAAATAATTTCAAGTATAATTAACAAAAGCTTCTATAATATTTAATATTATCTAATTAGTAGCAAAAGTTTTAAAATGTCATCTAGTTAGTACCAAAACTTGAATGATTCAGACTACTTTATTTGTTAAGATGGATAGACACATGAATGTCCCTTTGCTTCTTTGCATCAGATGTGGAGAGACCCAAATTGCCCTGTGTATGTCACTTATGCTTTATTTACATAAAAAAACCCTTTATCTACAACCAAATAGTATTGCACATACAATTAAACTTAACATTTAAAAACTTAATATAAAAAATAAAACCAAATCAGATTTAAAAAAAAAAAAAAAAGAAAACAGAAAAAGGGATCAGACGTGAAAAAAGAGTGAAAGTCAGAAAAAGTCTTTTTATATTACTGCAACACTCTACTTTTTTTCTTTCTTTGCCACTGCAACACTCCTATTCATCTTTTTTTTTAAAAAAAAAACACTTCTATTCATCTTCTTTCCCAACTAGACTCTCTTTCTTTCTTCTTTTTTTCCTACTGCAACTCAAAAAACTCCATGAAAGAAGAATGGTTTCAAGAAGCAAAGGCGGTATCTGTGTGAATCAGACTTCTTCAAACCGAAATGTGGCCGGAATTTGCAGAAGCTTGTCGGAATCTGGCCAAAAAGTGGCCGGAGCGCGACTTTGACAGTGCAAGTCGTTTATGGTGCGCCCCGCCTAGAAAAAACGCCTAGGCGCAAGAAGCGAGCGCTTTTGATAACTATGGTCTGAAGATATATATAACGTTTTTTTTAATTTTTTTTACACTTAACAAATGGAAGGAGGGAAAGGGAAACTATTTCCCTCATTTGAGGCAGGGGAAAGAGAAATGACATGTCATTTATGTGAACAAGAGGAAGGAAGAGGGAATGAGAAACCACACCCTTAGACTAACAAAATTATGCTCAAATACCGATTTTTCCTTCTATAACATGACATAGAAGTACATATCACCATTTTTATAAGGTTAAATACAATGGTATGAAAATGTGTTTTACCCCATTGTATATTAACACTCAAAAACACACTAATTAATTGTTATCGGTTACGTAACCAGTTTTTTTTAATGACGTCGTGATGGTTGCGTAACACGGTTATTTAAATACAATAATTATCTAATCTATATTTAGCTTTCTAAATTACGTTCAACGATCTAAGATGCTCTATTCATAAATTATTAGTATATCCTATCAAAAATTTTCTGGAATTTTTTAATTTGTAGGTCACTATATATTCTGAGTTGACTTCAGTTCATTAAATTTCAGATCTTAGTTAATTCTAGATCTGGGAAAACATTTACATTGATTAGAAATATGAGTACATACGATTATCTCCTAAGCGATCTACTAATTTACAAAGCTGCATTCAACGACGACTGGGATTCCGTTAGTGAATTGTTCGAAATTGATCCAAGCCTAATGACGAAACAGATAACATACTGGCAGGAGACGCCGTTAATCATCGCGGTTGGGGCAAATCGCTCCAACCGTTTCGTGGAGAAGCTTGTGGAACGTATTGTTGCCGTGGGTGCATGGGATGAGCTGTTTAAGACGAGTTATGGAGGAAACAACCCACTCCATTATGCCGCTAAGGTTGGAAACACGACTGCTGCAAAGCTTTTGGTGGAACTAAACCCTGATATGACTCGAGTTCCAAATCCGTACGGTAATACACCGTTGAGAATGGCCGCCTGGAATAGAAATAAGGAGACGCTAATGTACTTGCTGACGGTGACTCAAGATTTACTTCCTGATGAGGAAGGTGCTAGTCCGTACACCGGAGTTGCTGGCGGAGATCTCATTACTCTCACACTTATGGCTGGATTCTATGGTAATTAATTAAGTCCGATATTTGCAGATTTTGCTACAAGACTAGGAGATATCAACGTCTGTTTCATCTAAAATCATTAATGATCACTTCTTCACATGCATATTGATGATTAAGTATCTTTTGTTTTTAATTCATCAATTCAAATCTAGTGTTGACTTCGGTGATGCAGATGTGGCGTTAGATATAATCGATATGCACCCACACATCGTGTTGGAAGAAGATAGGAACGGCCACACGGCTTTGCAAATATTGGCTCTAAAACCTGAAATTTTTCATAGTGGAAGCAAGCTTGGACCTTGGGGACGTTTTATCAATTCATGTAAGTCTTTCATTCTTTCATACTCGATCTTTTTATAAATTTTACAAAAATTATGTATATGCGGAAAATATGATATTCATAAAGTACGTTTTTAAGGGTGACACCATCACACTCATCATATCTGAAATAATATTGTGACTCAATGCTTGCCATCTCTTCTCATTCCTCATTAATTTATAATTACATCATGGCCTATCTTTGGCAACAAGTAAATTACAATAATTACAATATTAATTACAATATTAAATGCATAGTCAACCATAGTAATGGTATGCTCTATTACACCCCCGCAGTCGAAGCCGGAGGTGATCGGAGGTTGAGACTGGAGCGAAAGTCTTCAAATAAAATCCGAGGAAGTCCTTTTGTGAAGATGTCGGCAACTTGATATCGAGACGGAACATGTAAGACTCGAACTTGTCCACGTTGTACTTGCTCACGAACGAAGTGGATGTCTAGCTCAATGTGCTTCGTACGCTGATGTTGAACGGGATTCTCGGTCAAGTAAATGGTGCTTACATTATCACAGTAGACCAGAGTGGCTTTTGTAGGCGGGCGATGAAGCTCGAGAAGAAGATTGCGAAGCCAGCAGATTTCAGCAACAACATTGGCGACCCCACGATATTCTGCCTCTGCACTGGAGCGAGAGATCGTGGGTTGGCGTTTAGAGGACCAGGAGAGAAGGTTATCGCCGAAATATACACAATAGCCGCTGGTCGAGCGTCGTGTATCTGGGCAGCGGCCCAGTCAGCATCTGTGTAGGCAATGAGTTGGGGGTCTCGGTGTGGGGAAAGTGTAAGCCCGAAAGAGAGGGTGCCCTGAATGTATCGGATGATGCGTTTGAGAGCATCCCAGTGACCTGTCTTAGGAGCATGCATGTGCATGCACACTTGCTGTACGGCATAGCTGATATCAGGCCTAGTGAATGTAAGATACTGTAAAGCTCCTGCTAAGCTTCGGTAGAGAGTGGGATTGTCAAATTCATCCCCAGATTGAGAGCTAAGTTTTGAGTTTGTGTCAACAGGTGTAGCAACTGGCTTACATGAGGACATACCCGCACGCTCAACTATGTCTGTGGCGTACGTTTGCTGAGATAGAAACATGGTGTCCTGCTGACGGGTGACAGAGATGCCAAGGAAGAAACTTAATGGGCCGAGATCCTTCATGGTGAATTCCTTGGACAGGTAACTCATGAGTTCCTCGCGAAGAGAGGTGGGGGAGGTGACGAGGAGGATGTCGTCAACATATAACAGAAGAAAGGCAGTGTGACCTTGGCGGTTGAGAATAAATAAGGAGGTGTTGCAACCGCTGTGAGTGAAGCCCAATGATAAAACGTAGTCTGTAAACCGTTGGTACCAGGCACGAGGAGCTTGTTTGAGGCCATATAGAGATTTCTTTAATCGACAGACATGGTCCAGAAATTGTTGGTTTCTAAATCCCATTGGTTGGTGCATATAAACAGTTTCTGCCAAGTTTCCATGAAGAAACGCATTTGTGACATCAAGTTGGTGAACCTGCCAAGAGTTAGATAAAGCAATAGATAGAACAATCCGTATAGTGGCCGGTTTGACGACCGGACTGAAAGTTTCACCACAGTCTATTCCCACCTGTTGAGACCGACCATCACAAACTAGTCGGGCTTTGTATCTCTCTAGTGTCCCGTCCGATTTGAATTTATGCTTAAAAAGCCACATGCTTCGGATGATATTCATGCCAGGTTGTTTTGGCACTAACTCCCAGGTATTATTCTTAATAAGAGCATGAAACTCGTTAGTCATAGCATTGCGCCATTCCGGTGAGGACAAGGCCATGGTCGGGTTTTTCGGGATGGGAATTAGGGTAGTGGTGTGGAGATTGAGGGGATATTTTGGCTTAAAGATCCCAGACATGGACCGGGTTTGCATACGGGGTTGGGCAGGTTGTGTTGTGTGTTCGTAGGTAGGAGGCGGACATGGGTTAGGGTGTGTTGGGCTGGGCGGCGAGTATGCGAGGAAGGGAGTGGGCTGTGAGGTGTTGTTAGTGGGCTGTGTTGGGCTGGGCGGTGAGGGAGTGGGCTGTGAGGTAGAGGTAGAGGTAGGGGTCTGGTTGTGAGGTGTTTGAGCCGTGTGGGCTGGAAGTGGAGTTGGGCCAGGGGTAGTTTGAGATGTTTGGGCCGGATGGGGGGTAGTAGCAGTCGATGTATGTGAGGACAGAGGGTTAGTGGTCGGGTGAGGGTCCGATGCTCTACCCCTCTGACTGCGGGGGAGTATTGGAACCTATATTATTAGTGTGAAGCCCACGGGCTAGGTTAGCTATATAGGGTTTCGTACAATCCCTATATATTGTAATCTATCTATTGAATTAATAATCAACGAATTTAATATTATTATTATCTTACATGGTATCAGAGCCAACCTAGGCTCTCTACCGTCTCCACTGTGCCATACACAAATAACCAAACTCTATCCGTCACCACTTGAGAAAAACCCTAGACAGGGCGGCGAGCCGCAGTTGCCGCCGCCGCCCTGTCCGGCCATTGTTTGTTTCCTGTCCATTCCCTTTTGATTCTTTAGTTTCTTGTTTTCTTTCATATAAAAAAGTTTCATCTCGATTCACGATTCCGGTCTCTGCACCATCTTTAATATTCTGTTCAACAAAACGAAGTTGTGTCTTGTTCTTTGGAAGGTTGGGTTAGATTTGACGCCACCACTGGTTCTCACCGTCAAATCATATTGGAAAAAAAAACTTGTACCGAATTAATATTGATGCTTGAGATATTGCATTAATTCATAGTGAATTAATTAATCCCGTTACTTTGGTTCCGTTTCTTGATCTATTCTGACCTTTCTAATTCCCACCTTTTGATTCCAATTGGCTGCATGTATGTGTGTTTTTTATTCAACAATTTCTAGCCACAAATTTCCAAGTGATCCTTACAAGGCTTGCTGAATGTCCGTGGGAGAGTATTGAGCATGGTTTGCCTGAGCCGGGCGAGCACCTAGAATACCCTGACCTTGTGTTGGAGCCTGTGATTGAGAGTTGGTAGGGTAAGGGCATGGAGGTAATGATGGTGACCACTATGACCATGGTGAGGGTGACTGAGAAGGGGACCAAGAAGGAGTGGGTATGGTCCATGTGTATGTGGTAGGGGAGGTCCACTGACCATATGGGGTGGTTCCACGTCCACGGGGCCAAGGTGAGCGGCCGCGACCGTGCCCCCTTGACCGACCGCGTCCGCGGTTGGGGTATGAGGAAGAGTCAGCAGCGGGAGTTTGTGGGGCAGGGCTGGAGGCTGGTTGTTTGGCAGCAGTGGCGGTTAGGGCGTGAGAGGCTTTTTGAGAGGCATACAAGGAACGTTCGGCTTTTTCATTTTCAACCCGGCAAAGCTGAGAACGAGCCTCATAAAAAGAAGGGAGGGGTTCTTTTTGTTGGAGGATGGTAGAAATACCTTCGTACGCGTCCGTGAGACCCGCAAGAAGGTGGAGAACAAGGCGTTTGTTGTCAAGAGGAGCGCCAACGTTTGAGAGTTGATCGGCTAGGGTTTTCATGGCTTGACAATATTCGGACATGTTCGAAAAATTCTCAAGACGGGTGGTGGCAAACTTTTGCATGAGTTGTATGGCACGGGCATTCTTGTTGTCATGAAAGAAACCTTCCAAGGTAGTCCACGCATCAAAGGCAGTGCTGCCTGGACAGTAAATGGTTTTGAGGAGATCCTTTGAGATGGTACCGTATATCCATTGTAAAACAATGGCGTCTAGGCGGTCCCAAAGGTCTGGGTTAGGGTTTTCGATGGTGGTATTAGGAGGAGATAAGTGATCAAGGACTTGGAAGGCTCTACAATGGATACGAAAAAGTTCGCACCATAAGGGGTATGGACCGGTTTCACTTTCTAGGGTGATAGGGATGAAGTTTTTAATGGAGGAGACTGTCATGGTAGGATGAAGTTTGGTTTCAATGGTGGAGGAAGGCTGCTGGTTTGGTTCAGTGACCGAAGAGGAGTCTTGGGGTGATTTGGGGTCCATGAGGAAGAGTAGGAAGTGTGAGAGGAAAGGAGAAGGTGGCCGGATATGGCTGGTTGGCTGCAGTCAGCGGCGGCAGTAGACAGCTTTGCGGCAGCAGAAGGTTAGGGGGGTTGGGTAGGGTTTACAATGATACCATGAAAGAATATTGTGACTCAATGCTTGCCATCTCTTCTCATTGCTCATTAATTTATAATTACATCATGAGCCTATCTTTAGCAACAAGTAAATTACAATAATTACAATATTAATTACAATATTAAATGCATAGTCAACCATAGTAATGGTATGCTCTATTAATATCATCAAACCCAATCACCTCGTGACACTTAATTATATCACAATTAAAATCACGGGGTGGAATCGCATCCATCACTAAACTTATTTTTAAATAAAATAAAAAAATTACATTAAATAAAATAAAAAACTTAGAGGTAAATAAAAAAATTTACATTAAATATAAAAAAAATTACTAGAAAATAAAATAAAAACATTACTAGAAAATATAAAACCTTATATAATTTTGGGCGTAACATTCGCCACGCCGAAACATGTAGAATATCATTGCCGACCTTGGAAGCATACTCGATGTGAGCATAGTCTACCTGCATATCTTCTATTTCGTGGGGGTGTTCATTTGTCATTTTCTTAAAATATTTTTCAAAGATTTTACACTTCGTGTCGAGGCCCCCGTACTTGTAAGAGATTGAATCACAACTACATTGCTTCCCCCGACAAGTGCACTATACTCGGCTAAAACTTTATTCCACGATTGTTTTACACTCCGATCACGGCCACGACCGTTGCTCATTGATGCGCTAGTGTTGTGTACGTTGTCGTACGCGATCACTAGCGCAATTTCCTACTCTTGTGTCCAAGATATCATTGTGTGATTTTTGTGATTTTTTTTGTGAATGTAAATGAGGATTAGAAGAATTTTTAGATTTTTTTTTGTGTATTGGAGAATAATTGTGTGAGTGTAGGGCTGTGCAACGGTTCAGAACCGGACCGAACCGAACTGAACCGGACCGAACCACGAACCGTTTATTCCAAAATATGAGAACCGGAACCGTGACCGATAATTACTAAACGGTTCGGTTCCAGAACCGGGTGAAACGGTTCTCATGAACGGTTCTAGACCGGAACCGCTTGTCAATAAAATCCTAAAATTAACATTAACAATTAAATAAAAAAATAAACAAAAACAATGATTTTTCTTAAAAAAATTATCAACAGTTTGTGTTAAACATGGTTACTAAAAGTATAGTAGTTTACGTATCAAAATATGTTTTGTTCGGATCAGATCATTCTTTTTATACAGATTAAACGGGCCAGAACAAGCTGTGCTGACTGCCGACCATCACATAAGGCAATACTCTACATTCCTACCTAGTAAAACAATTTAAAAGTGTTAAGAACTATAAAGAAGGAAACAGCACATTCTATTTCAAACTAATAATAGAATATTTAAATATTTAATTTAATTCAAAACGGTTCTAACGGTTCTTAACCGGACCCGTCGGTTCTAACCGGAAACGAACCGGGAACCGATTATGCCAAAATATGAGAACCGGAACCGGAACCTATAACATTAATTCGGTTCGGTTCTAGCGGTTCCGGGTCGGTTTCACGGTTTTCGCGGGTCGGAACCGTTTATTGCTCACCCCTATGTGAGTGTGAGTGTAAAAAAAATTGAGTAAATATGTATATATATGATATGTAAATTTTTTTTTTTGAACGGTCAAATAAACGATGCCTCACAGCGGCTAGCGAATTGATGGCGAGACCCCTGTGATGGTTGTCACGGATTTAAGTGCTCGCGGCCGTGATACAATTGGTGGGACGGTGGTCGTGTTGATTAGGGATGAGCATACGGTCCCGAAAACCGATCCCGAACCAAAAAAATACCGATCCCGTACCGTACCGTACCGAACCGATACCGAACCGAGGGTGTTCGGTATTATCGGTATCGGTACGGGATCGGTATGGTATCGGTATTTTAAGGTAAAATACCGATACCACACCGGTACCGTACCGATACCGTACCGGTATAATCGGTATCGGTATTGTTTTTTTGGACTTTTCGGTATCGGTATTGTCGGGATTGGTATCGGTTCGGTACCGATACCGTCCCGAGCTCATCCCTAGTGTTGTTCACGCCCATCACGAAGTTGCCATTACGACCCCGCCCAACCTAATAGGTTTGAAAGTTTAGTTTTATCCTAATTTCAAAACTTTCATGAGTTAGAAAAAACAAAACAAATACTGAACGTGGCAAATTCATCCGTACGTTTTTTTAAAGGTCTACGTACATATGATCTTTCGTGTTTTCAGTTCACAAGAGGGGTTTATGCCTTGATAGGGGCGGTACCTTCACCTTAAACTTTTGTTCTACTCATCTTAGTGGATAATTGATGGTTCGATCTGTTCTACATATACGCAAGACCGTTTGGAATTCAGGGTTATACGATTTGACATAAACATCTGCAAACGGCCTTTTGTTTCAACCTCGAACGGCTATTTGATGACGGCATGAGATTAGATTATAGGCCTGGGTTGTAGGTATAATCAGCTTCTTTCACTTCCAGCCTTACCACATTTCAGAAATGGGTTGGATGGTTTCTTATTGTTTGTTTATGTTTACATAGAGGTGGCAAAAAGGGTGGATTGGATTGAGTTGGTTGATGGGTGAGGATGAGTTTGGGTAGAGATGATAAAAAAAACCGGTTTGGGGATCGGAACCGCATGAACCGGACCGAACCGATTCGAAAAAAAAAACCCGGTTCCTACACGAACCGGTCCAGTTTATAATACGAATCGCAGGTTCGAGCACCGGTTCTCCCTTTCCCGACCAAAAACCGAACTGAACCGAACCGGTTTGGACCCAAACCGGTTCCCGAACCGATTCACAAAAACCGGTTTCGAACCGGTTCTAGCCGTTTGAAACAATAGATCCGTTACAACTAGCCGTTGGGCTCGATTTTTTTATTTTTTTGACTGTTAATTTGCACCCTAAATCACCATTTTGCCACCACAAGTTAGTATAAATAAGTTTTAGATGTTTTGGGTTGATCACAACACTCAAAAACGCAAAAAACGAACCCGAAAACCGAAAACCGAAAAAACGAACCCAAAAACCGAAAAAACGCAATAGTATTCGCTCATTTTTTTTTTCGCTTTGCTTCTTTGCTACATCATTCCATGGCTTCATCACCGGTTCCTCAAACCAACCCACCATTGTTAGTATTCTTGAGACGACACGAAATGCTGAACTATTTGGCCAAGAAATCGGTTTTTTCGACTTGTGTCTTTTGTCGAATGGCGAAAAAAAGGCACGTTGTAGAAAGTGTGGTATCTTTCTCCAACCAAACGAAAAAAAGGCACGTTGTTTCTGACCCACAACAATCACCTCAACCACTGTTACACGAATCGGTTGGGTTCATTGTGGTCGCACATTTTTGATAGATAATGATTTTAAATCTCGGTGTGGTATGAAATCCGACTACTAATATAATTGTTAGAAACCATATCCAATGTTTAAAACTGGATTTTAGTCTTAGAGTAAGAGGGTGTTTGGGATTGAGTTTCAAAACAACTTATTGACTTATTGGCTTTTTCAAAAAGCCAATAAGTCAATAAGTTGTTTGTGTAACCCAAAAGCACTTTCTGTTTTGACTTTTGGCTTTTAACTTTTAAGGGTGGAAAAGTTGTTTTTGAAAAGTTAGAAATCCTGGCTTTTGGCATTTGGGTTTTGACTTTTGGATAAAAATTACAAATTTACCACCCATACAACCAATATTCACAATAAGTTAAGCGAAACTCTTAAAAAACAACAATTTATTGACTTTTTGATGTTTCTCATCTGAAAAACTAATCCAAACACTTTTTTTAAAACTCCTTTTCAAAAAGTCATAAGCCAATAAAGCACTTTTGACCAAAAGCACTTTTACATTTCCAAACTCAATCCCAAACACCCTCTAATACGTGGCTGGTAAACTTTAGGGTTAAAAGGGTCGAGGATGATTAACTGTCTATTAAAACTGAATTTAAACAATATTTGTGCTATATATATGTATATATTATTAGACAATATCATATTTCATGGAGCAATATCCTCCTACTCATCAATGTAGTTAATGCTTATGTAGTCAATAGTGTAATTATGTAGTCAATAGTTTCTTAGCTTAGAGGAGTAATTCTCTCCATATTGTTAGTCTAGTCATTTGTATTTAAAGGGTTGTAACATTGCAATGAAATTCAAGTTGGCCATTGTGATTTCATATAGTTAAGTCCGAATTCTTTACCATCCTCACCACTTTTTTAACATTTGTTCAAAATCAATTCTCATCTAATGTTAAAGTTTTTCAAAGTGATGGTGGCACCGAATTCACCAATCATCAAGTGCAAACATGTTTTCAACAACACGGCATACATCATCGCTTATCGTGCCCTCACACACCCGAACAAAATGGGAGGGCCGAGCGAATACACCGTCACATAACCGAAAGCGGTCTAGCTATGATGTTTAATGTCAAAGCTCCACCCAACCTATGGTTTGATGCCTTCACCTTCGCCACCTATATTATCAATCGCCTACCCACAAAACTTCTTGACAATAAATCTCCGTTTGAAGTTTTGTTCAACCAACCACCCACTTACTCAAACATGCGTATTTTTTGTTGTCTTATTTTTCCCTACCTTAGAGACTACAAAAAAAATAAACTTCAACCAAGAAGTGCTCCGTGCATATTCATTGGTTATAGTCCTAAGTATAAAGGTTTTCGATGTCTTGAATCAACATCGGGTCGTATCTACACAACCCGACATGCAAAATTTGATGAAGACATTTTCCCTTTTCACCAAAACTCGACATCAACCAATAATACTAACCTACCCATTACCAATTTTGAGGAACACATACCCATTCCTACCAACCCTCAAACATCCTCACCAACAATACCAAAATCCTCCAAAATCCTCCAACTCACCCAAACCAACCACACTTTTCTGTGATGACATACCGCCCCTTAACCCTTTTGATGAACCCATCAACAGTCCACTTCCCTCACCCTTATCCAGCCCAACAAACACATCCAGCCCATCTCACTCAAGCCCATCAAACTCCCCACCATCCGGCCCACAAAACTCTCCATCATCCGACCAAATCGACCAACCCACTTCACCTTCCGCATCATCCACAAACTCCACTACCAACCAACCCATTAACACTCATCCCATGATCACTCGTGCAAAGGACGAGATCTTCAAACCCAAACACTTTGCTAATTTCTCTCAAACCATCACTCATCCTCTACATCACTCTTTATTCACTCCCCACATTCGAAAAGGCATCAAAACCGCTCTAAAAAAAATCCTAAATGGATTTAAGCAATGCATGACGAACTAAAAGCTCTTCATGCTAATCAAACTTGGACCCTTGTTCCTCAACCCGCTAGCACCAACATTATTGGTTCTAAATGAATTTACAGAATCAAATATAAATCTAATGGATCCATTGATCGCTACAAAGCACGTCTTGTGGCCCAAGGATTCACTCAAATACCGGGTCTAGACTTCTCTAACACCTTTAGTCCGGTCGTCAAGTCTTCCATTATCCGGGTTGTTCTTAGTCTCGCCACCATTAACAAATGGTCCCTTCGACAATTAGATGTCAATAACGCCTTTCTCAATAGCCATCTCACCGAAACCATTTTTATGGAACAACCGCCAGCCTTTGAAGACTCAAACCGACCCAACTATGTGTGTAAACTCAACCGTGCTCTTTATGGTTTAAAACAAGCACCACGTGCTTGGTTTCAACGCTTAAGCTCCTTTCTTCTCAATCGTGGCTTTCACAATAGTCGAGCCGTCACATCTTTGTTCGTTTACAACCACCAAGGTATCTTAATTTATCTTCTTGTTTATGTTAATGACATCATTATCATCGGGAATAATGAACATTTCATCAACAACTTCACATCATGTTTAAACAAAGAAATTAAAATTAAGGACCTTGGCTCTCTAAATTCCTTTCTCGGACTCGAAGTTCATCTCACAAAAACGGGTCTATTTCTAAACCAATCTAAATATGCCCACGACATCCTCACCCGAGCCGGTTTACTTGACTCAAAACCGATTGCCACTCCTCTCACATCCAAAGATGTTTTCACCTCTCACGGCAACCCCTTCCATAATCCTACTCTTTATCGCTCTCTCGTGGGCGCTCTACATTATCTCACCATCACCCGTCATGATCTCTCCTATGCCGTTAACCAAGCTAGTCAGTTTCTTCAAAATCCCACAACCGATCACTTCCGACTAGTTTAAAGGATTCTTCGTTATGTTAAAGGCACCTTATCACATGGTTTAACATTTGATCGTCCACTTAACACTACTTTACTAGGTTTTTCAGATGCAGATTGGGCTCGATGTATCGACACACGAAGATCCACGTATGGCTATTGTATCTACTTAGGAGGGAACTTAGTCTCTTGGAGCGCTAAAAAGCAACCAACGGTGTCCAGATCCAGCTGTGAGTCAGAATACCGTGCCATGGCAAATACGGCAGCAGAAATTATTCGGTTAACTCACCTTCTTCGGGAACTTCATGCTCTTCCACCGGGTCGAGCGACACTGTTATGTGACAACAAGAGTGCCCTATTTTTAAGTCAAAATCCAATATCCCATAAAAGAGCCAAGAACATCGACATTGACTATCATTTCGTTCGTTAATTGGTAACCGCCGGTAAGTTTCACACAAAATTCATCGCAACCGACAAACAAGTTGTTGACATTTTCACCAAGAGTTTGCCAAAAACGTTGTTTGAAAAATTTTGCACAATGCTTCGTCTTGGTCCACCACCATATTGCATTGACGGGGGGTATTAGACAATATCATATTCCATGGAGCAATATCCTCCTACTCATCAATATAGTCAATGTTTATGTAGTCAATAGTGTAATTATGTAGTCAATAGTTTCTAGTCAATAGTGTAATTATGTAGTCAATAGTTTCTTAGCTTAGAGGAGTAATTCTCTCCATATTGTTAGTCTAGTCATTTGTATTTAAAGGGTTGTAACATTGCAATGAAATTCAAGTTGGCCATTGTGATTTCATATATATATATATATATATATATATATTAGTAAACTGGTAGAATATTATATATATCGATACTGTAACACCCCAACCGATGGCGGAATCATCGAGGTGTCACGTAGTGACGATTGTTCAAAAGCACATGGTACTAAAATGTAAATATTATTGAATAAACCACAAACTGTTTTACATTGGAATGAAAATACAAAGTCTTAAATGAAATGTAAATGATGAAATAACTGAATCAAAATAAGGCACTAAATGTCTCTTGTTAAAGCACTATGTCAAACTGCACCTGAAACATGTACAAAATAGGTTTGGTCAACATATGAAATGTTGGTGAGCATTCCTAGTTTTGATATATATAATATGTTAAAAAGTTATACAATTCAAGTGCAAGCTACAGTGCATTTATGTAAACTATGTATCATACAAATGAGCGAAATCAATCCTGTGACTGTATAAATGTACTAAAATGAACGGCGATGTACTTATCCAATAAATGGATAATAACTTAACAATGACCATGGATTCTCCGATGAAAAAAGGGGAGAATCACCTTGGTGGGTTGTCAATCCAATAGCGCTATCCAATGTTAAGGTCGGCTTGTACATGGTTAATGATTTCACTAAGTACAAATGTATTCTACATGTAATGTCTAAGCATAAAGCACGTTTGTAAGCAAATGCACATAGTACTAGAATTGTATTGTAAAATTGTGAACTTGTATGTGTAATTTGTATAAGTGTACATGTAACACCCCAAAAGTGAATAAAAGCAAAAAGGGTATAGGAAATACTCACAGTTCACGTAATAACTTGAAATTGAACTTGGACAACGAAATATGTGTTGGAAATTATCTCAAAGTATCAACCTATAGAATTTGATAACGTGTAAGGGAAATAACTCTAGGATACATGTATTTCTAGGGCTTCGAATTGGGGATAAACGTTTATTTGATTAATAAACAAATTGTTTATTAAATATAAGAAATTTAGTAAATAAATAAATAAAAGTCTCTTTGTAAAATTTTAATTTGAATATAGTCACAACATAAGGTTTTAAGTATGAAAATAATTTTTATAAAATTATTTTCTTGAAAATAGAATATTTAATCTAATTATTTCAAATTGTCAAAATATGATTTTAATATCTAAAAATACTAAAATTAAAGAATTCTTGAATTAAAAATTGTATTTCTGTTCCAAATGAATAGAAATAATTTATGTAAAATTTTGGTACAAAAATATTGTAAAATGAATTTATTATGAATTATTTGTGATTAAAACTAACAAAAATTAATTAAAAATATAAAATAAACGGTTTTTCTGAAATAAAAATATTTTCTGAAATGTATATTGTCATAAAAGTTTAGTGTAATTTTTGTGGAATTTTATAAAATCGTTTAGATATTTTTATTGAATTTTATAATTTTAAATGAATAAACTTGTAATATTTATAATATATATTAAATAAATTATTTTTGAAAAACTAAAAATTGGGGGATGAACTTTATCACTTGAAGATCATATAATAAATTTTGTAGAATTTATAAAATAGTTTTAGTATTTTAAAACGATTTTTTAAAAAGAATGGAGATAATATAAGTATAAGGAATAATAAAAAAAAATGTTTGTTGAAGGTGGGACTCGAACCTGGGCCATAGGCCGGTTCAAGTCTTACCACCCATTGTCTCAACCAACTGGTCTGTGAGCCATTTTGTGATGGTTTCTGATTTGAATAAAACTTTAATGATTTACAGCAGAGTCATCTTCCCCAATTCTATATGAAGCGAGCCCTAGCTTATGCAATAATCAAATCTAACAAACAATAACCCGATTAATCATAGGGTTATTGTTTGTAGATGACCGATGAACAAAACCCACAAGAAAAACACCACTTACAAATATGAATTCGTGTATAACTCTTGGTCAACCGGAAAGTCAAACACGTGAAGGAGGAGCAGATTACAAGAGGTTTTAGGATAATTTGAGGGTGAGGGTTTGTATTTCGGTGTTCATAGCTACGATACAAGGGTTCAATTTATAGTGTTAAGCTCGTATGAACGAATTGGAAAGTTTTGACCCATTTAATATAAACGCGTCTAAACCTTCAATTATGGAATGATGTTAGCTGTTTAAACGCGTGGATTATGCGTAGCTCGTTTTATCGGTCAAAGGAAGCATTAAAATTTAATCCTTATGATCACAGCTTGTTGACTGTTTTTCTTTGTTCCTGCGTTCGAACAGCAACAGGAAGGCAAAAGGAAGAAGATGGACCAACGATCTGAAGGGATAAATATAAATAGGGTTGGGTTTAAATCAAAAACGAGCTGTGGCTTAGTGGTGTAGACGCGTGTGTGATTACTGAGGCTGCTCGGGTTCGATTCCGGCCCGCAGCAGTTTCTTTCTTTCTTTTTTTTTTTTTGTAAGTAGTTAAAGGGAGAGGAGAGGGTTTGGGCCTGCTGTTGGGCTGGACTGATGGGTTTTCAAGGGGATGGGTTTATATGGTTTGGGTTGTAGATTAATGGGTTAGGATGATGGTTTAGAAGTGGTAAGATATAATGACTAACCTTTTTATTTTTATTATCATTATTATTATTATTTTTATTATTATTATTATATTAAATATCTATACTATATTATAAAGCATTTGACAAGGACTTCTTAAAATTTAAGAAGTACAAGTTAATTTGCTTATGATACAACACACAATGCACATAATAACTAAATTTTAAGGGCAAATTAGTCTTTAAAGCATCATATTTAATAATCAAAATGAAATCAAGAGTCATGTTTATGATAGGTCATGACATTTATTTCTACAAAACATATTAAATACAAAACATGTAAAAAAGAATTTTCATAATGCCATATGTTTTATTATAATCTTTTATATACAATTAGTTACTTTATAAAAGTTAGTTAATCTACTATTACTCATAACAATGTTACTAAACTTTTAGGTATTTGGGTCGTTTAGGAAATATCTAAGGCATGAATAACTTGGCATATTGAGAGCAAAATTGAGCTTACCCTACTAAATAACGTAAAGTTTCATTATTCATAGAACAATGTGCTTTTATATTTTTCCTTAAATCCTTTTATATGAATGGGTCAAACTTATTATTTTTTGATAATATTATCTTGTGTTAGAAGAAAGTGAAAGGAGAAGTTCCTTTATTGTTTCTATTTTTATATACGTTTCAATGTAAGCTTCGTTTAAAACAAAATTGCGTGTCATAATGTACAAGACATCTAAGCAGAGGCGATAAGTCTTTAAAGTGTTTTTTTAGTTTTTTGTTTCCATTTTTTTATGTGAATTTGTTACGGTTTCGACTTAGTAGCTTTTTCTATGATGATTTTTATTTTTTTTATTTTTTTTAATATGGCAAGTTAACTCGCCGCCATGCATGTGCGTGATTTAACGTTTTTTCATCTATTCTTTGTTCGGTTTAACTGTCCCGCCGCAACGCGCGGGTTTCTCACTAGTATATATATATATATATATATATATATATATATAATGAAAAAGTGACGGATGTCACAGATACCAACAAGAATTACAAGTGAGGCGCGGGTAGACGGGCAACAAGCAGCGACACAACCCCGTTTTGAATTGTAAAGCCTACTCTATTAAATAGAAAGCTTGTGTCCTTGGCCGCAGGAAAGTTACTCTGAACCACCAAAGCTTGTGCTATATCAACCCACTAGTTTAACATCTGCTTTATACCAACCAGACACGTGTTCAAGTCTAGCTGCCGCCATCTTACATGTTTTTTAAATCCTCCTATAAATTGATGGGCTGCAGGTGGAGTGACCCAGAGTTGACCCCTTTTGACCTATTGGTTATGGACAGCTGATCGTGACTCAACTTAATTGGGTTAACCTAATCCCACACACATTATGTTGGTATAAAGCAATAGGGTATGAACAAGAGATAATTACTGCCAAATGTAATCGAATGTTTATTAACTGAATAATGGTTTTTGAAAGTGAATACAAATGACAGAAACAAGAAAAACTTAAATAGCCACAAAACATAACAAACTAAGCAAGCTTCATGCATGAAACCCGGTCTTCTTATTGACTAACATAAACGGTATTCTGAGAATACTTATTCAAACTCTAGACCGTTGCAAATACATAGAATACTCCCATGCAACTTCAAGTTTCACTTCTGGCCCCTTGACTATCAGTTTAAGTTATAATTTTAACACCCTCCCTTAACTCAAACTTTCTAACTCCTAGCAACCTTCTCAAATACTCAAAACGATCTTTACTAACTGCCTTGGTCAGCACATCAGCAACTTGTTCTTCAGTGGGACAAAACCTTAGTTCAATCAACCCTTTTGAAACCATATCTCTAATAAAGTGATACTACAACTCAATGTGTTTTGTTCGGCTATGCTGAATAGGATTCTTTGAAAGACAAATAGTTGAGTTGTTATCACAGTAAATAACAGTAGCATGATCCTGAACACAATCCAATTCTTCCAATAATCTTCTAAGCCATACTCCTTGGCATGTAGCATCAGTTGCAGATATGTATTTTGTTTCTGAGGTAGACAATGCAACAACATGTTGCTTCTTTGAACTCCATGTAATCATTCCACTTCCAATAGAGGAAGTATGTGCTGAAATACTTTTTCTATCATCTAAGGAGTTAGCCCAATCACGGTCAGTAAAGCCAATCAACTCTACATTTCTGTCCTTCTTACTCCTTGGATACCATACACCAAAATCCATAGTTCCAAGCACATACTTTAAAATTCTTTTAGCAGCATCTAAATGGGTCTTTGTTGGCTTTTGCATAAACCTGGAAACAAGACTCACAACAAATGCAATATCTGGTCTTGAATGTGTTAAATAGATCAGACCTCCTACTAAACTTCTGAAATAAGTGCCATCAGTAGGATCTGTCCCATCTTCTTCTTGATGTTTTTCACAGGTGTTCATAGGAGTTGCACTGCATTCACTATTGAATAGACTAAACTTCTTGATTAAATTGATTGCATACCTTTCTTGACCAATGAATGTGCCTTCAGTTGTTTGTCTGACTTCCAATCCAAGAAAATAAGACATTAACCCCAAATTAGTCATGTCAAACTGATTCTTCATATTGTTTTTTGAATTTAGCAGCCAGCTTCAAACTTGAACTAGTGTATATTATGTCATCCACATAAACACACACATATTATATCAACACCAGCTTTCTTGACAAACAAAGTAGGTTCATTTAGGCTCTTCTTGTAACCTTGACCTGCAAAATAAGATTCAAGTTTAGAGTACCAAGCCCTGGGGGCTTGCTTTAACCCATAAAGGGCCTTTTTGAGTTAATAAACATTCTCTTCTTGACCAGCAATAACAAATCCCTCAGGTTGTTCTAAAAAGATGTATTCTTTCAACTCTCCATTTAAGAAGGCTGATTTTATATCCAATTGAAAGAGAGACCAGTTAAGATGAGCAGCAATAGCAACAATCAATCTTATTGTTTCAAATCTTGCAACTGGTGCAAATGTCTCTTCATAATCCACTCCATATCTCCGAGAATACCCCTTTGCCACAAGTCTGGCCTTGTATCTTGACACATCTCCATTAGGACAAAGTTTAGTCTTGTATAACCACTTAAGACCAATCACATTTGTCCCTCTAGGTTGATCAACCAGTCTCCATGTATCATTTTTAATTATAGAGTTTAATTCTTCTTTCATGGCCTCCTGCCACTCTTGTCTAATTGCAGCCTCATCATAAGTAACTGGATCAGTTGCAGTAAGAGCAAACTAACAGTTCGCATAGATATCACTAATGCTTCTATAGTTCACAGGACCAGAACTTGAACTGGATGATACATGAGACTGAGCAGAAGATTGAGCTGGTGATTCTGGTTCTTGTACATCATTGCTTGGACCAACAGAACTTGAACTTGCTTGTGGTGTGTCTTGACCATCAATCTCATCTTCCAATGTAGGATCAACTAGAAACCTGTAATTTTCTTCTGGCATCTTACCTTTCCAGTCCCAACTACTTTCTTCAAAACACTTGGGATCCCTTCTAGTTAGTATCTTCCTAGTCACAGGATTATATAATCTATAACCACTCAAGGTTTGAGAAGTGTATCCAATCATGAGGTTTCACACCATACCACACTTCAAATGGTGTTTTGTTCTGAATAGCTTTTGATGGGGAAATGTTTATAATTAACACAGCAGTAGCTGTAGCTTCTGCCCAAAAATATTTAGGCAGTCCTCTATCTTTCATCATGCTTTTCATCAAACCAAGAACATATCTATTCTTTCTTTCACTCACGCCATTGCCTTCAGGAGTGTAGGGGGGAGTTAACAGCCTTTTGATTCCATGTTCTTCATAAAACTTATTGAATTCAGTAGAGGTGTATTCACCACCTCTATCAGATTTGAGAGCCTTGATTTTGTGATCACTATCTTTTTCAATCATTACTTTGAAACTTTTAAATTTTGAAAACACCTCAGATTTTTTGTCAATGAAGTACACCCAACACATTCTTGAATAATCATCTATGAACAAAAGAAAGTACTTACTACCCCCAAGGCTATTCACTTGCATTGGTCCACATACATCAGTGTGAATCAATTCAAGTTTACGTTTAGCACGCCAAGTACTAGTGGTGAAGGGCTATTTGGATTGTTTTCCAAGAACACACCCTTCACAGTTATTTAAAAGTTTAACTTTGGGCGAATCATAAACCATACCTTGAGTATGCAGTTGTTGCAGGCCTTGATAGTGAAGATGGCCATATCTTTCATGCCATAGAATGGATTCACTATCCTGTTTGCTTGGTTCTTTGCTTTGAGTTTTGGACACATACATGAGGAACATATTATTCTTTTCTAGTTCAACCTTCATTAATGTGATACCTCTTTTTGTTGATAATGATGCATGCATCATCATCATCAAACAAAAGAGCATACCCCCTTCTCATAAGTTGTCCAACACTCAGAAGGTTGTACTCAAGTTGAGGTGCATAATAAACATCTTCAATAATCTTTTATTGACAATTTGGTGTACTCACTTTTACTTGACCAATTCCCTCAACCTTTATTTCCTTTTTATCTCCAAGTTTACAGAAAGTTTAAATGTTTCATCAAGAGTAGTAAAACTTTATTTTGTTCCAGTCATATGATTGGAACAACCAGAGTCAATGAACCATAAAGTGGGTGATAAAGTTGATGAAATAGTATTAGCAGTAAGGAGAAAAGATTGAGTGTTTTGCACCTCAATTGTAGGGGTTGTGAAAGCAAGGAAAAGATATTGATCTTCATTGGTTTCTGATTCATTTGACTCCTAATTTTCCATATTGACTTGAGCTTCTTCATTGAACCAACAATCTCGTTTCACATGTCCAACCCTATTGCATAAGTAGCATTGTGGAACCTTATTTCTATCCTGAGATCTTCCTCTTCCTCTTCCTCTGAAGGTTCCTCTTCCTCTGCCCCCGAAGTTACCGCTTCCACTTTCATTTGTTGACTTCTTAGGACTATGAAAAACCTGCAAGGCTTGTTCATCAACTTTTTCTGGAATCTTTCCTCCTGTACGATTGTTCATCCTGGCTTCTTGGGATTGTAGTGATCCCATCAGTTTTACTGGTGTTAGTTCAGCCAAATCAAATGCTACCTCTATTGAAGGAACAACAAAATCAAACTTTGAGGACAAACTTCTAAGGATCTTCTCCACAACTTTTTGATCTTCAACTAATTCACCAAAGGATCTACGTTGGCTAACTATCTCCATCACACGAGAAAAGTAGTCACCAACCATTTCAGCCTCACCCATGGTAAGGTTTTCAAAATCTCTCCTTAATCCTTGGAGTTTAACTGCCTGCACTTGTGTGTCCCCCTGGAATTCAAGCCTGAGTGTATCCCAGGCTTCCTTGGCTGTATGAGCACCTGCAATTCTGGGAAACAAGTTGTCATGGATACCTTGTTGAATCACATCCAAGGCCTTAGCATCTTTCTTTCTTGATTCCCGTTGTCTTTCTTGATCACCACGTAATTGAATGCCATTTTCAACTAGTTCCCGCAGCTCTTGAGATCTGAGAATTGTCTTCATTCTGATACTCCAATATTCGTAGCCTTCACCTTTGAATATTGGAATCAGTTAGGTATTGTGGGATGTTTTGATTTCAGCCATAGCAGAAGGATTGAATGAAATAAGGAATGGTAAGATCACAACCTTTTCTCTGATACCACTGTTGGTATAAAGCAATAGAGTATGAACAAGAGATAATTACTGCCAAATGTAATCGAATGTTTATTAACTGAATAATGGTTTTTGAAAGTGAATACAAATGACAGAAACAAGAACAACTTAAATAGCCACAAAACATAACAAACTAAGCAAACTTCATGCATGAAACTCGGTCTTCTTATTGACTAACATAAACGGTATTCTGAGAATACTTATTCAAACTCTAGACCGTTGCAAATATGTAGAATACTCCCATGCAGCTTCAAGTTTCACTTCTGGCCGCTTGAGTATCAGTTTGAGTTATAATTTTAACACATTATATATTACACATAGCTATTTCTTACTTAAATTGTACTCTCTGATCATATATCAGATGTTATCAGCATGTTTATCATATACACCACCAATAACATGATTGACCAGACACAACCATCAAACACATTACAGCCTGGCGCCCCGCTACAATGTGTTGGGTCTGCTAGTAAAAATAAAAGGGCGTTCACAAAAGAACACCAATAGATTTTTAAAAATAAGTATCCTTTTATTAACTAATCCACATGGGGTGAAAGTTTTCTTTTGTTCTCTAGCTTTAAAAAATACTCAAACAATAAACGTAATTTGTAAAGATGAGAAAATGTTTTATTAGAAAACTTGTACGTTATCTTATTATTTTAGATAATCTGTCCTGTTGGTTATCGCTTTATTTTGCTTCTGTTCGGTGCCGGCCAGTGATGCCTATGAAGAAGATTCAAGGGGCTACTCAATTAAAATTCGTGTCAAGGTTTTCTGAAAAGGTATATATCTCTAGTTTCTCTGAAATTTTCTAATTCAAAAACTTGAGCAGTGATCTATCTCAATTCTCAATATCACACAATAACACCCAGATTATACAAAAAGTAACCTGGCCCCCAAGGATATCCTAGTTGGGGAAGTATGAGCATCCACAACGCACCTCAATTGCCATATTAGATTCCAAACATCCTTAAAAACGCTCATTTCTCCCACAACAGCGAAATTTCAAGCACTTTCGCACGTGTGTGTGAGAGAGACAAAGAAATGCAACAGTGGGGGCCACCACCTCAAGTTCTTTGCATGTTTGTAATTCCAAACCTCCTCACAAACTTCATGTGCAAGTGTGTTAAGCTGTTTCAAATCATAAGTTTATATTAATAACACGGAGTCTAATACAAATACATTCAAGAGCTGTCCAGCTATTTACAATTTAAAACATTTTGGACGTTTTCTTTTGAACAGTTTACTGCTGGTCTTTGGAGGGCACTTCATCACCTGGGTATGTACACCTTGTAATTGTAATATGTATCCGTGTATCTATTATCAACTTTTTGACAAGCTTTTTGTTTTTTGTTTTTTTTTTTTCTTCTAACCGTAGCTCCATCAATTCAAACTATCCATGATACCAATAATATGAGCAACTTACTTGTAGACAGTATTTGCAAAATTATTATAGAGAAGGCCGGCCACAACCTAGCTTGGAAGATTTTAGGATCTGCAATAACTACAGCTGTCACCTACGGGACTCATGAGCTTATTGAAGAATGCATATCGGCTTACCCAGACATAATCTCGTACAATGATAATGGATTCTATTTGTTCCATGCAGCAATTGAACAACGCCAAGAGCGAGTATACAATCTTCTCATTCAAATGTCTGGCCACAAAGTGTTTCAAGAAACACAACTTGATGGTGAAGAAAATGAGAATGCATTACATATGGCTGCGAAGTTAGCTCCACGGCATCGACTTAATGTTGTGACTGGTGCAGCTTTGCAAATGCAGCGCGAGCTTCAATGGTTTAAGGTGACCATCTTGGAATCATTATTTTAGTACTGTTGACACATAAGGCCAAATGGGTACCATTCTAAAACCAATTAATGATAGAACTATAATCAATTATCATATATGTGGGATTGGGTTTAGGGATGGTAATCGAACCTGAATCTGATAGGTAAACCCGAAACCCGACACATTTGGGACGGGTTTGGGGTCGGGTAATCAGGTATGGGTCCGGGTATGATCAGATTAATTTTTAGTTTTTTCACGGGTTTGGGATTTGATGATATGCCCGTTTACCTGACCCGATTACCCGATTTAGTATACCCGTTTACCCGATTAGATACCCGATATAACTTCTTATATCTTTTTAAATATGTGTAGGGTAAGGATCTATGGAAAACCCTCCTAAACTGGAAAACTCTGGAAACTCTGACTTCCCAAGCTTTTTAGGGCCTGAAAATTTTAGGGCATGTAATATACATGATTTTAAGCATTTTGAGCAAAAAAAAAAAAAAAATCAAAATAGCGCCGGACACTTTTTTTTTTTTAAATAAGTTTTCGGGTAACACACGTTAAGCGAAATTAACATGTTTTTAACAATGTGTTACCCAAAAATTTAATTTTTTTTTTTTAAAAAAAAGTACTCGGCGCTTTTTTGATTTTTTTGACTCAAAATGCTTAAAATCATATATATTACATACCCTAAAATTTTCATATAAAAAAAAGCTCGGGAAGTTAGAGTTTCCAGAGTTTTCCAGTTTAGGAGGGTTTTCCATTTATCCTTATACTGTGTGCATAATATATCTAATTGTTCATCTAGATTGTTATCTTGTGCTAAAAAACACCGAAAACCGACGTATACTATATTTGTTATCTATGTCTATGAGTGTTTTTATATGATTTAAATATTTTATATTTATACATTGTAATCATATATTTAATTAGTTAGTAGTTACCAAATAGATACCTAATGGGTAACTTTTTAAAATTAATTGGTTTATCCAAAACCCGCATGTATACCCGATGGGTAATGACCCAATAAAACTCAACGGGTTTAGGACAAGCATACCTAATCGGGTATGGGGTTGTGATTACCTAAACCTGTCCCAAACACGACCCATTGCCATCCCTAATTTGGTTTGCACTTTGCACCCCAATTTATCATATTAAAAGTCGTAATTCTACGAGATGACTACGGATGCTTTATGTTTAATGACGTGGGTGCTAGAACCCAATAATTGGTCCATTAATAAGAACAAAGCTACATGACCCATCTAAGTTGAGAAGCTAACACTGGAGAGCTTAGGGAGCTTTAGGCTGCCTTAAAGTAGTTCTCTGCTACAGTGGTGAACAATAACTTTATGGAGAAGTCAAAAGTTCTATTAACTTTCACTCTGATCCATGATGTTCACATCAAACAGTAGCAATCAGACTTAAACAGTAGCAAAGTGGTTTTTATACTAAAAGGGCAAGGTTTCTTTGTAGGGACAAGGAAGAAGGGTCAAAGTTTACCAAGTATAGAAGGATGGCTTCCCTACGGGAGCACTTGGGCAAGAACTAACTGCCTATATAAAAAGATCCCCGGTCAAGTCATCCATACACTCACTTTTACTCAACTCTTTCACTCTTACATTCTTACCTTCATTATTCCCAACTCCTTAATGAATACATACTTATTCTCACGCTGGAGTCCGAATGTAGGAGGCCCCCTCTTGCATTGAGGCTAACGGTGTTGCTTCTTTATACAAATTGATTCAGGAGTTTAGGAACCCTATAAACCTATATAGTCTTAAACTTAAAACCTAGTCATTTCCTTTTTTGTAGTAACAAGTGGCGCCTACTATGGGGCTGGCACTACTTAGAACGAAAGCTTTTGGTAGTCTTTTCCGTCCCATTTGTTCATAAGTAACAGCTTCCAATGACCGGGGGAGACGACCATCCAGATGAGGATCTCTTTAGAACACCGGCTACTAGTCACACTTCCGATGACAGAGTCAGCCGTGACACTCCTGGACGGCCAGAACACAGGTCGAATTGCCTCTGGGAGACATGCCTAATTTCAGGACACCATACTCCTCAAGGGCTTTCAACTCGTCACCTAGAGACAACGTCCTATTCCCCATTGAACGGATGGAGATTACCCTGAAATGAGTACGAAGAAACTTCTTGCAACTGAAAGATCTTCTGAACAACTATGTACAAGAAGAAAGGTCCAAGGGTGTGAAAGTTAGACTTTCTTATGATGAGGAACCAGTGGTCACTCTCTTACCTGGTCCTCCCGTTATCGGAACAACCACAACTCCTGCCACCGGACGCTTTAACACGAGCCCCAACACTTATCTAAGTGAGCAAGGGAGGATACTCACTGGTGGAGAGACAAGGTGTTCTTTACCTCCTTCCACTCCATGTCAAGAGTATACTATAGAATAGTTGCTGTAGATCACCTATGCCTCTATGTGATTCTCGGTACCCCTCTCCTATGAGGAAGCCTTGAGATCCTTACCTTTGGCAAGAAGTGTAGTTTCTTCTTCCCTAGCAGGAGCTAGTTGTCCTGTTTCAACTCCGTTTTCACACACTAGGGTGATGTATCCCAACTATCTCACCCTCAATTTGCATTTTACATGATGCCGCCTTACTTTCCTGGCTGACTCGGAAGCTATCCTTGGCAAGCTCCACCTCCCATAAGCCAGGTTCAGAACAACCCAGGATCTTCCCAACTACTCGGATCTGTCTCGGGTTCCGAACCAAGGGTTGAAACTAACCCTTCGGAACCCTACCGTCCTAAGTCCCTGGAAATGCTTCTCTGAAAGCAAAGCTAATATTGATTTCCCCAATAAAATCAAAATTCTTGCTAACGTCAAAACTTATGATGGGACTGAATATCCTGATGACCACCTTAATGTCTTATCTGGAGCTACCACAATGGAACGATGGAACAATGTCGAATGTTGTCATATGTTCATGCAAACCTTAGTAGGCCCTGCTCGCCTATGGTTTTGTGGTCTCTCATCTAGAAGAATCTCGTATTTTGAAGATCTAAGGAGAAGTTTCATATCCAACTTCACCCTTATAAGAAAATACACCAAAGATGCTGCCATCTTGCACCAAATTCAGCAAAGGGAGCAAGCAGATCTTAGAACCTTCATAGAAGGATACAAGAGAGAAGGTCTAAATTATAGTTGTGCCACAGAGAAGATAAAATTCTCCGGTTTCATGGGTGCCATAAGACCCGAAAAGCTCTTACGAAGATTTTAGAAGACGTTCCTCAAACCATAGAAAAAGCTTTCGAAAGAGCTAAAGCTTTCCTTAGGGTAGAAGAAGCTCTCACCCATCAAGAATCTAAGAAATGAGACAGAGGAAGCTAGAATGGTGGCTCTTCCAGCTTGAGAAGGTCAAGCTTCCAACCTTACAATGAAAGACATCTTCACAGACTTTCAAACCAAGGAGAAACAAGGAATGAAAACGGCCCCCAAGGCAAAAAAGATACCATGACAAAGAGATGGTAGCAAGCACTGTGTCTTCCACAATGACACAAGCCACCACACAAACAATTGCTACCAGTTAAAAAAGTGGACAAAAGAAGCTGTTAAGTCAAGGTAGCTGGCTCACCTGATTAAAGACATCAAGGGAAGAAAGGACGAAACAAAGAAGGATAAGGAGGTGAACATGTTTCAACAAAAGGAAACCCAACATGTAAAAAGGGCTTGCACTAAACCCTGGAATAAATAATACATATCCCGCCATCCTGCCCATATGAGCTGATCATCACACCTACAATCATGGAAGCCGAACTAGATAGCTTCCATGTGGACAAGGTATAAATGGATTGTGGTGCCTCCTCTAAAGTAATGTATGAAAATTGCTTTGAAAAGCTCAGTGATGAGATAAAATCCAAGCTCAAATTATCAGTTTCATCTCTGGTTGGCTTCTCGATGGAACGTTCCCATACCCTATGGAAGCTTACCTTTAATGTCTGCTTTAGGGATGTGACTTGTCTAGAACATAGGAGCTTACTTTCTCAATGATCAGCTACCCCTTCACCTACAAAATTCTTATTGGAAGGGTAGATATCGCAACCTTTAACGTTGTTGTTTCCACGACACACGGTGTAATGAAGTTCCCCGTTGAGAAAGGAATTGCAACCTTGAAGCCCTCAGCTGAAGCCCTACTAATAGCCTTAGTGGAAAAAAGCAAAACAACCTGCCACCAGTCCTGCTCGAGAAGTAAATATAAATCATTCCTTCCTAGAGTAAACCATCTATCTAAATCAATAGTGAGCTCCCCAACATGGTCATTAGTCAACTAACCAACCTTTTGTAGGAAAGCAAAGATGTATTCGCCTTGTGCTCCGATGACATGATTGAAGTACCAAGGGAATTGGCTGAACACTCACTGAACATAGCTCCCTCATACAAGCCGGTCCTAGCTGCCTGTTAGGAAGTGGAAAAATTGGTAAAGGCTGGAATCTTATGAAAATTCAAATACCACTCTTGGGGTTCTAATCCTGTGATGGTGGCAAAACCAGACGATTCATGGTGAATGTGCGTGGATTTCAATAATCTAAACAAGGTCTACCCTAAAGACTATTACGCCTTCCTAAAATAGACTGGAAGGTGGACTCCCTCATAGGCTTCCAATACAAATGATTCTTCGATGCGTATAAGGGTTACCACCAAATCCAAATGAAGAAAAAGGATGAACAAAAAACATCTTTCTATGCCGATAAGCGGATCTTGTGTTATAAGAAGATGCCTTTCAGAATCAAGAATACGTGGAAAACATACCTACCATCAGTAGACTAAGCCTTCTCTAAATAGATTGGGAATAATATGGAAGCTTATATAGACGATCTGGTCATCAAAATCAAGACAGGAGAAGTAATGATCGAAGACATCAAAGAAACCTTTGACAACCTTCGGAAGATAAACATGAAGCTTCACCCTATTAAGTGTTGCTCCTTTGGGTTCAAAGAAGGGAAGTTCCTTGGCTACATCATTGGGAAACAAATCATCGAGGCAAATCCTAACAAGATAGAAGATATCTTGGACATGAAGTCACCTACCACAAAGATAGAAGTTCAAAGCCTTAATGGTAAAATTGTTGCCCTAAAACGCTTCCTCCCTATGTTAGTATAAAAATCCTTGCCTTTCTTTAAAACACTAAAAAAATGTGTCAATACGAAGGATTTTTGCTGGACAGAGGAAGCTAAAGTTGCCTTCCTTGACATTAAAAAACACATAGCTTCCTTACTAGCAAGCACTGCACATGAAATAGGAGAAGTAATAACAATTTGCCTGTCTGTAGGTCAAGAAGCGGCCAGCTTAGTCCTCTAGGTGGATAGAGGAAAAACACAAATACCTATGTACTTTGTTGGCCGAGACCTCAAGGAAGCTGAAATCAATTATTCTCCTATGGAGAAGTGTAACACCCCAACCGATGGCGGAAACATCGAGGTGTCACGTAGTGACGATTGTTCAATAGCTCATGGACTAAAAGTGTAAATATTGATACATTGATTGAATAGTTTATTACATTGAAATGAAATACAATGATTCTAAATGCCAACTAATCTGAAATACAATGAGTCAAAATCTAAATATAAATCCGAAAGCTTAAAGAATGCATCGCAAAATAAGCTGAAACATGTACAAAATAATTTGGTCAATACAAAAAAAATTGTATTGGTGAGCATACCCTGTTTAAAAAAATATAGTAGAAAAGTGTTTAGCAATTCATGTGTCGTATACTGTTTGCAATTATGTAATAAGTGGTATCCGGGTCAAATCAACCCTAAGAGAAGAAAGCAGATATATATAGTATGCGCTAGTAGTAATGTAATACATAGCAATGACGAGGACTCTCAACAGAGTCACAAGGGTATAAACCATAGTACTATTCATTGAAATGCCAGGCCGCAACGGTTAATGATTTGACAGGTCATAGATACACAAAATGACACAAGCAAACACACATAAGAATTGCTATTTTAGTAAAAGGAATTATAAACTTGATAGTAAGTACATGAGTCACCCCAAAATAGTAAGACAGTAAAAAGGGGAAAGATATACTCACAGTTTGCGAAAGCGAGCAAAATCCAACTTAAGCGGTCGTGAGCTAAGTAATGGGAATTCCGAGGAATTCAACCTATAATGTGTAAGCATACTAATAAGGAAATGTCTAAAAAGTCTAAGGTAACTAGGGTCTAAGGCATTAGGGTTTGCTAAGTCGATTTGGAGAATTAGAGTTTTTATGATCAGTCGCGTTAATGTAAAAGTTGTATATCACAAATAATATATGAAAGGTTGTAAATGTGGTTTAAATAATATAATTATTACCTATTGAATATTTAGATAAAAAAAATATGTTTGAATAATTAAGACAAAATAATTTAGTTAGTTACTTTAACTAAATTAAAATAAACACAATAATCATAAATAATTAAATAAATAATTTTGAGTTACGCAATGATCCAACAAAAGATAATAAGGACATTAAACCATATGAGTATTTCTATTTTATAAGTAAAATATTTATAAAATAGATGTTTAAATTGTATAAATAAATAAATGTTTAATTATATCCAATTAAACATAAATAATGTTAATAATACAAGACATGCCTCAGAAATACTATTTTTATAGAAATTGTATGCTTTCTTAAATAAATAAATGAAAATAATTTTCTCATAATTTTTATAAACATATTTATATTTAAAACTGATTTTATGAGATTAAATCATGTTTAAATGATTAAAAATAGAAAAATTAATAAAAAGAAATGTTTTCTGAACCAATAATTTTTATTTCAGATTAGAATGCTTAGAAATAATTATCCTAAAATTTTGAGATCAAAATCATTAAAAATGAATTTTTAATCAATTAATTATGATTAAAACAATTTAAATTAATAAAATAACGAAAATTAAATAATTTTCAGAAAGCAAAAGTGTGATAATTTTCTTTATGGTGTCAAGATGCTACACCTAAATTTTCATAATTTTTGGAGTAAAAATGAATTTATTATGAATATTTCAAATTTCTATACATAATACATTTTTTTTTAAAAAAAAATAAGAAATGAAAATTGAAAAGAAACATATCAAAAGAAAAAGAAAACATCCAGATTTGCATCTAGAGGGATTCGAACCTAGATCCTTTCCAAACCCAAACACACACCAAACCACTAGGCTATGTACCAACTTGTTGATTTATTTGAAACAAAAAGGATTTTAAACAATACAACCTACTCATCTTCTTCTTCCCCAGATCCTACCAAGAACCCTAACCCTAGAACTTAATTCAATAACACGAACAAGGTATGATCCGAGCTCTGTAATAAGGGGCTTTCATAAAGGAGTGGCCGAATAACAATATGGCACAAAGAAATGAGACTTACAACATGTTTTAGCGTTCAAAAACAAGACGTGCAGGTCCGACTTTTAGGAGGCCGATTAGCGAGTATTCTGACGCGATTTAGCTTCGTTTGATGTGGGTTAGGAATGTTTAGAGGTGCAGAAATGAGATGGCGAGTTTGATTTATATGATGGACGATCAGAGAGCGTTATGGACCCTTCGTTAAAACCCGGTCGGTTACACCTCATTAAGACGCGATTTAATTGGAAAAAAAAAACGCATTATGCTTCAACTTTATGGCTGGAAATCGTTGTAAATTCATGGAGAAACGTATTGGATGCTAGTTAAGGCGTTAAAGTGCATTAGTTGGTGAGAAACAGATCGCCGGAGGACTGCCGGAAGTTCGCCGCCGGCGAACAGGTTTTGGCCGGAAAAAACGTGCAGAGAAGGATGCCTTTTTTTTTCTTTTTCAAAATCAACTTTCCTAATTGGCAATTTAGGTCCCTTACTTAGTTAACTAGATTAATATTATTAGTAACTTGGTTAAAAATTTCCTTTATAAAAGTTAACCAAAGTTAACTTATTTAACTTAAATGTTTATTAAAACTTTATAAAAATGAAATTCTTTTGTAAAATCTTTTTACGAATATGTTCCAAAAACCTATTTGATTAAAACTTATACCCGATTCGTAATAGTTATAAATGATAACATTTAGTTCGCTCTAAAATTAAATTTAAAAACGGCGAACTTACAGGGACTAAAATAGAAACATTTAAATACACGAAGGACTATAATTGACAACTTGTTAAAAGATGAGGATGACGGTTGTCACAAGAAGCTGATGTTGGCTCTAGTCCACACTGCCAAGAGGCCCCGAAGATATTTCCAAGCTCATCCTATCAAAGTGATCACTGACCAGCCTATGAATCCTATACTAGAGAAGCCTGAAGATTCGGGAAGGCTAGCCAAATTGGCTTTAGGCTTGGGGGAGCATAAGACAAAATATGTACCAAGAACAGCTTACAAAGGGTAGGTATTTGCTGATTTCCTGATTGAGGTGCCAGAAAGCCAGATAGTGAAAGAAATTAATGAAGTGGGAGAAGAACAACCTCACCTCAAAGGGAGGTGGACCTTCTTTACAGATAGAGCCTGTAGTGTAGAAGGTTCTGGGGCTGGGCTTATCATCAAAGACCCCCACGGAACCTAATACACTTATGCCCAGTCTAGACTCCCCGTGTACCAACAACATAGATGAATATGAAGCACTTTTAGCTGGATTAAGGCTAGCTAAGATCATGAAAGTCCAAAAAATCCATGTCTTTGTGAATTCAAAACTGGTAGTAAATCAGTCCAATGGGGAGTACACAACCAAGGACCCTTCCTTGAAAAGGTGCAGGGCAAAAGCGAAGAATTCATTAAAGAGTTCAAGGTTTTCTTACTTTCACAAGTGTTAGGAACCAAGAACAAACATGCATATGGTCTAAGCAAACTAGTTTCCCTAACCTTCGCACACTTGACCAAGAAGGTCCTGATCGAAGTACTCAAAGAACTATCCATAGACGAGAAGGAAATGAAAGATGTTGTCACCGGAATAGAAGATACATGAAAAACTTAATTATTCGCAATGTGCTTAACTGCCAAGTTTTCATATCAAAGGGGTGGTTGGGCTAATATGTTCCACTCCTAAATCACGTTGTAACCAACGTATCCATAGGACTTCGCTAATAGTGGTTTCTAGCATATCTCTAAGGACTCCCATAATTCTTTGGTAGTTTTTATGTTGTAATAGACAATATACAACCCATCCACGAGGCCGTTTAACGCATAGTTACGACATAAGAAATCTGAATACTTCCACACATCTAACGCGCTCTAGAATTGAACGTCGTTCTCGCCTTCCTTAGGTTGGGGAGTAAATTCTATCAAGAACCTTGCAAAGTTCAAGGTGGTCAAATAGAAGAACATCTTCTGTTGCCACCTTTGAAGTGCAAAGCCGAAAATTCTCACATTTTTCAGCATGATTGGCCTTAGTGGACGCTCCCACTGTGTTATTAGGCAAAGGGGTACCAAATACAAAATAAGTTAGTATTTTCAGTTTATAAAACTATAAAATTACCAATTTTTAATTAAGAAAAAACCAAAACCGTAGGCTTCTAAGTCCAACTTTGAAGACCAATAGTAAGTTCTTATCTGTTTTTAGACAAAGTTTATGAAGTAACCAAATCTATTTTCTAAAAATGTGCTCCATTGATTTGAGAACAGAAAATAAAAACTATTTTTAAAACACAAACTATGTGAAACAAAATTGGTTTAAATCACAAATAGAATGATTTTGTAATGCATGAATGGTGTTTTAAAAATTTGTTTTAAGATTGTAGGAACCGTTCGCGTATAAAATAAAATAAACAACTTTATTACGATTATAAAAGAAATGAAAGCAAAAATTACAATACGTGTTACAACATAAATAAATAAAATACAAGGAGTAGAAACTGAATGTTGATAACCTTTGTCAAATGGTCAAAACCCTTTGAATTAATTGGCCCAATCAAAGACCTACATGTCAACCGTAAGGTGTTGCCCCACGCCCTGAACCATGCTGGCCACGGTACGATGGGTTGGCATAAAAGGGCTCCACAACCCCTTTCCTCGCCACTACACTGTATAGCCTAAAAACACCACTTATGCTCTCATATTTTTCTCTCTCCTAGTTACCCTCATGTTCATGATTTTTTGGTTAGAGGAACAAAATCACTTATCTCTCCTTTCACATCATCCTATCTTTCCTCCATTTCAACTTCTCTCTTCTAAAAAACATCATAAAAACATCTATTATGCATGCTCTTGTGTGGCTTGAATAATCCTGTCATCATTAACACAATTTAGGAGCATGCATCCAAATTAGCTAGTATGACTCCCAATGAATATATTCTTTGACCTCCATGCAAAAGCCATTTACGTTGGTATAAGAACAATATAATGAATAAAACAAATGCAGTCGAAAGATTGAATTTTATTGACTACTGAATGATAAAACTGAATGAGAAATACATCAACAACAACATCTTTAAATAGGAAATAGAGAACAACTAAAACAACTAAAAATCAGCAACAAACCCGGCTTCCTATTTGACCCACTTAAATGGTATTCTTATGAATACTTATTCAACACAAATAGTCGTTGCATGCACACGTGAAGATCATGCACATCATCATGTTTCACTTAAGTCTCTGGACAAAGTTTGAGTTACACTTTCAACACCTCTCCTTAACTCAAACTTTTGTATTCCCATTAGCCTTCGAAAATGCTCAAATTTCTCCCTGTTCAGTGCTTTAGTAAGCACATCTGCAACCTGTTCTTCAGTAGGACAAAATCTTAATTCAACTAGACCTTTAGCCACCATATCTCAGATAAAATGATACTTGAGTTCTATATGCTTAGCCCTGCTATGCTGAATAGGATTTTTATACATGCATATAGCTGATTTATTGTCACAGAAAATCACAGTGGCCTGTTGTTGAGCTAATCCAAGATCCTCCAATACTCTTCTAAGTCAAACAACTTGGCATCCACATCATTTTTCTTCTTTCCTTTTGAATACCATAGTCCAAAATACACTGTCCCAAACACATACTTCAGTATTCTTTTTGCTGCTCCCAAATGATTCTTTGTTGGCTTCTGCATGAATCTTAACACTATGCCCACAGCAAAATCAATATCTAGTCTAGAATGTGTTGGATAAATCAAACCACCTACCAAGATCCTATAATAAGTACATTTAGCTGATTATGTACCATCCTGATCTTGATGCTTCTCATTAGTGTTCATAGGAGTAGGAACACTTTCACTGTTTTGTAATCCAAACTTGCTGATCAGGTTGATTGCATATCTTTCTTGTCCTACAAACACACCCTCATGAGTTTGTTTTATTTCAAGGACAAGAAAATATGTCATAAAACCAAGATTAGTCATTTCAAAATGAGTCTTCATGCTTTTCTTGAATTCTTCTGCCATCTTAACATTGGAGCTTGTGTATATTTTGTCATCAACATAAAGAGACACATAAATAACACCTTCATCAGTTCTCTTGTAGTACAAAGTGGGTTCATTAGGGCTTTTTACATATCCTTCACCTGCAAAATAGGAATCAATTTTAGAGTACCGGTTTTAGGCCATACAAAGCCTTTTTGAGTTGATACACCTTTCCTTCTTGACCTGCTACTATGAACCCTTCAGGTTGTTCCACAAAGATGTCTTCAGTGAGATCACCATTAAGAAATGCAGATTCTACATCAAGCTGGAACAAATTCCAGTTGAAATGAGCTGCAATGGCAATAACAAGCCTGATTGTTTCATATCTTGTCACTGGGGCAAATGTTTCTTCATAATCTACCCCATATTTTTGTGCATACCTCTTGGCCACTAACCTGGCCTTATACTTTATAACTTTACCATCTTGGCCAACATTGGTTTTAAATAACCATTTAAGACCAATTAAATTAGTCCCCTTTGGTTGAGTTACTAACTTTCGAGTATCATTCTTTACAAAATGGAGTTTAGTTCTTCTGCTATAGCTACTTGCCATTCCTTCTTGAGTACAGCCTCTTCATAAATTGTTGGATTAGAAGCAGTAAGTGCAAACTGACAGGTAGCATAAATTTCTTGTAAACTTTTGTACTTGACTTGTTCTGTTGTATTGCTTTGACTGCTAGAAGATCCTTCCACATTTGAAGAACTTAACTGCACAGGAGAGACTGCACTGGATTCTTGTCCACTCTCTTCACTTGGCATATCATTCTGATCAGGTTATTCTGTCTCTAATCCTTCCTCTAGAGTAGGATCTTCTAAGAACCTGTAATTGTTTTCTGCTTCTTAGCCTTTCTAGTCCCAACATGACTCTTCAATGAACTTAGGGTCCCTGTTGGCCAGAAACTTCTTAGTGAGTGGATTGTATAGCCTATAACCACTGAGAGATTGAGATGTGTATCCAATCATGATACACTTCACCCCTTGATCATCTAATTTCAATTTCATCTATTCAGGGGTTAGAGCACAAGCTATACAACCAAACACCTTGAGGTTCTTCACATGAGGCTTAGATCCTGACCA
The DNA here is from genome assembly GCA_028751855.1 of Ambrosia trifida. NCBI lineage: Eukaryota > Viridiplantae > Streptophyta > Magnoliopsida > Asterales > Asteraceae > Ambrosia > Ambrosia trifida. Next base: position 63,624,270 of record CM054124.1, on the reverse strand, counting down.
AACTTCATATGGAGTTTTGTTATCAAGGGCCTTTGTAGGAGATATGTTAAGAAGTGTAACTGCTGTGGATGTGGCCTCAACCCAGACGTACTTAGGTAGGCCCTTAGCTTTCATCATGCCTTTCATTATACCAAGGACAGTCCTATTCTTCCTTTCACTAATGCCATTAGCTTTAGGAGTATAGGGACGGGTTAACAGCCTTTTTATTCCATTATCCTCACAAAACTTGTTAAACTCTTTTGATGTATACTCTCCACCTCTATCTGTTTTCAAGGCTTTGAGTTTGCATTCACTTTCTTTCTCAACCAAGACTTTAAATTGTTTAAACTTGTCAAACACATCAGATTTCTTTTCCACAAAATACACCAAACACATTCTTGTGAAATCATCTATGAACAAAAGGAAATACTTGATGCCTCCCAAACTGGAAACTTGCATTGGTTGACATAAATATGAGTGTACCAATTCAAGTTTCTGTTTTGCACGCCAAGTACTGGTTTGAAAAGGTTTCTTTGACTGCTTTCCAAGTATACACCCTCACACTTGTTTTGAATTCTGACCCTAGGTAGATCAAATACCATACCTTGATTATAAAGCTGCAACAGACCCTGATAATGAAGATGGCCGTATCTCTCATAGCACATAACAACTTCTTGATTTGATTTCTTGGGTCCTTCACTTTCATCAGTGTTATTCCTGTCTTCTTGTTGATAATAATGCATGCATTATCATTAAATAACAAGGCATGTTCTTTCCTCATTAACTGTACCACACTGAGTAGATTGTACTCTAGTTGTGGAGCATAGTAGACATCATCAATGAGCTTATGCTGCCCATCTGATGCACCCACTTGTACTTGTCCTATTCCTTCAACCTTTATCTCCTTTTTATCTCCCTATTTAATGGTTAGTTTGAAAGACTCATCAAGATGTACAAAGCTTGCTTGTGATCCAGTCATATGGTTTGAACATCTGAAATCAATAAACCATAATGAACTGGACACAGTAGAAGTAGAGTTATTAGCCATAAGAAGGAAGGGGAACCACATTAACCTGTGGTTCATTAGGAGTAAATGCCAAGAATAGGAACCGATTATCATTAGTTTCAGCTTCATAAGTCTCATGATTTGCCATATTTGCCTACGCTTCATCATTATACCAACAATCTTTCCTCATATGCCCCATTCGATTGCATAAATAGCATTGAGGAACTCTTCCTCTCTCTTGAGTTCTACCTCGACCTCTTCCTCTAAAGTTTCCTTTGCCTCTACCTCTGAGATTGTTTCCACCTTCATTTTTCTTTGGACTTTGAATAACTTGAAGAGCCTGCTCGTCCATCTTCTTAGCAGTTTTGTTGTTGTTGTTGTTGTTGTTGTTGTTTCTACTCATTAGCCTGGCCTACTGGGGCTGAAGAGATCCTATCAATCTTACTGGGGTGAGAGGAGCCATGTCAAAAGCAACTTCAATTGATGGGGCAACATAATTGAATTTTGGTGATAAGCTTCTTAGGATCTTCTCTACAATCTTTTGATCCTCTACCAATTCTCCAAAAGATCTGCGTTGGCTGACTATCTCCATGACTCGAGAGAAATAGTCTCCAACCAGTTTTGATTCTCCCATGGAGAGATTTTCAAAATATCTTCTCAAACCTTGAAGCTTTACTGCTTGAACTTGGGTATCACCCTGATATTCAAGCCTCAATATGCCCCATTCCTCTTCGGCAGTATGTGCACCAGCAATACGAGAGAATAAATTATCATGTATTCCCTGTTAGATCAAAGCCAGTGCCTTTGCATCTTTCTTCCTTGACTCTCACTGTCTATCTTGATCTCCTTTAACAATAACACCTCCTTCCACACGTTCCCACACTTCTTTTGATATGAGTATTGTTTTCATCCGAAACTCCAGTATTCATACCCTTCTCCTTTGAATACAGGTATGATTTGAGTACTGGTGTTCATCTTGGGCTCTATCATGACTGATCAACATGAGAAACAATAATTGAGCAAATAGATAACCTTGCTTTGATACCACTATAGGTATAAGAACAATATAATGAACAAAACAAATGCGGTTGAAAGATTGAATTTTATTGATTACTGAATGATAAAACTGAATGAGAAATACATCAACAACAACATCTTTAAATAGGAAATAGAGAACAACTAAAAAAACTAAAAATCAGCAACAAATCCAGCTTCCTTATTGACCCACTTAAATGGTATTCTCATGAATACTTATTCAACACAAATAGCCGTTGCATGCACACGTGAAGATCATGCACATCATCATGTTTCACTTAAGTCCCTGGACAAAGTTTGAATTACACTTTCAACAGTTTAAATCAACGAAATTCCTGAACACCAAAATAAAAATCAACAGCAACACAGTATGGCAAATTCTTCTTCTTGCGTGGTTGTCGTCTTGAAAGGATTCTAGGGTTTTGGTTTGGTCAAGCGGCGCAATGTCTACTATGATACCATGAATATGTTGATAATCATTATTATTTCTAAATACACGCGAGTAAAACATGGTTTGTTGATTTTTATTAGTGGCTTTCTCGGAATTCTAAGGATAAAGATACAAGTATTAGTACTTTTGGTTCAATAAGTTCATTTTACCATTGACTACTATTAATAATTGGGTTTGACAAATGTGTTCGATTCAACAACTGATTTTATTAGGACACATGAAAGTGATTCGTGAGTTGATGGTTCGGTTGTTGTTCCTGGGACTGATTGGTTTGCGCATGTTTTCAATTGACAAGGAGGTTTATTTTTGGTGTTGTTGACATGAACAAGTAAGGTTTAATGTCTTTGGGTTATACGAGTTGGTTTAATCAAGAGATATTGATTCAAGCTGAATGAGTATGAGTTTGACCGTTGTTTGAGTCAAAGATTAGCCTAAATTCTTAAAGAACATGTAATGATTCAAGAAACCAAGTGTTTGCTCAAGATCGCAGGTGAGTGAATGATGGTGCTTGTTAGAGACAATATGGTATGAACCCCTTGCCCATTCCTCTGCTTATTGATACAATATATAGAAATTATACATGGGTCAATACAAGAAAGGTAATAAATACAATAGTGACAAAATCAATCTAGCCTATAATGTTGCTCCTGTGATCTCGGCTATTATACCCTCGCAGTCGAAGCTGGAGGTGAGCGGATGCTAAGACTGGACCTGAAATCTTCAAATAAGTGCTTGAGAAGGCCTTTGTTAAACCTGTTCTCGTACAAAGTGGATGTCTAGTTCGATATGTTTGGTGCGTTGATGTTGAACTGGATTTCCGAGAGATAGACGGCACTAACATTATCACAAAAAACAATCGTGGCTTTGGATAATGGGTGATGAAGTTCCAGTAGTAAGTTGTGTAACCTACATATTTCAGCGACTACGTTTGCAACGCCCTGGTATTCAGCCTCAGCACTAGAACACGAAACCATTTGTTGTCGTTTAGAGGACCATGAGAGAAGAGTGGGACCGTAGTAACTAGAAGTATGTCATCCACATAGAGGAGAAGGTAGGTAGTTTGAGCCTTCTATTGGATAATGAAGAGAGAGTTGTCACATTTACTTTGAGTAAATCCCATACGAAGAAGATAATCGGTAAACCGTTGGTACCATGCCCTCAGTGCCTGTTTCAACCCATATAATGAGTTCTTTAAGCGACAGACGGGATTAGGGAACTGTTGATCTCGGAACCCCATGGGTAGATATATGTATACGGTCTCATTCAAAGTCCCGTGGAGGAAGGCATTGGTGACGTCCAGTTGGTGTACGGGCCATGATTTGGAAAGTGTAATAGATAACAAAGTGCAGATTGTTGCCGGCTTAACCACGGGGCTAAATGTTTCACCACAGTCGACGCCAACCTGTTGTAACCTGCCATCACAAATAAGACGCACCTTATAGCGCTCTAGAGTACCGTCAGAATTAAATTTGTGTTTAAAGAACCACATGCTGCGAATGACATTCATTTGTGGGTGTCTAGGTACTAACTCCTAAGTCTCATTTCTAATAAGGGCGTTATATTCGTCGGTCATGGCTTTGTGCCACACCGGTATGGACAGGGCAAAGGTTGGGTTTTTTGGTATAGGTTCAATGGTGGTGGTGTGTAGGTTTAGACGAATTTTGGGTTTGTGGATGTCGTCCATGGCGTGGGTGCGCATGGTGCGTGTGGTGGTAGGAGGTGGTGGCTGGTTATGGTGGGCCGGTTGTGTAGGTGGGGTTGCATTTGTTGGAGATGGTGGAAATGAATTGGACGGTTGATTATGGGAGTCAGAATAAGGTGGTGAGGCGGGGTAAGTGGATTGGGCCGCAGGTGGGCTAGAGGTGGAAGGTTGTGAGGGAGGTTGGTCAGTGAGGTTGGGTTAATGTTGAGGTGTGGCCGATGGGGTTGTGGAAGGGGTGGGAGGTCGGGTTATGTGGTTGGGCTCGGTAGGGTGGGGTTAGGCCGAGGGGTGGGGTGTGGGTTCCGAAGAGATATTGGACCATAGTTGTGGATGAAGGGGTGCGGATAGAAAGTCATAGTTGGGAGGGGATGAATTTATGTGGTGGAAAGGAAAAATGTTTCGTTAAATATGATGTGTCGTGAGATGGTTAGTTGATTGGTGTGGAGGTCAAAACACTTGTACCCTCGGTGTTGTGAGGGGTACCCCAAGAAGAGACAAGGGTGGGATCGAGGCTCAAGTTTATGGGTGGTGGTAGAGGGTATGAGTGGGTAGCAAAGAGAGCCAAAAACCCGGAGATGGTCGTAAGAGGGTGTGGAATGGTATAAGATTTCGGTGGGAGTGAGTATGTTTTGGTTTTGGCTGGGGTGATGTTGTGTAGGTAGGTGGCCATTTCAAGGGCATGGTGCCAAAATGTGGCTGGCAGACGCACATGTGCGAGGAGCGTGCGAATCATGTTGTTGATAGAGCGTATTTTTCGTTCCGCTTTACCATTTTGGGATGAGGTGTAAGGACATGAAAGGTGTAACAACATGCCATGTTGAGCACAATATTATTTAAAATTGTTGTTTATATATCCAGTTCCATTATCACATTGAAAAGTTTTAATGGGGCGCTCAAATTGAGTTTTAATTTGTGTGGCAAAAGTGGAAAAAAATAGTGTAAACTTGTGATTTGTTGGCTAAGGGATAGGTCCATAGAAAATTTGTGTAGTCATCCAAGAACAAAATGTAATATCTGTGGCCTACTGTGCTTAGCACGGGTGAAGTCCACAGATCGATATGGACAATATCAAATGGTGCAACAGTATATGAAGTAGAAGCAACAAAAGGTAAACGAATACTCTTTCCCAAAATGCAAGATTGATAAACATTATTATTTTTAGAATTAAAAGAAATAAAACTATTGTTTTTCAATGTTTGTAATAAACTAGATCCTGGATGGCCAAGGCGCTGATGCCAAAGGCGTTTGGAGAGAGCGGCAAAAACGGATGGAGATGTCCTTTGTGAGGCAGGTGGAGGGAGGAGCGGGTACAGATCACCGCTGCTGTTGCACCGAAGGATAGGGATCTGGGTCTTGAGGTCCTTCACAAGAAAACCAAATGGGTCAAATTCTATGGAAAGGGAGTTATCGGTAGTAAGCTGACGAACTGAAATGAGGTTTTAAATAGTTTTGGTGAGTAATGGACATTATTCAGTTTAATGGGTGGATATGGTGGTGGAAGTGTGAGGTTACCTTGTCTAGTTACCGGTATAGCATTTCCATCACCTACGATAATATATTTAATAGGATCCTTATTAGAAAGAGATTGATATGTACCTGACTGTTGGTGGTAATGTATAGATAAACCGGTATCCATGAGGGAGTTCCAATCCGGGGGATTCAGGCTCATTGCATGCATGGCTTGGGCTATATTGGTCTGGGTGTAAGCCATATGGGCTGAACTACTATTGGGCCTTGGGCCTAAGACACCATTACCACTAGGAGGGTTATTTGGCTGTTGGGCCGTTGGGTATGGACAAGGGGGCGAAGCCCATGAAGCCCAAGGTGTAGAGTATTGTGTCTGAGGGGTCCAATTATTTATTCCATATTGCCAGGGGGAGTTTGAATAAAAACCAAGTGTAGAAAATTGGGGCTGAGGAGGTCTGTTTCGGTTCCAAGGAGTTCTGCCCCGACCGTGTCCACGAGTATGAGAGCAGCCACGGCCTCGGTAATCTTTCCAGTCAGAGGGGTTGTTTGTGGGATAAGCAGGAGGGTGGTTGGGAGAGGTGTGGCGGTTGGTTTCGGTGGGTGATGAACGAGTGGAGGTGTGGAGGGCAGATCTGGCGGCGGCAGATGATTGTTGGGCTTGGTTGGCTTTGCGATTTTCGTTCATACACAACTGAGAACGAACTTCGTAAAATGATTGTAAGGGTTTGGTGTTCTTAAGAACGGTGGGGATACTCTCATAGGATTCGGTTAAGCTGGCTAGGGTTTGGAGAACCAAGGCGTCATTGTCAACTGTGTGTCAACATTCACGAGTTCATCGGACTAAACCTTCATCTCTTGACAATAGGCGGCCATGTTGGTGAAGTTTTCGAGGCGGGTTGAGTTAAATTTTTGTTTAAGGTATAAGGCTCGGGTGGCTTTGTTGTCTTAAAAAAGTGATTCGAGGGCGGTCCAGGCTTGGTATGCGGTGGTGTTGGGTTTGAAGATTGTGTTTATAAGGTCTTGGGAGATGGTGCCATAGAGCCAATGAAGTACGATGGCATCTAGGCGTTCCCACGAGTCATGTGTAAGAGGAGATAGGGCGGCGGTCTGTTTGTCTTTATCAGTGGAGGTGGAGGCAGGGGCAGAAGGAGGTGGTCGTTGTTCGAGGTGATCTGAGACGAGGATGGCACGACAATGAATCCGGAATAACTCGGACCATGTCGTGTAGTGGGCAGAATCAGATTCAAGGGTGATAGGTACGAAGGAATTTATGTTGGTGACGGTTACAGCAGGGTGGAGTTTATCGGCCATGGGTGAAGATTGTGTGGGAAAGAAGACTGCAGGAGACGAAGGCAGTGAAAAGGAAGGGATTGGCAGCGATGGGTGGTTGATCGGAAAAGAAAAAAGTGAGGCGGCAGTAGGGTTGTCAAAGATGGCCTGATACCATGTTAGAGACAATATGGTATGAACCCCTTGCCATTCCTTTGCTCATTGATACAATATATAGAAATTATACATGGGTCAATACAAGGAAGGTAATGAATACAATAATGAGAAAATCAATCTCGCCTATAATGTTGCTCCTGTGATCTCGGCTATTAGTGCTAGCTCTTATGACTGAGGACGAGTCGTGGACAAATAACCCGTTGGGTATAAGGTCGCAAGAATGTTCCAGCTAGGAAGGAGTTGAAAATACAGCTAGAGATCAAGAAGAGTTCCATTAGAATCATGGCAAAGAATATTCCTTTGGAATTAAAGGCCTACTTATTTCGAGTCGGAAACTAGGGGGTGATTGTTCGATGTAATTCCCGTCCTTGAGCTTATGAGAGAGTTGGTCGGCTGCATCGTGTTATGGATTAGTATTGTTATAGAGATAAATTAAGCGAGTTATGATTAATTTATAATAGATAGGCTAAATAAACATGTCGGTTTAATATTAGTTAGGAAGTTTGGGTCGTATTCTAGTTAACCAAGTCAAGTGTCAGAAAACAAGATACTATACATAAAACTCTTATTATTTGATAAAGAAACTCAAACAAAAAAGTTCAAACCCTAAATACAACTCTGGTATAAAAAAAGAGACAACTCTCAAACTCACAAACAAACGAGCTCTCAAATACAAAGAAATAGACACAAATCAAAGCACCATCTTATTCAGATAAAGAAGACTGAATAAGAAACCCTAATCGCCTATCTTGAACGAGAGAAAATATACAGTGAGTTAAAAAAACAAAAAGAGATGAATCTATGAAATCAGGAGAGAAAAGGTGCTTTTATATATAGGTAGGTCTGGAAGCTTCCCTCACCTGAGCTAGACATTTTGTTATAATCGAATATCGATGAGCCCATGTGATTTATGTAGAGCCCATATGAGAACCTTATTATAAAATGAGAACTTATTATAAAATGAGCGCCAGTTATAAACATCCCAACTTGACGTTGTGTATCACACGATGGCATATTGTCTGACACCTAATCTTCAGTCTACATTCTTGTCACCCCAGCATCATTATCTACACAGCAACATCAGTTACATTCCAGCTCCATAACATGATCCTACACAAAACCTTATGCAACATATTAGAGAACCAATAAAATCAACAACTTTGATTATTAGATTGCTTATGATATTGCATCAGTTTAACATCAAGTCATGTCTTATATAAGCTAATTAAAGTTGTGATTGATGTAATGTTGAAAGGGAGTAACTAGTTTTGAGTTATTTTTCTGATTAATAAGATTGAAAATCAATTTAAATTCTTTTCTTCTAGTTTTCAAGTTGGTTTGATCGTAGATAGAGACTTGAAGATAAAACCTTTTTTTATGAAGATCAAAAGGTTTATGATGAATATAAGCGACCAGCTGTCCTAGATTTATCGAATAATATAACCCCCAAAGTTTATTCCTTATATTCCCTGATTTGTCAACCAGTTCTTAAAAGATTGTATTTTAGAGTAAAATATCATACAGTTGCTTCAAGTTTTTACCAACAAATACCACGCATTTTTGTGCAGGAAGTGGAAAAGGTAACAGAAATGCCTTCCTATGTAGAAACTCTATACAAAACCGGGAAAACACCAAGAATGGTTTTCACGGAACAGCATACAGAGTTACTTGAAGCTGGGCAGCAATGGATGAAAGACACAGCCTCATCATGCACCGTGGTAGCAACACTCATTGTAACAATAGCATTTGCAGCTGTGTTCACTATCCCAGGTGGAAATCAAGACGACGGCAAGCCGTTGTTTCAAAACAAAAAAACGTTTATGCTTTTTATCGTGTCAGATGCTCTTGCATTATTTTCTTCATCAACTTCAGTCTTAATGTTCTTAGGGATTCTTACATCCCGATATGCAGAAGATGACTTCCTTAACGCCTTACCAAAAAGATTGACGATTGGACTTCTTTCATTGTTCATGTCGATAGCAGCAACTATGATTGCATTCAGTTCGGCTGTTGCACTTGTGCTTATCGATAAGGTACCGTGGGTTGCAGCTCCACTTGTTATAGCTACGAGTATTCCAGTGTGTTTATTTTGCTTGTTGCAGTTTCCTTTACTTGTGGAGCTAGTTAAGTCCACATATGGAAGAAGCATTTTCCACAAACAGAATGCTCGAGTGATTAATTAGCTTATTTCCATCTCCTTAGGAATACCATAAGGATTCGTTAAATGAACTACATGCCTTTGTACTATTACATGTTTAACCATTCATGAGTGTAAACTTTGAAAGAGACAAATCTCTCTTTTTATTTCTTTGGTATACGTTTTGTTTTTTTCCCTTCCTATTAGTCAAATCCACTCAAATAACCTGCCTGTGATAGAGATAAATCATAACAGATCGTGATGTACATCGCAAGCGTGATGATGAGGAAAAGTGACGTTGGACGCGGCAACGGTCATATGACTGTTAGTTAAAAAACCTAATTTTTACCACATACACACATATACATATAATATAACAATTTGAGGTCATCCCACCCTTGAATTCCCGCAAAATATTTTAGGTTATAAATAACCCAATATTTATTAATTTATATATTTTTTTATCTTTAGCTTTTTCTTTATTATTACTTTAGTATATAATAAACAAAAATCTTACGATTATCTTATTTCTCTCTCATATAAAATAAATTATTAAATCATAATTTGACGTATATCTCTTATTTATTTTATATTTATTTTCTTAACTAATTCTTTTATATTTCGGCTTATTAAAACCCTTTTAATATTTTATTGATAAAAAAAAAACTACACCTTCAAGACCACCGACTCAGTCACGCCCTGCAATCTTTGCACCTCATCGAAACATACATTCAATCTTTAATATAGGTTTTCATTCTTATTTACACGATTTAAATTGTTGTTTTCTCATATTATAGTAAATTAATTTATATGCTACATCGTAACACATAATTTGTCTTAATATTATATTTGTCTATCCCGGGAAGATCCTAGGATAAATTGAAAACCTCATTGAGTTGAGAAAACCCATGAAAACTCAAGTTACAAAACGTTTTTTTTTTTTTTTAAATTACACAATGTAACAAGTATGTTTTTATGCATTTTGAGTAAAAAACAAAAAAAAAAACGCCGTAGAATTTTTTTTTTAAAAAATGTTGTGTTACATATGTAACTTTTTCGGTTACAAGTATGTTACAACAAAGTTACAAAATTAAAAAAAATAACTAATCGGTGCTTTTTTGATTTTCTTTACTCAAAACGCTTAAAATCATGTTTTGCTACATTGTATAATTTTTTTTCAAAAAAACAAGTTTTGTAACTTGAGTTTTCATGGGTTTTCTTAACTCAATGGTGTTTTCAATTTATACTTTCCCTTTATATATATATAGAACAAATAGTCTAACCTCTTTAGGGGGATGATGAGACTACCGATCCACAGATACTACCCTTCACTGATAACTCTATGATCCAATAAATCCTGGTAAGAAGAAAGGAATAATGGGTAGGGAGACGACTACCATTGTAGCTGTTTTTAACATAAACTTATACTATAGTGATAGCTTTTAGGGTTAGCAAAAAGTGTTATCTCTATGGTGGAGAACCTCCCTCATATAGAGTTTGACATATGTCATCATCACCCAAAACCCTAATCGTCATGGGCTTAGGCGTGATTAGGGTTGTCTCCACTACCATAAGCTATATTAGTAAAGTCATCAATGATGAATACATATATAAGGAAACAGGAACGAATACCGCTTTTACCTCTTTCTACGCGCGTCATTCTTGTATTGTAGGCAAGTGGAGAATGTCGGTGACATCACTTTGCATGCACTACATATGTCTTCCGGATTATGCGCGCGCAATTGCATGCTTTGTATTTCTGTGCATGCTCCTGCTTGCGCATGTCTGGGACTCGGGTTGGGTTAATCCATACCATGGTTAAGTACCCAATCCCAATATATATATATATATATACACACACACACATACATACTCACTCACTCTTATCTTTAACCAAATATATTTACCAATCAAAATCACATACAACACACCCACATTTCAACCAACAAAAAAAATATTAATGTTTTTGCCTTTTTTTTAGTTTGTAATGTTTAGGCTTTATCTATTTTTATTTTATTGTAATTCTTTATGTTAATTAGAAAATGTTGGTTTTAGTTTATTTAAATTTATAGTGTATTTAAAAAAGTTAGTGATGGATGTGATGACCACCTCATGTGTTTAGTGATATATGTGATAAAATGAGATGAAATGAGGTGACACATAATGATTGGAGTGAAATGCCAATTTCGTCTCTAAGGTTTGGTCCAGTTTACCACTTCAGTACAAAAAAAAGTTCTTTTTATATGCAATTGAACACATGAGGTTTGGATTTTTTTTTTTTTTTTTTTTTTTTTTTTGCTATTTATGTCCTTTTAACTCAGTTAAAAACTGACGTTAAGTCAGAGATAGTTTTGTCTTTTTACCTGCAATATAATCTATGTGTGACACCAGCCGCTTAGCCAGGTCAAAATCCGTACACTCTCTAGTCAACGTTTAATTTCCCATGCATTATTCATGACATTTTATATCCACAAGTCCCCAGAGATAGTCTAGCAATGTCCGAACGAGTATAATTTCACCCATATCAATAAATCTTGGTGACACAAATTTATATGATTACAAGTGATTTTCCAAAACATGTATAGATGCCCATTTATTTTATAATATAATGGGGAACATCATGGGTTTTATGTATAAAGCCTAGTGTTTATTCAACTAGCATGCCTATACATATGTATACATGTGTACACGACACCCCTATATATATATATGCACATGCATACAAGAAGCTAGTAAACCCATTTATAACTAGCACTACATATTCTTTTTGTTCCATCTTAAATGAACTAACTAGTTCCTTTATAAACTTAACTATATTTGGTGAAACAAGTGATCAACACTAGGATTTATGAAATCTACTAGCCAAAAATGATCAATGAAGTGTCATGTCCTATTATTCTTTCTAAGACAATTAAATACAAGATTTGGTGGCTTAACTATATAAGGCAATATTCCTTAAACACCTAGGATCAAGGATGTTGGTTTACCACATTGGTTAAGTGTCCACTCTTCCTTTTCCTTTTCTTTTTTTTCGGCCGATTACTCCCCCATATCCATAATTATATTTTTTTAACTAATTCATCACATGTTTGTTGAAATCTCTAGAAACCACAAGGTGTTGTCACATTAGCTCAAGTCTTATTAAGCATCATCATGGTGTTAAGTCAACTTTGAGATATGATCAAGACCCTTGATTTGCTTACAAGATTGGGGACAAAGTAAGATCATTTACCAAACTTAGTAGGATTTCTTAATTCACTTAGAATTAGGAAAGATCATTACCACATTTAGAATGCACCTCTCTTTCTTGTTCCTTTCCCCAAGCCGTCACCCCCGGTGCCCTCTCTAATCTTTTTTTTTTTTAATCCAAGTCAACCTCTACATTAGCATGTGATTTTTTGCTTCCATAGTTGACTCCATGTAGTGTCACTCATGCTTGGAATCTTACCAACATAATCAAGTGATTAGTGACCCTCTAAAGTGTGATATAGACCTTGGATTTGCTAGTAAGATGTGAGACATAGGAAGATTATTGGCCAAACAACGAAGGATTCTATGTAACACAAGGTTTGAGGATAGTTAACTTACCCAACATAGCAAGTCCCAATCCCTCTTTCCTTCCCCTTTCCTCTCTCTCGGCCTCACCCTCTCCCCCCCACATCTCTCTCTCTCTCTCTCTCGCAAATCTCTCCCATCCCTCTATAAATAGGACCCCAAGGCTTCACAATTTACTTGCACCTCCAAATCAAACACTACTCTAACACACACTCACTTGACACTCTCTCAAGTTCCAAGCCAACCTCTTAGCTCAAGACACACTAGAGGTATGATCTACTAACTAGATTGTTATTACCTTTATCTTGCAACTAGAAGCATACTAAGTTCCCCCAATATGTTAACCTTACTAGAGATATGAACTTAATATAGAAAAGGAAGTATGTTAACTCTAGAGTATATGTATGCGAGTATGCATAACATGAATAGAGTAACATTTCTTTCAAGTATATATGTATGCGTGGGTATATATATATATATATATATATATATATATATATATATATATGCATAGATGCCTAGTAGTTTTGAACTAAGATAATATTATGTTTTAACAATAATGTACAAGGTGTGTAGATGTGTGTACAAGGCAAGATCTATGTGTGTGTACCCTACCATGTATATGCGCGTGTATATATAGTGTGTATGCAAGTGTATATTAAACTCATGGACATAAATATTGATGTGTATGAATGTACTCAAGTACATACATATATGGGTATGTGTGTATAAGTGTACACCTCATAGACATGGACATTTATGGTCATGAAATGAAATACATATACATAGATGCATATGTACGCGTATATACATACACAAGTACACACCCAAGGGAGGTTTTGTATATACATAACTAGAACCATGTGTATTTAAACATAATATAACTCGTTTTCAAAGTAAGAACATATGTTTTATATTGGAAAACATGTGTTACAAACTAGAACCTATTTTCATACAAAGAATACTATTTTCGAGCAACTAAGATGTCACCAAAAAAGTCTAAACGATTATATCACTAGAGATTGGGTGAACCACGAGTACCATGGATTATTTTTACATGAATCTAAGGTACCATGTATGTATATAGGATGTATAGGTCGAGATACCTAGTTTCGGAGATACTCTCTTGCTAGACTACACGCGGACTTGGGGTGAGTTCTCACGGCGTCTTTTTATTGTTTTCTATTTTGGGGAAAAGCATGCATTGCTTATTAGTTTTAACATGAAATCCTAGTCGACCGGTGTACATGAGACGATATGTTTAGAGTACTCAACAAAGCCCTCGTTTATTAGTTTATCATAACCATTAGTTATGGATATAGCCTAGAAACGCTTGAATAGATCTATTGGGTTGACACCCCCACTCTCGGTTAGTCGCTCTAACCGGTTTATACGATATGAGAGTGCTTGCATTTCTTTTATGACGATTCATTGCATTGTTGTGAAATGTGCGGGGCACCACTCGTCGAGGTTTGGTTATGGACTCATGATGGTTTATCATCGTTGTTCTTTGCTAGACAACGATGGGTCATTCAAGGATTTCATTAAACTTTACATTTGGTTTACAAAACCCGTGAACTCACCAACATTTTGTTGACAAAGTTTTTATGCATGTTTTTCGGGCAACTAAAGCATGGATGAAACTTGGGTTACGATTGGGCAATCATTCACAACCACCACACATCGTGTCATTAAAACTTTTAACCCCGCTAAGGGTTTTAAACTTTATTTTGTGAAACTTAAATGTTTGGTACTTTTATAAATAAATAAATATGAATGTTTGCTCATATCTTATGCTTGAAAACCTTTCGTGGTTACACCCTGTGTTTTTGCCTAGGCGGGGTGTGACAGATTGGTATCAGAGCTCAAGGTTATAGCTAACTAGTTTTCTCTAAAAACTAAACTATAACTACAACGATTTTCGAACGAAAAGTTTTCCTTGCATGAAAAATGTTTTCAACACGATGCACCGCCCAAGTTCCATGCCCTTTTTCTACATTGCATTCACGCGAGTATAGCACATGAGTTCTTAACGCTTATCGATGTATATATGTGTACTTTGGATTTTGACAAGATCATGGCTACCCCTACCTATGTGATAGTTATTTCGGATTCAGAGGATGATTCCTCTGTGGTCCCCGATACTTCTAGTGATAGCGACATTGATGGTTACTTCACCGATACGGAGCCCGAGGAGGATGAGGATGTAGACATTGTAGAAGATAGCGTGTCGCTAGATCCTGTCGTATCGGATGATGAGCCTAACGTTCCCGTTAGTGAGGCTCAGGGCGATGCGGTGGATATCGCTGTCCCAGCCCCTGTGGCTGCAGAGCCGCCCGCCGATGTGCCGGAGTCTTCCCGTTCTCTTCGTCCGTTTCTTGGTGGTATGCACACTATATGCACCGCCAGGAAGCGTGTGCGCAGGCCCCAGCCCGTGGAGCCTGTGGCACCAGCCTAGCCATGCTACTGAGTCTTCCAAGCCCGACTGACCCTCCTGTCCCTTGTCCTCTTGGTACCTTACCTATGCGTCACACCCTCCACTTGGTGCGTGGCATGATTGGTACCCATGATGATCTGATCCGCGATCTTTGGGATCGTACGGATGCGATGGAGACCGATGCACAGGCTGAGGGTTCTACGAGGGCCGCTATCATCGAGCACCTCACTACTCTTCGAGATCGATTGGAGGAGGCCGAGCGCGGATGTGCGGAGGCCAAGCGAGGGCGTGCAGATGCATGGAGACGTTTGGACATCCTCGATCAGAGGATGGGTGAGTTGGACCATGGGATGTGAGCTGCTATTGCTACCCTAGTTGCTATTTTCCCTAATCGGGCGAAGAATGTTAAGGTTTTGTTTGCTGATACGAGTGTTTCCTGTTTGGTGATTGAGTATGTGATGAGTATGTTGTTTTTTAGGATTAAGATCCCTGGTTATCTTCGGTGAATTTGGGTTTGATTTGATTTTATTTGATTGTTTTTTGTCTTGTTTTGATGAGAAGCCTACCCCTAACCTTAACGTCAGTTTTTAACTGAGTTAGTGAAAAGGATGAAAATAGCAAATATATATATATATATATATATATATATATATATATATATATATATATATATATATATATATATATATCCAAACCTCAGGTGTTCAATAGCAAAAAAGAAAACTTTTTTATACTGAAGTGGCAAACTGGACCAAACGTCAGGAACAAAATTGGCATTTAACTCTAATGATTGGTTGAACAAAATTGGCATTTAACTCTATATAGAATACAAACAATATATTCTTTTATTACTATGTCTCACGTTAGGGTTTTTAATCTGATAAGGAAAATCTGTTCGTTGAGTTCTCAGGTATGATTCTAACGTTTGTGAGATCTTGTTGTGTAATCGTTTGACTAGTAAATCTGTCAGTTTTTAGGTGTTAAGAGTATTTCTTTGTATTTTAAGAGTCTTTGTATGTTTTGGGATTAAACGTTTTTTTTTTTGTTTGGTTATAAATCGTTTGATTATCTGCTTCGATATTGTAACACCCTAACCGATAGCGGAATCATCGAGGTGTCACGTAGTGACGATTGTTCAAAAGCACATGGTACTAAAATGTATATATATTATTGAATAATTTAAATTGTCTTACATAGATGAAATGGGAAAAAAATACAAAATTCTGAACGAAACATGAAATTTTATATAACTTATTAAAAGCAAGCACTAAAATCCAATGCTATGGAACTAAGATCAAACTGCACCTGAAACATGTACAAAATAAGTTTTGTCAACATATGAAATGTTGGTGAGCATTCCTAGTTTTAATATATATAGTAAGTTGGAAAATGTTATACAATTCAAGTGCAAAGCTACAGTGCATTTATGTAAACTACGTATCATACAAATGAGCGAAATCAATCATGTGACTGTATAAATGTACTAAAATGAACGGCGGTGTACTTATCCAATAAATGGATAATAACTTAACAATGACCATGGATTCTCCGATGAAAAAGGGGGAGAATCACCTAGGCGGGTTGTCAATCCAATAGCGCTATCCAATGTTAAGGTCAGCTTGTACATGGCTAATGATTTCACTAAGTACAAATGTATTCTACATGTAATGTCTAAGCATAAAGCACGTATGTAAGCAAATGCACAATGCACTAGAATTGTATTGTAAAAATGTGAACTTGTATGTGTATTTTGTATAAGTGTACATGTAACACCCCAAAATTGAATAAAGACAAAAAGGGGATAGACAAAACTCACCTTCGCCAAATGACTAGATGACTAAGCGAGCGTGAAAATGCGAG
The DNA here is from genome assembly GCA_028751855.1 of Ambrosia trifida. Lineage (NCBI taxonomy): Eukaryota > Viridiplantae > Streptophyta > Magnoliopsida > Asterales > Asteraceae > Ambrosia > Ambrosia trifida. Next base: position 63,607,195 of record CM054124.1, on the reverse strand, counting down.
CAATCCAAAGATTCAACAACGAAACTAGTCCAATTTAGAAGAAAATAAACCGAATAGGAAAAAATATCAAGCTTCCAATTCGCCAATTACAAGAGCTTATAATCAAAGCTTCAAATGTAGAAGTAATATACTCTAGAAGAAAGGTATGAGGGAGAGTTTAATCAAATTGAAACAATTAATTTAGAGGTGCAAAGTGTACTGGGTCATAGGTGGGGTTTTATACTAGTTTTGGATTCAATTAGGCTTTAAAATTGGTCAACACAATAAAGTAAGGTTTTAAGATGAATTGTCTATTTGACTAGGACTTTGACTGAGACTTTGACTAGGACTTTAACTAGGACTTTGACTGGGACTTTGACTGTTTGACTGTCTCAGCGGACCGCGAGGTCTAACAAAATATTTTTTTTAATTTAATCAATTTTAAGTTCTAGACTTGTTTCCTTCTGTTTCTAAGTTGTTTTAGGACTGAAAATTAAGGTCTTTGAGTATCAAGGTCTGAAACATACGTGCTCGGGTGTAGATGTGAGCATAAAACGTGCATGCTTTTACTTATAAAAATTATAAGTTTTATTAAATTGTGAATTTTGGTCCTATTAAAATACGAGCGTTAAAAATGAAAATTTTGAAATAGTTGAGGAACCAATTATGCACATTTATGAAAAGTGAAGGGTGAAGGTTGTCACAGTCTCCTCTACTTTAGAAAATTTCGTCCCGAAATTACTTTCAAGTGAAGGTTTCCATGAAACAAAAGACATTTGTAAAAAAGACAAGTAGATTTTAAGAAATGCATCAGTCATGATTTGATAAAGTTTGAAGTAGTTGTTTAATACCCAAAATAAGAGTTTGAAAATCCTTAAAGTTTGACCCAAGGTTAGAGAATTAAGAGTTTATAATGAGCAAGGTTTGAGAAAAGTATGTAACTGGTGAGGGCAGGGCAATGTTATAGTAGCTTCCCTTACTTTAGAGAAGTTTCTGACCGAACATTATTAAGGACATGCAGCAGGATTTCGACTGACAGAGAGTGTAAGAGTATACAAAGTTTGTGTTTTCTGTGTGGATGGTCCAGAGAAAGATCTAGGAAGTCGAATTGAAGCTCGTGTAAGAACATTCTTATCGAAAATGCTAGCTATTAGTCAACGATCTAATAAAGATATAGTAATGGGTAGGTTCTTTGTCAGACTCCTAGTCCGCTCCCGCAGTATCGCTCGTGCTTATATATAGGGTGTACCGCAGCTAACCCACCACACTACTGATACTTTGGACTCGTACTGATTGTCTACCAATAGCCTAAGTAGAATCACACACCACCCCCATGTACCTGTAAATCCATGATTGCGTTCCGGACCGTAATCATCGATTTACCTTACACTAGGGTGCTATGTTCTTCCATAACACTAACATAAGTAATACAAGAAACAATGCGTGCAACCAAAATGTGTTAAGTAGTAGATACTACTCAAGTATAAGATGCGGTTAGAGGTTCTTCCCTTTTCAGGTTCACCTTTAACCGGTAAATTTTTGTTCACATCATTGGGCTCTAAACAACCATATTGATAAACTCTGAGGATTACACCGTTCCCCTTGGGTTAAAAGAATACTCTGAACCGAGTCGTGCATGGGAACTGGCTTAGATCTCATACGAGCTATCAATTAGTATGTTCGTTGGTCATGATGATGAACAAAATAATGTAAAGTATAACATGGTTTTGCTCACAATAAAAAAAATATGCATACCAAATATGCGTTCATGTAAGTATATAAGTATAGCATAAAATTTCGATTGAAAGAATAGCATAACGTAAATCAAGTAAATCGCACAATTTGCACAAAATGAAAGTAAACGAGTTAAATTAATGCTCAAAACTAGTGTTGTAAGAATAACTAGTGCGAGAATAGTTCGAATAACGCGTGAAAATAACTACCAACAAAAGAATAATACAAAAATTATACGATAATATACGAACGTAACTATAAATAGAATGGTGTAAAAAAATAATGAAATTTACTGTAAATGAAAGTGCGCAGAACAGACGTATAGTCTACTGGTATGAGGATAACTTTTTGGAAACCGAAGAATGTTTTAAGTTCAAAACAGGTTCACTTGAAAAGATTTCGTAGGTACACATTTTCATGTGTTTACGAGAAGTCGAGTTTGAAAAGTGTTATAAGGTATATTATTAGTTGCAAATTCCTCCCGAAAACATATATTGGATACGTTATATGAAAACATGCAGATTTACATTTGATTTGTAAAATATGCAATGCAAGTTTATAAAATGCAAGATGAAACCGTTTAATGAAGTGTGTGTAAATCTAATGTGTTTCGAAAGACCAAGATTTAAAATGATGTGAAGGTTGTGAATGATCCCAGATGCCTTGACGAATTTCGGAAAATAAAATTTTCTGTATTTAAACATTTCTTTAACTCGTGGGTTAAAAAGTCGGAAATTTTTAATTGTTATGAAATGTTGAGAAAATTGAAGTGTTACTCGTTAAGACTAGGTAAACTTGAAACCTTTTAAATTTTCAAACTTTTACGAAATTTATACATTGAAAGATCATTTATTTGCAGGATCGTTAAGGCATCTCTTTGGGCTCATAGCGGGCTATTTGTTTCAAGGCACAAGGTGTATGAAAAGTGTGTTCTAATTTGGCGAATAGGCTTTGTGAAAAGACTTATAGAATAAGTTGTCAAATTAATCGTTTTAGAGAGTAGTGTACTAGTGCGTATCGTGTTGGTAGGCATTTATGTATGAGTTTAGTCTGACTAAGAAGTTCTAACTAATGGTAGTTGGCTATGGCTTAGGAGACTGGGTGCAGCAATATTAGTATTAGGTATATGAGGATATACTGTGACTTCGATCAAGTAAGTTTGTAAACATGAAGGTATAAAACAGGTTGAAATAATAAGTTTGGAAAAACCATGTTCATTTTTAATTGTATGTTGACGCAACATTCCTAAAATCAGGATGTGATCAAAGTTTAACACAGAGTTTAAAACTTAAGTCGTGGGTAAAAATGTTTTAACGCAAAACGAGTAATACCTTATAGTGTAAGAATCATGAGCATAAAATAGTGTAAGCTTTAATGCGATAATATATTGAACAAAAGTTTTAGTAATGATGATAAGGGATTCAAAAGCGAATGGTTTTTCCAAACTTATTATTTAATCACTTGATGTTTCAATGATGATAAGGGATTCAAAAGCGAATGATCAACAAAAGTTGAAATAATAAGTTTGGAAAAACCATGTTCATTTTTAATTGTATGTTGACGCAACATTCCTAAAATCAGGATGTGATCAAAGTTAAACACAGAGTTTAAAACTTAAGTCGTGGGTAAAAATGTTTTAACGCAAAACGAGTAATACCTTATAGTGTAAGAATCATGAGCATAAAATAGTGTAAGCTTTAATGCGATAATATATTGAACAAAAGTTTTAGTAATGATGATAAGGGATTCAAAAGCGAATGATCAATGAATAATGGCATATGAAACATCAAGTGATTAAATGGAATCTTCAAATGATAAACAAACATAAATATCAATGATATAAAACATTGGAATTGTTTCTATAGGAAACCTTGACCAACTCAAGATTTGAAATTTCCTAGTGACTTGTGGGGGCGTACTTTAACCTATAAGTGAATGCTCATCCCGAGAGTTCCCAGGTCGGCATACGGGTCCCTCGTCTGATTGGGATTTAAACGAAATACCAGGCCTAGACAGAAAATCAGGATACAGGCGCTCACCCTTCCAGATTGCACGTGCCCCATCACTAGTGTATTCCAAAACTTTTGCTAGATTAAAAACGAGATGCAGAAATAGATCCTTGAGATTTGGATTTCACTCCTAACTCAAAGATGTATTTCAAAATTGAAAATGATTGTGGAATGAAACCAATCACTAAGTTAAGGATATCACTCCCAGCTTAGTGGTTAAGTTCCTTTTTGAAAGAAATACTCTTCGAGGTGTGGATGTCACTCCTATCTCAAAGATATATTCCTAAGATAAATAACATATAGATGAGTGAAACTAATCACCAAGATATGGATGTCACTCCTAACTTGGTGATATCGTTTCGTTTGTGAAATACGAGTATCTTCTTTTTTAAACAACACACCAAAAGAATAACGAGAAAGAATCATAGCGAAAATATCTTGAAAGAAAATAATAGGATAAAGAGAAATCAACACGAGAGGACTCGTGAATGTAAGCTTGGTTATAGACTAGGCTAAAAGGTGTAACATTTCGAATTTAAACTTGTACGTTACACCATCACATTTAATAAAACGTCAAGTTTTGTTATTCTAGTGTGCTTTGATTATTTTTGTCGCGTTTGTGGAACCCTAATACTATATATATTATAATTATTATATGTTTTAACCTTGAAATGTATCAAAAAAAATTAAATGTCTTGGCCGGGATTCGAACCCGCGCCAAGACCGGGTCACATACACACCACCATCCAACCAACTGGGCTGGCAATCTTCTTGGAATAAACTCGGATACATTTTAATCTTATACGCGTTTTTAAAAACCTACAATTTGACTTGGAAAGTCAACTGTCTTGACGCGTCTGTATAATCAAACCAAATTAACTTTTGATTGATCTATAATTGGCAAACTATTGTGATTATCGGCCCTATATGACTCGATTGCACGTCAATTAACAGCTAATCATTTACCAATTTCAAAACCCTACGCGTATGACATTAAACCTAGGTCAAACCTTCCGATTGAACCCACCATTGATCCTCAGTATAAATAGATGGGCTACGAACCTTAACAACTCGCTCACTTATCTCTCTTAACCTCCAATTCTTCTGAAACACCTCTGTAATTACGATTTTGAACGCCGTTTGACTTTGGTCTTTGACCAGACAATTATCTACGAATTCCCACTGTAAGTTTGATGTTCTATATGGGTTTTGATCACCGGCGTTCACTCATCAAAAGCCCTAATATCAATTGGGCCAATGATGAGTGAATTGCATTATTGCAGAATTTAGGGTTCGTATGATCGAATTTGGGGATAAATTGAATTGGCCTCTGTGTATATAATTATTATTAAACGGCTTTCATCACAACCACTGGCCTAGGCCAAGTGGTTGTGACCAAGGCTTGCCACAGCAGTCACCCAGGTTCGAGTCCCGGCTCTGACTCTTCCTTTTCTTTTCTTTTCTTTTTAAACAGCAAACACATATATATATATATATTTCTTATAAAACTTATAAATTCATTTTTAAATAATAAAACCTTTTTATAAATTCTAAAAAAATTACATTTATTAAATCTGAGTTAAAAGTGTTATTCACAATTTTTATTTTTCAAAAATTCATTTATTTAATATTTATAATAATTAAATCAATTTTATACTATTATATTTATAAAAATCCATTAAAATATCAAAACAACCTTATTAAATTCTACAAAAATTATCCAATGTTTATACAATGTTAAACTTTACTGAAATAATTTTTAATTCAGTAAAATCATTTGTTTTATATTTTTAATCAATTTTTGTTAGATTTAATCATAATTAAATCATAATAAATTCAATTTTCATTGTTTTTGCACCAAAATTTTACACAATTTATTTTTATATATTTAGAACAGAAATATGATTTTTAAAATAGAAATTCTTTAATTTTAGTATTTTTGAATATTAATGTTAATTGTTGGCAATTTGTAATAAATAGATTTAAAAATCTATTTTAAATAAAATAATTTTATAAAAATTATTTTTATACTCCAAACACTTTAATGTGTACATTCAAAATTCAAATTTTATAAAAAGACTTTCTTTTATTAATTATCAAATTTTCCCTTTATTTATTTAACATTTTATTTTAAATTCAACAATTGGTTATCCCCAAATCGAAACCCTAGGATATACTTATAAACTAGTTAGACTTAGACTTATTTGTTGCCTTATACATAGGGTAACACTTGGCAAACTATTGGGCTACTCTATTACTATATCTCAATACCAAAAACTATACCAAGGTGAGTTTACGTAATCCTGTTTATGCGATTCTTTATACTTGCAACAATTTTAAGCAATTCAACATATATGTCTAGAAGTAAACTTTATTGCCTCATGTATTAGTCAACAGTTTCAACGAGTTTCAACGAGTTTCAACATTTACATAATCATTAGCTATGGCCAAGCCGGCGATACTCAATAATAGATCTATTGGATTGACAACCCCACCCGGATACGTGTACCTCCTACATAGGTCACGTGGGTGATTGTTATCGTTCAACATATTACTAAGGTGAACCGTAGATGACGGGATGGACCTAAACTAGTCGGAGGTTTGATTATGTCAACATATTATACTATGCATGTAGACTTAAATTTACGATAGACGTACGAATTGCTAGACTTTTATACTTAAACTATATGCTTAACATGGATTATGTATTCTCACCAACTTCTAGTTGACCCCCCCATTTTTACAACTCAACAGGTGATAATGATGCTTGAAGATTAGAGTACTTATGAAGAAATAAGGAGTCTATGCATGCTTGATTCTTGTGTGATGTATTAGATTTCCACATTCAAACTCTTATGTATTTCAAATTTTTGGATATTTACAATTTAATATTTATTTCAATTAAAATTGGATTACCATGTGCTACTGTATACTCATCAATACGTGACACCTCAATGTTTCCGCCATCGGTTGGGGTGTTACAAAAGACATTCTAATAACCTAATTCCCTATAACCATGGCTCTGATACCAATCTGTAACACCCCAACCGATGGCGGAATCATCGAGGTGTCACGTAGTGACGATTGTTCAAAAGCACATGGTACTAAAATGTATATATATTATTGAATAATTTAAATTGTCTTACATAGATGAAATGGGAAAAAATACAAAAGTCTGAACGAAACATGAAATTTGAAATAACTTATTAAAAGCAAGCACTAAAATCCAATGCTATGGAACTAAGATCAAACTGCACCTGAAACATGTACAAAATAAGTTTTGTCAACATATGAAATGTTGGTGAGCATTCCTAGTTTTAATATATATAGTAAGTTGGAAAATGTTATACAATTCAAGTGCAAAGCTACAGTGCATTTTTGTAAACTACGTATCATACAAATGAGCGAAATCAATCCTGTGACTGTATAAATGTACTAAAATGAACGGCGGTGTACTTATCCAATAAATGGATAATAACTTAACAATGACCATGGATTCTCCGATGAAAAACGGGTAGAATCACCTAGGTAGGTTGTCAATCCAATAGCGATATCCAATGTTAAGGTCGGCTTGTACATGGCTAATGATTTCACTAAGTACAAATGTATTCTACATGTAATGTCTAAGCATAAAGCACGTATGTAAGCAAATGCACAATGCACTAGAATTGTAATGTAAAAATGTGAACTTGTATGTGTATTTTGTATAAGTGTACATGTAACACCCCAAAATTGAATAAAGACAAAAAGGGGATAGGAAATACTCACCTTCGCCAAATGACTAGATGACTAAGCGAGCGTGAAAATGCGAGCAATCCAAAGATTCAACAACGAAACTAGTCCAATTTAGAAGAAAATAAACCGAATAGGAAAAAATATCAAGCTTCCAATTCGCCAATTACAAGAGCTTATAATCAAAGCTTCAAATGTAGAAGTAATATACTCTAGAAGAAAGGTATGAGGGAGAGTTTAATCAAATTGAAACAATTGATTTAGAGGTGCAAAGTGTATTGGGTCATAGGTGGGTTTTTATACTAGTTTTGGATTCAATTAGGCTTTAAAATTGGTCAACACAATAAAGTAAGGTTTTAAGATGAATTGACTATTTGACTAGGACTTTGACTAGGACTTTGACTGAGACTTTGACTAGGACTTTAACTAGGACTTTGACTGGGACTTTGACTGTTTGAGTGTCTCAGCGGACCGCGAGGGCTAAAAAAATAATTTTTTTAATTTAATCAATTTTAAGTTCTAGACTTGTTTCCTTCTGTTTCTAAGTTGTTTTAGGACTGAAAATTAAGGTCTTTGAGTATCAAGTTCTGAAACATACGTGCTCGGGTGTAGATGTGAGTATAAAACGTGCATGCTTTTACTTATAAAAATTATAAGTTTTATTAAATTGTGAATTTTGGTCCTATTAAAATACGAGGGTTAAAAATGAAAATTTTGAAATAGTTGAGGAACCAATTATGCACATTTATGAAAAGTGAAGGGTGCAGGTTGTCACAGATATCATGTTTTTGACACACCTCTCATTGTAACAATGGCATTCGCAGCTGCCTTCACTCTCCCAGGCGGAAATCAAGATGATGGCAAACCGATGTTCCTAACCGACAACATATTTATGCTTTTTATCATATCAGATGCTGCTGCATTATTCTCTTCATTAACTTCATTGTTGATGTTTTTAGGGATTCTCACTTCCCGATACGCAGAAGAGGACTTCCTTTACTGTTGGAGATATTGCCTTCAGCCCACATATAGGCCCGACCCAGTTTGTTTAACTTGTTGAGCAAGATTAGAAAAGGGTGTAACCCTAATTTAGGCCTATAAATAATCTCTTGTACTTGTAACTTTTGTATTACTCAATAAAACAATACCCCAGTTGGCCCCGTGGACGTAGGTCAGTTTAGACCGAACCACGTAAATCTTCGTGTTCATGTGCGTGTGTGTTCTACGATCCTAACAACTTGTATCAGAGCTCAGGCTCTAGATCTGAAAGAACACTTACCAGACAACCTTCACCCGCCACCCACCACCCACCTCAGCCGCCGCCACCACCCTAGACCACCGTCTAGGGTTCCGCCGCCGCCCCTCTCACCCCCTGCCGCTACCCTCCTCCCTGCACCGCCGCGCGTCAGATCTGTCCCAGTGCCGCACCACTCTACGCTACCATCTCGTCGCTTCAAAACCAAGCCAATTAGGGTTTTCTGTCAGTCACCTCCCACCCAGTTGCCGCAAATCCGACCAACCAGCATTCAAACCCAGTTTCGGGTTGTTACTGCTATTGTGTTGTTTTTGCTGAAGTTGAACCAAACCAAGTAGGGTTTTGTTCTTGTTTTATTGCTACTGGGTTTTTTGTTTAAACAAGGGGAGTAGGTTGGAGAAGTTTTTGGTTTGTTGTTTGCTTGTTGAAGAGTCGACTAAACTCAAAAATCTAACCAACAAAAGGACAAAACAAAGGCCACATTTTTTGTGATTCTTTTTTTTTAAGCCTCGTGGCAGTTAAGAAGAAGAAAAAGACAAATATTTATTTATTTGTTTTTTTTGTTTTATTTGTTGGTTTATCATAAGTCTTTGACTAGTTTCCAAGATATTCAGAAGAGATAATGTCTGAAGAAGGAAAAGTTAAGGTAGAGAAGTTTGATGGGAATAATTTCGGGTGGTGGAAGATGCAAATCAAGGATTTGCTTATACAGAAGGAGTTAGATGCTGCACTAGACCCTCCCCCTGAGACCATAACGAAAGAATGGACAAATCTTGACAAGAAAGCACAGTCAACGATTAGGCTTGCTCTCTCCATGAATGTAGCTTACAACATTCTGGAACAATCCACAGCGCGTGGGATTATGGAAGCTTTGTCAGACATGTACGAGAAGCCGTCTCCTGCTAACAAAGTGTTTCTGATTCGGGAGTTAGTCAACATTCGTATGAAAGAGGGAAGTTCTATTACTGAGCATATTAATTTATTTAAATCACATTTGACACGTTTGTCTTCTATGAACTTTAAGATAGATGATGAATTGCAGGCTTGTCTATTGTTATCCACATTACCTGACAGCTGGTCAGGCACAATCACAGCAGTCACAGGGTCAGTTGAGACTCTGAGTTTTGGAAGAGTTCGTGATTTGTTATTAAATGAGGATTCCAGAAGAAGGAACAATGGAGAATCAAGCTCGTTGCTTAGTACTGAAGGAAGAGGGAAAAGTAATAATAGAGGAGGAAATAGAGGTAGGTCAAAGTCAAAACGCAGGAGCAAGTCGAGACCTGGAAAGCCAAGGAAAGACGTACAGTGTTGGAACTGTAAGGAGTTTGGGCATTTCAGAAGTCAGTGTTCTGAACCTGCGAGAGAGAAAAAGGAGGTGAATGCTACTACATCCTCAGACTCAGAGGATGCTCTTATTTGCTGTATTGAGAGTTCTGTTGAAGACTGGATTATGGATTCAGGAGCGTCTTTCCATGCTACTTTTAGCACGAAGAAGATGAAGAATCTGCGAACAGGTAACTTTGGTAAAGTTTGTTTGGCTAATAATCAGAGTCTTGAAATTACAGGAATTGGAGACATAGACCTTAAAACTCCATTGGGAACCATTTGGACCTTGAAGAATGTTCGGGTCATTCTTGGTTTGAAGAGGATGCTTATATCCATAGGTCAGATTGATGATCAGGGATATGATGTTCACTTTGGTATAAGACAATGGAGAGTTGTTAAGGGCAGTATGGTAGTTGCTAGAGGCAATAAGAGAGGTAGTTTGTACATGGTTGAAGCATCAACTGATACAGTGAACGCAGTATCGAGTGACCGGAGTCAGACAAAGTTATGGCATTAAAGACTCGGGCACATGAGTGAGAAGGGGATGAAGATGCTTGTTGCCAGGGGAAAACTTCCAGAGTTAAAGAAGGTCGAGTCAGGATTTTGTGAACCGTGCATCCTAGGCACGAAAAAGAAGGCGACTTTTGTGAAGACTGGGAGAGCACCGAAAGCTCAGAAATTGGAGCTTATTCACTCAGATGTATGCGGACCGACATTAGTAGCTTCACTTGGAGGATCTCGCTACTTTGTGACCTTCATAGATGATTCAACACGCAAGGTATGGGTTTACTTTCTTAAACATAAATCTGAAGGTTTTCATACTTTTAAGAAATGGAAATCTGCTGTTGAACTTGAAACTGATTTGAAGGTGAAATTCTTGAAGTCGGATAACGGTGGTAAAAATATCGGCAAGGAGTTTACAGATTATTGTGCTGATAGAGGGATCAAGATGATATATACAGTTCTAGGAACTCCGCAACAGAATGGAGTTGCAGAGAGGATGAACAGAACATTGTGTGAAAGAGCCAGAAGTATGAGATTGAATGCAGGGCTCCCAAAGATGTTCTGGGCTGATGCAGTTAACATAGTAGCGCATCTTATCAACCGTGGACCCTCAGTACCGTTGGGATTCAAGCTTCCTCAAGAAGAATGGAAGGGTAAAGTGGTTGAGTATGATCACGTGAGAATCTTCGGGTGCAGTGCTTATGATATTAACCCCGAAGGTGACAAGTTGGATGCTAAAGCAAAGAAGTATATCTTCATTGGATATGGGGGTGATCAAATGGGCTACAGGCTTTGGGATTCTGAAAGCAGAAAGGTAGTTAGAAGCAAGCATGCTGAGTTCAATGAAGAAGAATTGTACAAGGATAGAAACTTGGATAAGTCAAAGGTTTAGAAAGAAACAGTTGAGTTTAGTGTTGAGAATCAGAAGAAAGAATCTGTCACAGGACCCGTAACAGAATCTGAAGATGACACAGAACCTGAGACTGAAGATGGTGAGAATGAAGAGTCAGTGGGAATTTCTGACAGTGGGAGTTCAGAGTCTAAAGATGAACAGTCTCCATAGCAGCCTGACCAGTCTAATACCTCGGTCAGGAGATCCACCAGAGTTTCTAAAGCGCCGGACAGGTACAGTCCTAGTCGCACCGGCCCCTCAGTTAATTATATTCTCTTGACAGAAAATGGTGAACCAGAGAGCTACTCTGAAGCAGTCAAGATGAAGGACTTGTTCCAGTGGGAGCGAGCAATGAAAGAAGAAATGAGTTCACTAGACAAGAACAAGACTTGGGTTCTTGTAAAGCTTCCGCGAGACAAGAAAGCTCTTCAGAATAAATGGGTTTTCAGGGTCAAAGATGAGCATGATGGTTCTAAACGTTATAAAGCTCATTTAGTGGTCAAGGGATTTCAGCAAAAGAAGGGAGTTGATTATGATGAGATCTTCTTTCCAGTGGTGAAGATGACCACCATCAGGTTAGTTCTGAGTATTGTAGCAGCAGAGAATTTGCATCTAGAGCAGCTAGATGTGAAAACAACATTTCTACATGGTGACCTTGATGAAGACATTTACATGGCACAGCCTGAGGGATTCCAGGTTATTGGAAAAGAGAATTGGGTGTGCAAGTTAAAGAAGAGTCTGTATGGTCTGAAACAAGCGCCAAGGCAGTGGTACTTGAAGTTTGATAATTTCATGGTGAAGATCGGTTACAAGAGATGTGAAGCCGATCACTGTTGTTATCTGAAGAAGTTCAAGAGTTCGTATATCATTCTACTTCTGTATGTAGATGATATGTTGATTGCAGGATCAGACATGAATGAGATCAGCAAGTTGAAGAAGCAAATGTCGAAAGAATTCGATATGAAGGATTTGGGTGCAGCTAAACAGATACTCGGGATGAGTATCACCAGGAGCAAGTAAGATGGATCTTTAACACTGTCCCAGGAGAAGTACATCGGGAAAGTGTAAGAGAAATTCAATATTAACAGTGAGAAGACCAAGCCAAGAAACACGCCCTTAGGAAGTCACCTCAAGCTTACCAAAGATCAGTGTCCCAGAACTGAAGAAGAAAAAGCTGATATGGCTAGAGTTCCGTATGCATCTGCAGTAGGTAGTCTGATGTACGCTATGGTGTGTACAAGACCTGACATAGCACATGCAGTCGGAGTTGCCAGTCGGTTCATGTCAAATCCGGGAAGAGAACATTGGGAAGCAGTTAAATGGGTGCTTCGTTAATGTCAAAGATGGGGTTATGTTTCAAAGGGAAGGATTCAGTTCTCATAGGTTATACAGATGCTGACCTAGGTGGTTGCAAAGAGACATTTAAAAGCACCACAGGTTTTGTTTTCACAGTGGGAGGAACTGCAGTCAGTTGGATGTCCAGGCTCCAGAAAAGTGTGGCTTTGTCCACAACAGAGGCAGAATACATGGCTATAGCTGAAGCCAGTAAGGAGCTAGTATGGTTGAAAGCTTTTCTGGAAGAGTTGGGGAAGAAACAAACTGAGTACTTGCTACACTGTGATAATGAAAGTGCAGTGAAACTTGCTAAGAATTATGTGTATCATAAGAAGACGAAGCACATCGAGATAAGGTATCACTTCGTGAGAGGATTGGTTGCTGATGGCACAATCAACTTGAAGAATATCTCAGGTGCTAAGAATCCAGCAGACGTGTTTACCAAATGTGTGACGTTGGATAAGCTGAAGCTGTGTGGAGCTTCAGCTGGTCTCCAGGAATAATGTTGAGGAGATCGGGGTAACTGGAGGTGCATTGAAGATCAAGGGGAGATCTTATCTACATAAGTACAGAAGAGATGGTGCAGTTCGTGGTCCGAAGACACCAAGTGGGAGATTGTTAGAGATGTTGCCTTCAGCCCACATATAGGCCCGGCCCAGTTTGTTTAACTTGTTGAGCAAGATTAGCAAAGGGTGTAACCCTAATTTAGGCCTATAAATAATCTCTTGTACTTGTAACTTTTGTATCACTCAATAAAACAATACCCCAGTTGCCCTCGTGGACGTAGGTCAGTTTAGACCGAACCACGTAAATCTTCATGTTCGTGTGCGTGTGTGTTCTACGATCCTAACATACGCCTTACCAAAAAGAATGACAATTGGACTTCTTTCGTTATTCTTGTCGATAGCAGCAACTTTAATTGCATTCAGTTCGGCTCTTTCACTCATGCTTAAAGATAAAGTTACATGGATTACCGCTCCACTTGTTATAGCTACGAGTATTCCATTGTGTTTATTTGGCTTGCTGCAATTTCCTTTACTTGTGGAGCTAGTTAAGTCCACCTATGGAAGAAGCATCTTTCACTAGCAGAATCCTCGAAATGCTTCATTAGCTCATTATTTTCCATTTATGCATTTTTATTCCATGATGTGTTAGTTTTGCATTAATTTAGGAACCGTGATCACGTTTCCTTTTCTAGTTTTGCATTTTTATTCCGAATGCTTCACAAGCATAAAGAAGTAGAAATTTTGTCTCAAAGTTCTCTCTTCTTTATCTATTTCTTTGTGTTAAGAACCATGGACCAAAATTTTTTACACCCAAAGTATTAATATTCATAACACAAATTATTGGCTCTCACTTCCCAACAAGAAAAAAGAAGATCATACAACAATCAGTGGCGAAGCTTGAGAATTTGATCCGGGGGGTCGGAAGTCAGCGGTCACGGGACGGGACCTAATTTTTTTTTCTGTAGCTATAGTTCGGGTGATATGTTCGTGTCGGTGATTCGATTCGGGTCGGGTCGGATCGAGTCGAGTCAAACATTAAATACAATAAATATAAAAGTTTTAAGCATTTTTTAACAAACAATTGAACAAAGACACTAAAACATTAAAAATAAGACAAAGGGTTGGTACCTGGATGAAGAATTATAGTTCATCCCGTCGACCTTTAAGATTTTTGAATTCTTCAATTATGGATTGGGGTGTAAACGAGCCGAGCTAAGCCCGAGCTCGATCAGGCTCGAGCTCAAAACACTTATGAGAGCTCGAGCTCGGCTCATTTACTATCTATTAGTTAATATTTTAAATAAAAGTAATATAAATAATGGTTCGGAGCTCGATAAATGAAGTTCGGCTCGGGCTCGTTTAGTAAACAAGCTTAAATGAGTGGGTAAATATTATTAAATATTAATAAACCTAATATTACACTAAGGTTTGACGAGCCTGGCGAACTTCACATGCTAGGCTGAGCTTGGGCTCGATTAGTAAACGAGCTTTGCTTTAAACTCAAGCTCGGGCTCGATAAGGCTCGGCTCGTTTCGACCTTTTTACCCAGCCAAGCTCGAGTAGCTAGGGGATAACAACTCAATCGCTTGCTCATTGAATCTACTATCCCGCTTTTGTAGTTATTGTGCTTAGTACTTTAGGATTTGAGCTTTACATTTACTTTGTTTTGGGTAAAAGTTTTGGTTTATATAACTATTACTTTTTAACGGGGGGTCGAAACCGTATATACCAAAAAAATTCCATTCGAAAACTATATATTCGAAACTTCTGAGCGAAAATTCGGGGGGGTCGGCCGCCCCTCCCCGCCCCTTTAATGCTCCGCCCTTGACAACAATATATAATATGGCAACGGATCTACATTTTTTTTTTTTTTGAACGGCAAATTACTTTCAATTATCACCCAAATGTTAAAATACAAATTGCTAGCAAGATGCTAGACCAAACTTTCCTCACCAAAAATACATACATAACACTTTAGCCTTTCACTATTTCTTCACCTAAAAGCATTGACATACCAACCAATTCGCCTTAATTTCGCTATGCCCTTTCACACCATTTTGAACACAAAAAGAATGAAATTGAACTTTAGTGTCCTGAAGCATCAGAGTTCTTCCACCCCCTAGTCCTTGCGTATAAGAAACATTTTGACCATCAACATGTCCCACAAAAAAGCCTTTATTCTAACTCCTTCTTGACCCATTAATCCTTTTTCCTTATTCACAGTAGACTTGTCCTCCTTCTGCAGTTGTAACATATTGTAACCATTTTTTTTAGGCCCTTTACACCTAATCAGTTGTTTGAATCAACTCTAACCATCTAGAAAAGACAATGATGAATGGATGCGTAAACAAGACAAATCACAGATTTGGTGAATCAAAACAAGACTAAGACCATAAATGTTTTGGGAATACAACAAAGTGTTACGTGCATAGGGCCATGCATGTGCAGTAGTAGTCTTGAGTGATAATAATAATTAATTAGTCACTTGGTTAGTTATTTTGTTATGCATTTGTGGGTAGTCCATGAATAATATTAGAGGTCAAAGTAGTGAGTAGTTCTCCGTGCATCTTTCTAGGAAGTAATGGGTTACTTATGTAATGGGTATGATTTTGAGTATGTATTTGCTTTTATGATATGAATGAAAAGTATGATTTTGAGTCTAAATTCTCTCTAAATATTCTCCTAGCTTCTCTCTATTTTTTGGATCAATTGATTAACGATTAGGTTCGTAACATAAAGACAAAAGATAACATAGATTGATATTGGAAAAATATTTGTTTAATCCTTCTCTCAATCAACCAGCTTTATATACTTAAAAGCAACTAGAGCTCCAGATCCAACCCAACAACATTGAACCAAGGTTATCAGCAAGCCCAACTCAGTTCCATACCCCTATACAAGCCCATTTTGTTTCAAATCTCTTAAACTCAGGCCCAACATACGAAACAATTAATTTCAGTAACGCCAACAATTATAACATAATTATTTTGGGTTAATTCCCAACCCAAACGAGTTATGTTGGGGCTGGGCCGATTTCATCCAGCAAGTCGGTTGGGTTTTTTAATCAGATAACATTGGGGAATTAAAACAAGTCAATGAAGTTGTATTCAAAAGTTTAAGTCTTAAACCAAGTTGGGTTAGCTATAAATAGTTTCTACACTTTGGGAGCTTGAACATCTCGAACGAGTCTCTACCACCAACTCCTTTTATATTTAAGAGAGTCATAACTAGCATGCTTTGAATTGAACGAATCGAGGTTTAACGTACACGTTTGGATGAAATTACAATCTAGGTTGGGCATGATATGTATTATGCACTCCATTCTGTTAAAAATATGCTAACATGAGGGATTCATGTTTATGTTTACTTAACTTTTTTATATGTACTTATGATTTTGAATTTATATTTTCATATCTCATTATAATTATAAATTAAATATATTAAATCTTGCTTACACTACAAAAATTAAAGGAGTACAACACACAGCCTGAAACGGATGGTTGACATATGCATTACACTAAAATTATATACTTTTTGCCAGTGGCGAAGATTGAGCGAAAATCTCGGGGGGGGGGGGGGGGGGGGGGGGGTCAGAAGTCGCGGGGGGTTGGAAATCACCGGTTACAGGGGTCGAAACCGTTTATACCAAAAAAGTCTATACAGATACTACATAATCAGAACTTCTGAGCAAAATTTTGGGGGGGGGGGGGGGGGGGGGCGTTCGGGCGCCTCCTCCCGCTCCTATTAAGCTGCGCCCCTGCTTTTTGATGGTAGCATAGAAATTGGTTCATTTGATTTTGACATTCAAAAGTCAAAGGATGTTTGATTTTGAGGGTTATCAAACTATAATAATGTTGATAGGCTACTGACGTAGAACAAATTAGTGCCTTGGTCTCTATTAGGTAACCCCATTCAAAGCAATAATAATAAACCCGTTAAGAAGTTGAGAAAGAAGCCGTTATAAAAAGTGGCACTCGTGACAAATTTATGCTGCTGCCCGGGATCGAACCGGAGACCTTTTGCGTGTAAAGCAAACGTGATAACCACTACACCACAGCAGCTTTGTTCTAATTCTTTGAGACCGATTATAAATAATACAGTTAGTTTACTTTTATAGCGATTAATTCTTTTTGGGTTTACAGTTTAAATTACTAACATCATTTAAACGTTGTTCATTTTCTTTAACATTCTAGGTGGTGTTTAACATATACAATAAGAGTTTGAAATGCATGTGGTTTCTCGCAATTGTCTATTTAAAACTTGTTCTATAATTATCTTATACCATAAACCAAACTGTTAGTAACGATTTTCTAATTTTGTAAACTAAAACCGAACCATGGAATTCTTAACCCAACTAAACCAAATCAAGCCAAGCCGTTAGTAACGATTTTGTTCCGGTTTGTTTTCACAGTTTAGACCTTTTAGGCTTATTATAAAAAATAAAAAAACAACGATGAAAAAAACATGCTGGCCAAATTCTTGGATATCATAATAGTTATCCATATTGCTTAAACCGAACAAAAGATAAAAGGAAGCTAGGGTGTTCACGGTTCAACAAAACAGTTAACAAAATTTAGGTGCATAAGTGATTTCAATAGTAACATGCAATTTCAACATATAAATAACATGGATTTTCTTTTGGTTTTATAAAGAAATTTTGGCCAGGAAGATTTGGTGATGGCGATTATGGGCAAGTTTTATGTGACACGGTTCTTTACACGGCTCATGTAACTCGTCTTTCATCACATTAATACCCAGTGGCGGATCTAGAAATAAAATCTAGGGGTAACATTCAAAAAAATTTTTTGCCGTAGTTTCATATAACGTAAACGAAACAAAGATAGCAACACGATAATAAATAAAGTTAAATACATACCTAATAGATTTCTTCCCTTCGGTTTTTGATCGCTTGAAATCGAGCCATTACATCCTCTTCTTTCACCTTATCAAAAGTATCCCTTTCGACCGCATAAATTAGAGCATTGTTCAAATACTCCTCACTCATTCGATTGCGTAGATCCGTCTTGATTAGCTTCATTTTAGAAAAGCACCTTTCAACGGTTGCGGTTGCAACCGGTAAAACCAACGCTAACTTCAACACCCGATAAACCAAAGGAAAACTTTCATGTTTCCCATTTTCCACCATCACACGAGCAAGGTCACACATACCATTTAATTTTACAAATTTACTATCTTCCTTTAATGTGTGATAAAAAACCGTAAGATCACCCAAAAGACACCTTATTTCATCTTTACTAAAATCATTCGGATACATCTCAGCAAAGGCCACTATCTTAGATATGTCAAACTTAGAAAACGAATCACAAGGATTTAAACCCGACATATTTTCTATCAAATTAGTTGATACCTCATTGAATCGATTTCCAAGTTCTTGAATTTGCAAATCCAAAACTGTATTAAAAACTTCAACTTCAAAATGATGCCGATTAGTAACAACATTCTTTCGGTTTCTTTGATTACCAAAGTATCCGTCATTTCTACCATCTCAATCTTGTTTTTTTTACAAAAAGATGACACCCTAGCCAACATTTGATTAAACCCGGTTTGTCTTAGATGATTCAATGCTCGTTTTGTTCCATTTATCAAATGAGCCGCTTCTAATAAGTCTTGACTCTTTTTTTGAAGATGTTTTGATAGGGCATTTGTGAGGCCTGAAATCTCATCTAAGAAGTGTATGTAAAACACAAATTCAACTTTCTTAAAATATGATAAAATACCTCCAACATTAGTTCGTTGTTGAATGCTCTCTCCATCATCTTTAATAAAAGTCAGTGCGTCCACAACTTCTGGAAATAACTTAAGCAAACTTGTAATTGTTCTATGATGAGAACCCCATCGTGCATCTCCGGCTCGTGCTAGGGAAACCTCTTGGTTTAATCCTTTTCCTGTCTTAATTTCACCTTGAAGAATTTCTTTCTCCACCCTCTCTCTTTTTGCCTCCAACATGATTTGTTTTCGTTTGCAAGACGCGGAAACTGTATTAACAACCATAGAAAGGTACTCATAAAAGTCTTTAACACCGGTATGTTTTTTTTTTTTTGCAATACCCACGATCACTAACTGAAGTTGATGAGCAAAACAATGTATGTAATGTGCTGATGGATTATCTTTCAATATCAAAGCTTTTAATCCATTAAACTCTCCTCTCATGTTGCTCGCACCATCATAACCTTGACCCCTGACCTGTTTAAACAAAAAACACTATAAGCATATAATATTTAGTAAAGTTTATGTAAAGAAAGTACGAAACTTATTACTTACTTGATCTATGCTCAATTGGTTGTTTGCTAATAAAGAAGCGATGACTTCTTTAAGAGTTGAAGAAGATGTATTTTTCACATAAGCGACTCCAATTAAACTCTCTTTAACAATTCCAAGTTTGTCAACATATCTCACAACTACGGCCATTTGTTCCATTAAAGACACATCACTAGACTCATCAACTAACAACCCAAACACATCTTCTTTAATTTCTTCACAAAGCATTTTGGTTACTTCTTTCGCAAAGCAATCGATAATCTCTTTCTATATTGATAGAGCTGTCAATTTATTATTCTTTTTTGCATTCCCTAATGTGTACTTACCAATATCCGGATTGTTCTCACTAATCAACTTTAAAACCGCGAGATAAAGACCTTTAGGAGTAGATGTTTCCAATTCATCACGACCACGAAATGGTAAAAAATTTTCCAACAAAAATGCAGCACTACGAACAGAACCCATTAATCAAAACCGATTTGCAATATTTTCTTCATTAGTATGCTTCGCCACTTTCGCTTGATAAGATCCTTTTTGGTTCATGAGATTGTGACATTTTTGTGCCGCCTTATGATGTAAACTATTTTGTAACCAAGCATGATCTTTTAAGGCACTCGGTCTACTCCATTTACAAAAGCCTCCACTTGAAAAAGTTTCTCTTCCACCTTGATTACCAACACTACTACTAAACAAATAGCAATATAAGCAATATGTCTTTTCTTTTTTAGTGTTGTACTCCAACCAATCATACTTATTAAACCAATTTACATTAAAACGTCTCCAACCCTTAGGATAGTTTATCCATTGAAAATTATGAGCTCGCGGTTGAAAAGCCTTTTTCACAAGATATGCACTTCTTATGTCATCTATTTGATTAGGATGATAGCTAGAAATAGGTGGTCTATCAGAGGGATCCAAAGGAAGAGCATTCAAATCAACATATGACCTCGTGGTTGAAGTTGAAGCCGAAGGATTATGAATATTTGAACTTTTAGTTGTAGCAACATCATCCATTTGCATATAATTATCTTTATTACCAACATCATCATTCACTTGCGTGTCATTGTTATCGGTATTTGGAGTTTTATTTGAACCAACCTCATCATTTTCGGTGGCTTTTCTTTTGAACAAATTGCTAATAAGAGCTTGTTTTTTACCTGAGCTTGGTTTCATATTCACAATCGCACAAAGACACCAACCTAATCATAATAATAAGTATTATAAACAATATTTAAACTTCAATTAGACTAAAAAATCTGAACTATATTTAAACTTCAATTAACCTAAAACAAAAGAATATAAGTTTTCATAAACCAAATACCCAAATAAAAGGAGTAGCATACCTGTGCCGATGTGCGTCTAAATGGATTGGCCCGGCCTTTTTTTTTTCTGGAAGATAACGAATAGGATAAAGGAATTAGGGAATGGTTAGGGTTGGGCTTGGATAGTTGGGTTTAGATACTTGGGCTATTTGTTAGTTAAACAATTGGGTTAATGGATTTGGTTGGCCTATTTATAAATACAAAATAAAAGGTTTATTTATAAGCAATTCGGTTTAGAGAACGTTTATTAAAATTTCGTTTCGGATATAAGTTAACGTATAATTTATTTAAAGGGTAACAAAATTATTATGTATGGGGTAACATAAAATTTTTTTAGGGGTAACAAAAAAATTATTTTAGGGGTAACATTTTATAAAAAACGAAAAAAAAAATTTCCACTATGCGCGCAAAATCGAGGGGTAACGGGTGCACCCCCTGCCTTGGCTTTACATTCGTCCCTGTTAATACCAAAGGTAAGTGATCCATTAACATTCTCGGACTTTAGACCTATTTTGCTCGTGGGCGCTATCGGGAAAATTATATCAAAGGTGTTGGCATTGAGAATCAAAATTTTTTTGGGGAATATAATATTTCACGAACAATCTGCGTTCTTGAAAGGAAGAAATATTTTTGACGGTCTATTAATAGCAAATGAAATTGTGGGGTGGGCGAAGAGAGCTAAAAGAAAAATTCTAATGTTTAAGACGGATTTTGAAAAAGCATATGATTTTGTATTCTGAAAATTCCTCACTAGTACTATGCACAATATGGGGTTTCCGACGAAGTGGAAGACGTGGATCATGGGATTGTTGTTTACTAGTCGAGCCTCAATTCTTGTTAACGGTGCCGCAACTGACGAGTTCAAACTAAAACGGGGACTTAGACAAGGAGACCCACTATCTCCTTTTCTTTTTACGCTTGTGATGGAAGCACTTCATGTGATGATGGTTAAGGCGACTGATTTTGGAACTTTCATTGGTGTCAAACTTCCTAACGGGGGGCCGGTGATGTCCCATCTATTCTATGCAGACGATGGATTATTCATGGGAGAATGGACTGAGGATAATATTTGGAACCTTAATAGGATCCTTAGATGCTTTTTCCTAGCATCGGGATTAAAAGTTAATTTGGGAAAAAAGCAACTTGTACGGAATTAATGTGGGTGATGAGGCGGTTCAAAACATGGCAGCAGTACTCAGATGTGGGAAAGGAAACCTCCCTTTCATTCATTTGGGCCTCACGGTTGGAGCAAACATGAAAAAGATTGGTAGTTGGAAGTTGGTAATAGACAAATTTAACACCAAGCTTTCAAGTTAGAAGGCGAGGAATCTATCATTTACGGGTAGGGTGGTTCTTATTAGATTAGTATTAGGCGCACTACCTAACTATTATTTGTCTCTTTTCAAAGCTCCAGGTTGCGTCATTAAAATTTTGGAAGGAATAAGGAGGAGGTTTTTATGGGGGGGGGGGGGGGGGGGTGCAATGGGTCAACTAATAAAATAAGGTGGGTCGCGCGGGACAAAGTGACTAAACCTAAAGCGGGGAGCGGATTAGGGGTGGAGTCAATAAAAGACATGAACTTAGTATTATTGTCCAAATGGTGGTGGAGATTCAAGTCATCGACATAGCTATTGTGGATTAAAGTGATTTCTACGATTCATGGTAGAAGTAGAGGGGCGGGGGTCGTTCCGTGTGTTCGTTCTGCAGCTGGTGTTTGGAAGGAGATTGTGTCAATCGATAAAGAGTTCTTATGCAGAGGAATGGATCTTAATAGCCGGTTATTCTGTGTTTTAGGGGATGGAAGATCAACGAACTTCTGGACTGACTTCTGGTGTGGCGATCAACGTTTATGTGATGAATTCCAGAATATATTCCTGGCGTGTTCACGTAAAAGGGTCAAGGTAGCACATTGTTATAACTGGACAGGGGTAACTTCAGTTGGGTCGTACTTGGGACTGGGGGGTTGGGTTCTGCTATAGTTCAGCGTGAGCTGCAGTCATTGTATGACCGGCTGCAGCTACAGACAGTCGGCAGTGGTAGGGATAGCTGAGAGTGGCGCGAGGCGGGTTCCAGGAAAGTATTATCTGTGAGGCAAGTCAGAAAATCTTTGTTCGCGCAGGAACAGCCGGGTGTTTCAGTGTTCAGGTGGAGTAAAATCGTGATTCCAAAGGTGAACTGCTTCATGTGGAGAGCGATTGATAATAAAGTGTCGTTGGCGAAGGCTTTGTCGTTTAGAGGGGTATCGATGGGGGATGGTATCTGTACGATGTGCGGGACGACCATTGAAACTAATAATCATTTATTCGCAAGTTGTTTATGGGCAAGGACGATATGGTGGAACGTGTGCTCGTGGTTGAAGATCCCAGACCCACCATGGTACGACTACATTACGCATCTCCTGGATTATTGCATCTCATTGGGAGGAAGCGAAAACAAGAAGAATGTAATGTATGCCATATTTCTATTGACGGCTTGGAAAATATGGTTGAGGCGAAACGAAAAACTTTTCAATGGTAAAAGTACGAGCACAATAAAGGTAATAGAAGAAATAAAGGAGGAGTCATTTTGGTGGGTGACGAAAAGATCCAAGATCCGTGTTGTTGATCCATCAAAGTGTCAAGAATTTTCTGACATTGATTTCGGCTAGATCTTAGGCATCTTTCTTGTTTGTTTGTTTTTGATATTGTTGGGTGTTGAATATGAATGTTGTGTCGGGGCTATTTCGGATTAAATGCCCAGGTAACCGCTGGCTATATGGGCTATGTATGTACGCTTTCTTTGGTGTTGAATAAAATTGCGTTTGGTTGTTAAAAAAAATAACAATTCAAGCATTAGTCACAACTAGCAAACAAGGTATGATGTGTTTTAAAAGTAAAGAAAAAAAATAAAACAACACTAATTTGGTAAAAAAAAATGTTAATTAGTTAAGTTTTAAACTTGTTACATAAAAAGGGGCGGTTGATATCAGTATACTACTGTTTACTACTGTTTGACATCGGTACACCAGTTTCTATACATGCCTTATAACAAAGCGAATCTGAGTGATGTGCCCTGTTACCCGTATCACACTTTTTTTTGCATATACTAATAATTCGTATCACTTTATTTCGCCCGCCACTACGCCTTTTGTCACTTTTTTCACCAAACGAAGAACGATTAAAGTGGCAGTGATATAACAAATACAGTTGTACCACTCTTTGGGCTCACCAATACGTATAACTTTTTTCATCGATCAATACAGTAAAAAAACAATGCATCCCATTTGATATCATAGACGCATAGCGCCTAGATAATGAGGTGGTGTAACTATAACGTCACCACAAACAATCAATTATAAATAGGCGATGTTTTCCCTCGAAATAAAAAACAAACATATCCTAACATTTTTAATTTTTATGAATTTGACTTTGGGTAAACCAATCTGAAGTCTACTTTTTATTATTTTTTTATTTCAGCTGTATATTTTTTAATGGCTAGTGTAGCTGACTTCGAAGACAACCGCTAACTCCTTTATAGGCTCTTAAACTATTGTCCCGAGTTCGAATCATTCCCAATGGTGATTACTCTTATTATGTACAATTTGTCCTGAGTAGGAATCGAGTTGGGAGTCTCCATAAAAGAAAACACTTATGGAAAACCCCCTAACCATTCCATCAAAGTGGTGATATCTATTTCAGCTATATGCCAATGATCTCTAGCCCAGCTGGTTTGAGGTGGGAGTGTTTACCTTTTCAGAGGGTTCCCGCCTGGGGTTGGTCACAGGTTCGATTCTTATCCATCGAAAAATCATACCCATCAAGGTTGAAAGGGCCCGACGTGTGGGAGGACTCGAACTTATGACCCAGAAGTTGTTAGGACTAGGATTTCACCATTGAACTATGCCTTTAAAAAAAAAAATCTATTTCAGCCGTATAAAGAGAGGAATTCGAAATATGAACATAGTGGATATCGTTATTTCAACAACCTTAACAAAACTGGCAGTCAACGGAAGTAAATGCCCCCAAAGTTAAAAACATCTCAAAGCAATTTAACCATCAAGCTTGGGGACAATGACACTAACTATTTTTTTTTTTTAACGGCAAATTTTTATTACACCTTTATTTCACCTCACCTTGCATTGCAAGGATTTAAACTCACAACCACACGTTTGTAAGGGGGACACCATACCATTAGATCAAGAGGTTATGGGTGACAATGACACTAACTATTGATATATGATATATAATAGTAGGGACTGAAAGCATCTAAGCATTAACACGAAAATATATACAATATTTATGTCACTATTTCGTTTAATTTAAGGCAGGTAAGTAAAATGATAGTTTTTTTGATAATGTGACCGGTAACCTATCACCATTTTATATTTGTGAAATGATGACGTGAGGTTTATTTATACCATTGTATGGTACATGTTTTTGGACATCATTTTATAGTAGGTAATTTAGTGTGTGACAAATTTTTTTTTTGAGATGATGGTATATGCCGGTAATTATCATTTATTTACCCGTTATAAAAGGGTAATGAAAATATGTTATTTTACTTTTTTTTTTTTAACCTATGTAACAGTTTAAAAGAATCATGAGGCTCTCCAATATTCTTTGGAACAAAGTTGCTTGACAAGTGTTCATAATCCATATTTTCCAACGTATTATTCTCAATAGCTATCACTGTCTGTGTATTAACTCTTTTTTTTAAACATTATGATCATAAGTAGAACTTCAATAACTTCAATCTTTTGAAAAGCTTCATTTTTTTTCCCATCAAAAGTGCCACACTAGTTAAATAGTTATTTTAATTAGGTTTAAAATTTAAAGTATTGAATTGTGTCAATTTATTTTAAATGGATATATGACAAGTGGGTTTAGATAGGTCATGATCCAAAGTCCAAACTAAAAATGTCAAGATTCTTAGGTTATACAACTTTATTTAATTGTGTAGTTGTAGTAAAACTAGTTAATGGGTTTTAAGGCTATACGGTGTGGTGGCATGAAAATGGGATGTGAAGCTCTTCACGCCACATACACCACACGGTCTATAGCGTGGAAGGGGCGTGGCCCCTTGGGTTTGAAGATCTTCGT